>JACEEZ010000873.1:0-122500 GCA_016584305.1 Chionoecetes opilio | reverse complement strand
GATATACAAAGGCAGAATGGAGACAAAAAGTAAAGAGAAGCGTCTTAATACGTGAAACAGGAAGATAATTACAGACAAAGCAGAATCAGGAAATAATATAAGATGAGAACGAAGAAGCAGGCAGAGAAAAAGGCGAGGAGAAATGAGGAAATTAGGAATAGAAGACATGTCGATAAAAGCGAGGAATAGACAATTGTTATGGCCTGTGGGTGCTGAGATGATGAGGACGAGGAAGAGGACGGGATGGAGAAAAAGGAGGAGGAGGAGGAATATAATGGAGTCCAGGGCGATGGCTTTAAGTGAGGTCGAAGTGGAGGTGCTTTCAAAGGAAAGTCCCGGCAGAGGGCAGCACAACACAACGCAGCACAGCGGCAGGAGGTATTAGAATCCTCACTGTAGCAACGACAACAAACACTTACCACGCTATCACATCACCTCCAACGTCCTGCTCTAAGCCCCGCACGCTGAGATAAGTATTACTGCATCAACTTGTGACGCAACCCCAGGCCACCCGACCCCCGCATAGTCTGAGGTCGTGGCTCCCTCCCTCGCTGCTCCTGTGACTGGCGTGGTGTCGTCCTGCCTTTGATGGTATTTGCAGCTTGCGGCGCACGTCCATACGGTGCTGGCGATAAATCTCATATAATAAGCGAGCAAGCATCACCATGCTGTACAGAGTGTGGCTGCCGGCAAGTGTGTGTGTGTGTGTGTGTGTGTGTGTGTGTGTGTGTGTGTGTGTGTGTGTGTGTGTGTGTGTGTGTGTGTGTGTGTGTGTGTGTGTGTGTGTGTGTGTGTATATTCATCTAGTTGTATTCATCTAGTTGTATTTTACAGGGTCAGAGCAATGCTCGTATGGCCCCGTCTCCATATCAACATTTATTTTTTTCATTCATCTTTTTAGTGTTGGCCGAAGCCACCACCCCGGGAGGGGGGTCACAAACCCCCGGATAACACCCGGTACCCATGTACTGCTGGGTGGACAGGGGCTGGGGTTTTAAGGAAACAGCCCATATGTTTCCGCTCCGCCCGGGGATCGAACCCGGGACTTTTCGGTTGTGAACCGAGCGTGCTAACCACTACACTACGGAGTACTACACTACGGTGTGTGTGTGTGTGTGTGTGTGTGTGTGTGTGTGTGTGTGTGTGTGTGAGAGAGATAATGAATAATTGATGGGCGTGTTTGCGTCGACGGTGAGACTGAAGCATGAAATTATAAAGACATCGAAGCGAATAACTCAAAACATGATATTTAATTTAAAATAATGTAAAGTTAATACGTACCGGTCATATGTAAAATTATAACAATGAAACAAATATTTTAAATGCTTGAAAATAGTGAGAAGCGGAAGAAAACATTGATATAATTAATCGTCGCCTTCATTCATTTCTTTGTTTTGAGCTGTTAGTGCAAATATTTCTTCTTAATTGGTAACACAACAAATGGAACGTCGATGATATATGCGTGGCAAAATATTTATTGGTGTAAATTGTAAGGAAAACATTGAAAATTGTAGAAAATTAATATCCGGCCATAAATCTTGTCGCGGCGGGAAAATTACTTCTGGAAAAAATTCCAAGAATACATCAGTCATAATAAACTTGTATGAAAAAAACAAGAGATACAAATAACAAATGAGAAAAAATTTAATGAACGTAAATGAACGAAGAAATGAGATAAGAATTGAAAATGTCCAAGGATAGTTGTCTCAAGGTAATTAAATGCCTCAAGGGAAATATATGTTTTTAGGTAAATATACGGTAAATATTCCGCAGAAATTGGCGGTCTTTTTCGGAGATGCGGACATCTTATATCTGGGCTAAATTCGATGGGTTTTTTATGGAGAATTTTTGTTTGCGGAAACTTGTAAAAAAGTAATTTTTTCAAAATTTCGTCACTAAGTCGCAATTTCACAATTTTCCACAAAAAGAACACGCTCCGAAGAAAACAAGCATCAAATTTATCCCATAAATAAGATGGTTTGCGCCTCAGAGGTATAACAACCGTCCCCCCAACCAAAAAAGAAGTACAAAAACAAAAATAACTTACCACTGGTTCTTTCCGACCGTGCATCCGCTCAGGCAAACTCGCTCCGTGCTACCTAACCTCCGATAGCCTGGATACTACCCCCCAAGAGCCTCTCTCGGTTCTCGAAACGTATCATATTGACATATTATAGTGAGGAGTAAAATACTGATGTAACTTACCTACTGAGGTGAAGGATACAAGCGGGCAATTTCCCGGAGAAAGTGATGAGAAATGGTGGCTTGATCAGGGTGGTTATAGCAGTACAGGTAGCGGGCGAAGTAGTGCTAATAGTGGCTTTTCTTGTTACCAGCTCTCAGTACCTAGCTCTAGATATCCTTCCAGAGTCGTTCTATGTTATTAGTGTGCACTCTCGACTCTGGATCTACGAAGTGCTGAGAGTGGTTGACAACACGATGGGTGTATCCCAGGTCACTGAGGTCACTATAAGCCCTCCACAAGTTGCTGTGAATGGTGGTGCAAGGCAGGATGTATTTCTGGTAAAGGGGGATGAGGGTTTCTGCGTCGCAGCTTTCTACGGGGACAATGAAACTTTTCCTTGTCTCCCGCTCAATGCCTCCAAATTTTTTTTTTTTTTTTTTTTTTTTTTTTTTTACGTTGTAGCCTAAAGCGCATGTAGGCATATGGAGAGTCTTGATGTTGGTCGAACTCGCCCGTTGGTGGTGCAGGCTGGATTTTTATAGTGACACCTGTGGTCGCAGGTGAAGATCTCATTTTCTATGATGTTCTTGATCTCCAGGTTAGGCGCATGCAGCCCCTAGAGTCCACCGTCACACTCGCAATCGGCAAACAGGTATACGCTGCATGTGGGTTGCTTCGGTCACTCGACGATGGCTTTGACAGTTGCTCCTTGGTGAGACTTGAACTCGGGACCTTCTGCTCCCCTACCAGGCTCTTGAAAGAGTTGCCCCCGGCAGTATTCGAACTCGGGACATTGAGTTCAGCACTCCAAGACGCTAACCACTTGGCCACCTCCTCCCCAATACCCACACACCATCCACATACCGCCCACGATTGTTCTTCCTTTTCCCAAACTTGCTTTCGTCCACTTCCAATACTTTCCTCGGACCCCCAATGGGTTCCTGGTCGTTTAGCCAGGCCTCACCCACCTCAGAGAAAAAGTTCTTCCAGTCAACAACGGTTTTTGGTGCGAGATTAAAGTTGCGCTGGAAATATTCCTGGGTAAACGACTTTCTAAAGAAGCCATTTATGAAAAGAATCTTAACACTCGGGAACAGCTTCACCTTTTCCAGCCAAGTGTCCTTGAATTGAGAGCCAAAAAAATCGCACCTCACTTCTCGCTTGCGTTTACGGTCTGGCCTGAACCTTTTGTTGCACTGAAATACTCGCTTATCAGACCTCAAAGCAAGCTCCCGGCCCAAATTTCCGCACTTCCTTTTCTTAGGAATGACACCGTGGTCTTCAAATGTGTTTAAGGCTTCTTGGTCTTCGTCCAGATAACGCTTTATAATGGCTACTTCACGTAGAGAGCAGCCTGATCAAGCCATGACTGGAGGTGAACTGTATTCAAATTTGATTTCACCGGCCTCAGGGCCGCCTATCCCTCAATGGAAGCCCATCTATCATTGGCCGCCTAATGAACCGTGACTGTGATTAGATGAAACAAAACGATTAGATTCACCAAGGGTAGGTCATGTCTCACCAATTTATTGAGTTTTTATAGGAAAGTTTATGAGACGGCAGATAATGATAAGGATTATGATATAATATATATTTGGACTTTAGTAAGGCATTTGACAAAGTACCACACGAGCGACTCTTAAATAAGGTTAGGGCTCATGGTATAGATGGGAAGGTTCTTCATTGGATCAGAGCTTGGCTAAGTAATAGGCAACAAAGGGTTACAATTAATGGTTCCAAATCTGAATGGGGACTGGTGACAAGTGGAGTTCCACAAGGGTCTGTTTTGGGCCCATTACTATTTTTGATTTACATCAACGACTTGGATAGTGGGATTAGCAGTGATATCAGCAAGTTTGCTGATGATACTAAGTTAGGTAGGATTATTGGATCACAGTCTGACGTAAACATATTGCAGGGAGACTTAGATAAACTTAACGAGTGGGCAGTCAGATGGCAGATGGAATTTAATATTGATAAATGTAGCGTTATGAATGTTGGTAGAAAAAACCCTGGTAATAGATACACCATAAGCAATGTATCGCTGAAAAGATCAGAAGGTGAAAAAGATCTTGGAGTGAGGGTGAGCCCAGACCTCCGACCTAGGAAACAATGTATTGAGGCCAGAAATAGAGCTAATAGAGTATTAGGATTCATTACCAGAAGTGTTAAAAGTAGAAGTGCGGAAGTTATTCTAAAGCTTTATCTGGCTCTAGTCAGGCCTCACCTAGACTATGCAGTTCAGTTTTGGTCTCCATATTACAGGATGGATATAGTGTTGTTAGAAAAAGTGCAGAGAAGGATGACCAAAATGATACAAGGGATGCGTAACTTTAGTCATGAGAGGAGATTGAAGTTATTAAAATTACACTCACTCGAGAGACGCAGAGTAAGGGGCGATCTGATAGAAGTTTTTAAGTGGATAAAGGGATTTAATAAAGGAGAGGTAGGAAAAGTTCTTACGGCTTTTAACCAGGGTAGAACAAGAAGTAACGGATTCAAGCTGGAAAAGCGTAGATTTAGAAAGGAAATAGGGAAAAACTGGTTCACAAATAGGGTGGTGAATGAGTGGAATGGTCTCAGTAGACAGGTAGTTAGTGCGGAGTCATTAGGGAGCTTTAAAGGGGAGCTGGATAAGTTCATGGATGGGGATGAAAGGTGGATGTAGGTAGTGTTAGGTGACAGGAACTACCACGTGTAGGCCTCGCGGCCTCTTGTAGCTTCCTTATTTTCTTATGTTCTTATGTAAAACAATCGAAATCGCGCGGGTTTTCGAGAGCCCACCTCTGTATATTTTCCTTTCTCTGCAATAGCATGTGGCGTGATAAGCTCCACCCCCATGTGACGTCACGAACTTGGACATGGACGGTGATTGGCTAGAGACATCATGTTTTATTTAAGATTACACTAATTAAATTGTTTGATTACCCTAACCTTAACCTAACCTAACCTTAACGAACCTACCCTGTGGAGCCCGCCAACTCCTGCGGAACATTAACCGTTTATGTTTCAAGGTAAATGAATAACAAAGAAAATAAACGATTCTAGATAAATATATGACTCGAAGATGAATCAATGTTTCAAGGTGAATAAATGTTTCAAATGAAATATATGTTTCAAGAGAAATAAATGTTTCAAGTAAATAGATGTATTACAACGTTTCAAAGATATATGAATACATCAGGGATGATATTTGTCTCAAGATAAATATATAAGATAAATGAAGTAATTATGCCACCAAAGACGCACGAAAAGACTGATTATAATGATCAACATAAATCAAAACGTTAAATTTTCTTGACCAAAAAATGACGCGCCGTTTGAACAACATAAAATATATAAGAAACTACCCTCCTCCCTTTCACCATAAAGAAAAATATATCAAACTGCGACGCAAATTGTGTTTGTTTTAAGTATTAATTAAGAACCCTCCATTTATTTTAGTATATTTTACTTTGTATATTACGACTTGACAGGAACACAGAGACAAGTATTATGAATCTCCTCGTCTTGGTGATAAAACGATTGATATACTGAGTGATAAACAGGTAAATGACTGCAAGAAATGACAGGTGAAATACAACACAAACGTAACACAAAGATTAAAAATATATTAATGGATTTCAACACAGGTGTGAGTGCTAGTGTTGGAAATGTCAGGCCTCGCTATGCTGTGCTTCCGGCTGTCTATCAACGACACGGTATCTAATTTTGATGTTTCTGCTACTGCTGCTGTTGCTGTTTCTGTTTCCCTAGTTTCATAGGTGTTATTCACAGCCATTCATTACACATCAACGGTTCTTTGACGTTTATGGATGTATTTTTTTTCTTGTGGGTATCTTCTCTTCCTCCTCCATCAACTTTCATATTATTTTGTCTTTTAATTTGTAGAAACTAAAGTGATGGAAAGTAGTTACATAGGCAGCCCCATTTGGATCAATGGGGACTGTTGCTGTCTCTTATTCCTTTGTATTCTTTTTTCCTTCCTCGCTCTTCCAATGTATAAGCTTTTGTTGTCAGTTTGTAGAGTATAAAGAAGACAAACAGCCTTGTCAGAATGTAAAGTTTTGTTGATGTTTGTTATGCCTCTGTAATTATTCTTTGTTTCTCTTCTTGAAAGTTTTCTCCTTCTCTTCCTTTACATTTTTGCATTCTTTCTTATTATCTTCGCTGTCTTCATTATCATTCGCCATCATGCTCATCGTTCTCCTCTTTTTTTTTCCTCCTGTTTCTCTGTTCTGTTCTCGTTCTTCATTTGTTCTTCCCTTCACTTCCATCATGCCAGTGCCTTCTCCTCCTCTGACTTCCCTCCTCCTACCTCCTCAGCTTCCTGCCATCACCATCTCCTTTATTTTTATTCTTTTGTTCTTTCCTCCCTCTTCTCAAACTATTTTTGCCCGATTTACTCCTCCACTCTCCTCACTCAATTATCATTTAGGTCTTTTTATTTTTCCCTTTTAAATTATCATCATTATCATTATCCTTAATTTATCTACTTCAATTGCTGCAGTTTTAACTTTTTTATATTTTATTCGTCTAACACTTTTCTTAGATTGTAGTTTCCTTTTTATCAGCGCTTCCTTCTTCTACATGATCATTTTCCGCACCATTTCAATTGACCATTTTTCCTCGTCCTCATCTCTCTCCTCCTCTTCCTCTTCCTCTTCCTCTTCCTCTTCCTCTACCCACAAACCGTTCAGAGCCGCTGCTCCAATTTTCATCACCCCTCCTACGATTTGTCACGCTAAGTTGTTTTAATAAGTTCTAGCCGTCAGTAATAGCTTTTATTTACAATCACTTACATACACGCCCACAGTGATACACATGGTAGAAGACTAACAGAGTTCCTTGTGCTTACAATTAATCTATTAACGTCTATTTTAATTTGAAACTCTCACGTATTGTGTTTTGTTATTAATACGCGCCTGCGTTGTAAGTATTTGATAAAATCCTTGTATTTTGTCAAACTACACACAGACACAGGCAAAAACACCGAAGCGGCCACTCCCTCGAGAGTATTCCCAAGGGATTTGACCCTACTGACCGACTCAGCTAATTACTTTGACCCTCCCACCGACACGTGAAACCGCGCCCCAAATCCTTAATCCCCAGGTACCCGAATTCCTTGGTAGTACTTCCTATTTTAACGTACAGTCAGATTTCCACACTGTTCAAGAATGCCTTCAAGAATGAGAAAATGTGTTATGTGTCTGGCAATGATCGCTCCGCAGTATTTTGTAAATTCTGTAAATTGCAGGTTGTGCAACATGAACGCCATTCTACAGGAGACAAACAGTCTTCTAGTGGAGACTGTCAAAAAATTTAGCAGCCTACAAAGTAATTTTGATATGTTGCATGAATTTGTAGTTGCAAATATTGGAGCCGATAAAATGACTGACTTTTCAGCCCCTTTCCCCCCCCTTACCAAACCCACCTCCTCCTCCCCTTCCGCTAATCCTTCCTCCTCCTCCTCCTCCTCCTCCTCCTCCTCCTCCTCCTCCTCCTCCTCCACCCTCACCACTCCTCACACCTGCACCATCCCTTCCACCTCCACAGACACCGCCGCCACCAAAGCCTCCTCCTCCTCCTCCTCCTCCTCCTCCTCCTCCTCCTCCTCCTCCTCCTCCTCCTCCCCCCCTCCACCTCCACAGCTGCCGCCGCCGCAAACGCCTCCTCCTCCTCCACCTCCACCTCCTCCTCCTCCTCCTCCTCCTCTTCCTCCTCCTCCTCCTCTTCCTCCTCCTCCTCCTCTTCCTCCTCCCCCTCCTCCTCCTTCTCCTCCTCCTCCTCCTCCTCCTCCTCCTCCTCCTCCTCCTCCTCCTCCACCTCCTCCTCCTCCTCCTCCCCCTCCTCCTCCTCCTTCTCCTCCTCCTCCACCCCACCCATACCTGCCATCACCTCGCCCTCCTCTTCGCCCTCCTCTTCCCTTTCTTCCGCCTCGAGTAACACCTCCTCCTCTACCCCCCCTTCCTCCTCATCCTCCCCTCCCAGATCTTCCCCCGCACACCCCTACAACTTAAGATCATCCACCTCCTTAAATCTACCCGGCCCTACCCTATCCACATCCCCTTCTATTTCATCCAACCCCTCCACCTCCTCCTCCTTCCCCCCTCCTCCTACTCCTCCTTCTCCTCCTCCTCCACCTCCTCCTCCTCCTCCTCCTCCTCCTCCTCCTCCTCCTCCTCCTCCTCCTCCTCCTCCTCCTCCTCCTCCTCCTCCTCCTCCCCCTTCTCACTCCTCCACGCCAGCCTCCTCCTCCCCCCCCCCCGTACCCTCGTCTTCTCCTTCCCCTGCTCCCTTTGTTCCAGTAAGGCGAGGATCGCGACGAACAGCAGCAGTCAAGGCGCCCCTAACGATCACAACCTTTAACAAATTTCAGGTTCTTGGCGAAATGAAGGAAGACGTTCACGAAACCAGATTGATCGGGGACTCAATTCTCCGAGGACAGCTGGTGGAGTTTTGTGGTAGGGTCACGAGTGACAAAAGGAAGCGCTTCTGTTTCCCAGGAGCCAGACTCGACGACATCACTGCAGCCTGCGATGACGTCACCAAGAACACTAATGATAACACTCTCTATGTCATTCATGCAGGAACAAACGACGTGTACAGTAGCGGATCTGAAGAAATACTGGACAAGTACAAGAAGTTGATCCGGAAATTCAAGACTAAAACTAATCATATCATTATTTCTGGAATTCTCCCAAGACTAGGTGTGTGCCTATTACGGGGATTTTCTCTACCAACATTAATTGCACAATACGTGTTAACATTGATATCCATCTGCCACCTGACTACACACTCGTTTAACGTATCTAATAGGTCTTCCTGCAAGTCGGTTACATCAGACTGTGATATAATCCTACCTATCTTATTATCATCAGCAAACTTGCTGATATTCCAGCTAATCCCACTATCTAAGTCGTTGATGTAAATAAAGAATAGTAATGGTCTCATAACAGACCCCTGTGGAACCCAACCCCACTTGTTACCTGCCCCCATTTAGATTTAGAACCATTAATAGTAACCATATTTTGCCTATCGCTTAGCCAAGATCTATTCCAATGAAGAACCTTACCATCTATTCCATGTGATTTAACTTTATTGAAGAGTATGGCATGTGGTACCTTGTTGAATGCCTTACTAAAGTCTAAGTGTACAATATCATAATCCTCATAATCATATGATGTCCCATAAACTTTCCTATAAAGCTCAATAAATGGTTGAGACATTACCCTTGATTACCTACCCTTGGTGAACTCATGTTGAGATTCATTAACCAGAAATATTATTTTCTAAATGCTCTCAATTATAATAATTTACCTACCACATAACTCAGACTGGCAGGTCGATAATTTGACATTAATCCTTTATCACCTTTCTTAAAAATGAGGAATACATCACCTTGCCTTCACATTAACGGCAGCTCCCATAAATCAACTGATTTCCAAAAAAATGTGCACTAACAATTCACTAGCAACCTCTTTGCATTTTTTAAATACCCTGGGATAAACTTTAGCTGGTTCCGGTGAGTTAAACTTCTTCACTTTATATGTAGTTCTCTGAGTTTTTTGCAACTGATCACATACTTGTTGTTGCTACACTTAAGATTAATGTCAAGTCCAGAAGAATTTCAAGAGGTAACCCAAAGACTACTTACTGTACTCGTATACTGGACTTGCTATTCGTGCCCCACGCCAACCCGCCCATGACCAGTGGAGGCCAGTTTTGCGATTCCTGACATTTTCGAACATCACTCTCATCTCCCTTCTTATGGTTTATCAGTATAAATGATATACCGTTATCTTCGTAAATGTTTATTCTATAATTTTATCATATAAAAAAAAGTAAAATACACTAAAGAAATGTCATTATGAGAGAGTGAAGAAATATGCATGAACTCAATATTCACTTAAACTCTTCGCCATTTATTATTTTGCGAAAAAACTTTTTACATGAAACATAGCAATAGAAGCGGATTTTCATTAGCTTTCCATTGATATATTTAGTTTTCTGATAAATGAATTAGAACCATGCATAAATTAGCGTTAACTAAAAATATAACATCATCAATCGGATCGGCAAGTAAAAAAGTGTTCCATGAATACAGTAGACTATGGTTTATCAGTATAAATGATACGCTGTTATCTTGGTAAATGTTTGCTCTATAATATTATCAAATAAAAAACAGTGAAATACACTAAAGAAATGCCATTATGAGACTGAAGAAATATGCATTCACTTAACTCTTCGCCATTTAATATTTTGCGTGAAAACGTTTTACATGAAACATATCATTAAAAGCGGGATTTTATAGCCATTTTATTATTCCATTGATATATCTCTTTTTCTGATAAATTAATTAGAACCATGCATAAATTGGCGCTAACTAAAACAATTACATCATCAATTGGGTAATTTTCCCGATTGATGAGGTTATCTATTTAGTTAACGCAAATTTATGAATAGTACTAATTCATTTATCAGAAAACGAAATATATCAATGGAAAGCTAATAACATTTATTCCGCTTCTATTGATATGTTTCATGTAAAATGTTTTCTCGAAAAATATTAAGTGGTGAAGAGTTTAAGTGAATATTAAATAAAGTTCATGCATATTTCTTCACTCTCTCATAATGGCATTTCTTTAGTATATTTTACTGTTTTTTATTTGATAATATTATAGAACAAACATTTACGATGATAACGTTATATCATTTATACTGATAAACCATAGGAAGAGAGATGGGAGTGATGTTCGAAAATGTCAGGAATCGCAAAACTGGCCTCCACTGGAAATAACCCAAACTGAGTAGCAAGTCTAGTATACAGTAGTCTTTGGGTAACCATACTGTGTTTCATCTTGAAAAACTGAAGGACTTGACATGTACCCATGGGTATGCAGTGGCAGTCTCAAATCCACTTAACTTAATATGCTTGGTGCCCTCGAGGACCCTGTACATATAACTGTGGGATACCTTCAAACGTGAAACTCTCCAGGCTGACAAGGAGTGTATTGGGGAGCACCCAATCAAGGTGTGGTTTTGTCTCGACGGAGACGCTGGAGAATATCGAGGAGAGTCGCGCTGCCAGGCTTGCTGGGAACCAGGTCCAGTACAGGGCTCTGTCACGCAGGACTAGAACTTTCCTGGGGAGAGACAAGAAGAGGTATGTCAGGAGTCTTGCTGAGAATGTCGAGGGCCATTTGAACACTAATGGCTTCCGACCCACCTACCAAGCCCTGAAGAATCTCCGTTCCAAGTCTCCATCTCGGGCGAGTCCTATCCGAACAGCAGATGAGCGCCTCGTGTCGGACATGGATGGGCAGATTGCTCGTTGGGCTGAGTACTTTGGGCAGTTGTTCACGGTGGACAATTTCGATTCCTCCAATTGGGCAGCTTTACACCACTGGGTTACGGGCAGTGGATGCTGATCCTCCCATTGACGAAACCGCACCCTCTCTTGACGAAGTCAGAGAGGCTGTAGCAAAGTTGAGGGGTGGAAATGCAGCGGTTGTTTGTAATATCAGTGCGGAGCTCCTCAAAGCTATGGGTGAGGCCATGAGCCGCGGGTTGCATGCTGTGTTGACTGCCGTGTGGCAATCAGGTACCTTTATTCCTGACTGAAAAAGGGGGCTGGTCGTCCTTATCTGGAAAGGGAAAGGGGACCGTCAGGACTGCAACAATTACCGCGGTATTACACTGATCAGTGTGCTAGGCAAGGTGCTTGCCCATCTATTGCTGACAAGGATCCGCAGTCAACTGCTGAAGCATCAGAGACCTCAGCAGTCTGGGTTCACACCTGGTAAATCAACAACGGTCCATATCTTAGCCCTTTGTGTCCTGGTGGAATGTCGACATGAGGTTCGACATGAGATGCTTGCAGCCTATGTTGATCTCAAGAAGGCGTTTGACTCGTGCATCGTAAGTTACTCTGGTATCTGCGATTTCGCGGGATTCCTGCAAGGACTATTGGTTCAATGACTGGCCTGTACTCTGGGATTGGGGGTGCTGTGAAGTGTGGAGGAGGTGTATCCAGCCTTTTTCCTGTGAATACAGGAACTAGATAAGACTGTGAACTTATACAACGTGATTTAGACAAACTATCGGATTGAAGCGATAAATTGCTCCGAAAATCTATTTCTGATAAATGTAAAGTTATGCTTGTAGGTAACGATAGCCTCAAATATAACTAGGAGGGGGGGGAACACTCAGTAAAGCGCATACCTCCGCCCGAATATTTCATTTACCATGTTAAAGGATAGGGAAAATCGGATTTTCAATTGGTTGCCATGGCAACAGTTGTGATTCGATTTCATCCAAAATTTAATCGATTCTTCCTTATACCAAATAGACTTGGTATACCAAGTTTGGTCTAAATCTATTTGTAACTTTTCAAGAAATCCTGTACACTAACAAACAAACAGACAGATCGGGGTGAAAACATAACCTCCCTCCAACTTCGTTGGCGGAGGTAACTAGCAGATGCAGGATAAGTTATTAATCATAGTACAGCAGGAAAATTATTTAGGTGTCACCATTAGTAATGATCTTAAGACTCGTACCATTGCTACATTACTAGCTGTTAGTAAAAAGCTTAATATGGGGTAAACGCTTATCGCAAACACTAAATCGCAACTTTGAACATAAAACTCCGAAAATAACGGCACGCTTATACACATCTTTGGTTAGGCTACACTTAGAATATACTCTTCAATTCTGGTTGCCTTGTTTCGTAAAAGATGGAGCCAAATTATAATAAGTTCAAAGAAAAGCGACCCAACTGATTCCAGCTCTGGGAAATACATCTTATGAAGAGAGGTTACGAAAACTTAATATGTTTTCATTAAAGAATCGTAGGATCCGTCGGGACTTGATATAAGCTTTTAAGATCTTCTCTAGGGTATTGGCGAAGAGTTTCCCCACACACCTCCACACTCACACAATGATGTAGCGCGTGATATTCTGTTATACTCGCCATAGATCAAAACACAATAAGTTTTCCTCGCATGTGTGCAACTATTTCGCTATTCTCATCCTTGCTCACAGTACATGTAATGCCAAGAGTGTTTGTTTACTCCTTTCCAGCACGGGTTCGCCAGGTACTCCGTCCTCGCATTTGTTATTCTACACCCTACAATACACACTTTTACTCCAGCAGAACCATAAGGACATGTGCTTCTTGTGGGACCTTGGAATAATCTTGTCAAAGTGTTGTCACATTCAAGGCGGTGAAAGCTTTGCCTCCTACCGTCCTGTCCGCCAATATGGAGAAGTAGCAGGATGAGGAAGAGAAGGACAAGGATGAGGAGGAACACACAAAGAAAATGGAAATTATAAAAAGGGGAAGGAAGAAAAGGACATAGAGTTAAGAGGAGGATAAGGAAGAGGAGAAAAACATAGGAGGAGGAAGAGGACGTAGATGAGAAACAGGACATGGAGATGGAGGATTCAAAATAAAATCATCGGAATTAATCAAAATACAACAAATAGGAAAAGTGATGATGATAATGATGATGAGGATGAGGTTTATACTAAATTCATTGTTAATGATAATAATAACAATGATAAAAGTATTAACTAGGGGGGGGGCACTCAGTAGAGCGCATACCTCCGCCGGGGGTATGCGCTCTAAAACAAACAGTTTTGATTCGATTTCATCCAAAATTAAATAAGTTCTTCCTTATACCAAATAGACTTGGTATACCAAGTTTGGTCCAAATCTATTTGTAACTTTTCGAGAAATCCTGTACACTAACAAACAAACAGACAGATTGGGGTGAAAACATAACCTCCCTCCAACTTCGTTGGCGGAGGTAATAATATAAACATAGCTAAGAATATAATCATCATCATTATGATGATAGTCATCGTTATTTTCAAAACTCTTTGTATCATTTTCATAAATACAATAATCATTGTTATCATCAGCGTGCTCTGCTTACAACCGTGTGTCTTGGTTTCAGTCATGAGGCGGTCTGGAAGTTTACCTTTGTGTCGTGAGTAATTGTTCACAAACTCACCTTGGTAGCTATGGTGAGGAAACGCCCAAGGACACAATTCACTCATTACGCTGGAAAATTAATATGTGGGTTTCGAGAGGATTGGATAGATACGCCAGATACGTTTTCTCTCCTCTCTCTCTCTCTCTCTCTCTCTCTCTCTCTCTCTCTCTCTCTCATCTCTCTCCTCTCTCTCTCTCTCTCTTCTCTCTCTCTCTCTCTCTCCCCTCTCTCCCTCTCTCTCTCTCTCTCTCTCTCTCTCTCTCTCTCTCTCTCTCTCTCTCTCTCTCTCTCTCTCTCTCTCTCTCTCTCTCTCTCTCTCATCGAAACCATGACATACATTTGTTTTATGAAATATTGTCCCAAAAAATCAGAACAAATTTTCACACACACACACACACACACACACACACACAACACACACAAACACACACACACACAACAAAGGGGGAGGCGGTGACCGAGTGGTTAGCCACTGGAGTGGGGAGCTCGATGTTCCCAGTTCGAATCCTGCCGGAGGCAACTCTTTTGACAATCTTTAACAACAATAGTTTTGTTTTAACTTTAACAACAAGAGCCTGGGAGGTGAGTATAAAATCCCGAGTTCAAGTCCCACCAAGGAGCAACTGTAAAATCCATCGTCAAGTGGCTGAAAAAACCCGCATGCTGCGTACCTGTTCTTCCGACTGCGACTACAAGTGCGGCGGAAGGAACACCAGATGGCAGCATGAGCCTAACTGAGGGTAGAGCATCACAGAAAACGGACCTTCACCTATCAACACAGGCGTCACTATGAAAATCCAGCCTGCGCCACCACGGGCGAGAGCCAAGCATCACAGCCTTCAAGAATGAGCAGGGCTCACAATCTAAGCCCTCAAAGGAAATAATAATAGTAGCCTACAAGGCGCTATAGGCGCCATCGTAAAACACACACACACAC
The DNA here is from genome assembly GCA_016584305.1 of Chionoecetes opilio. Lineage (NCBI taxonomy): Eukaryota > Metazoa > Arthropoda > Malacostraca > Decapoda > Majidae > Chionoecetes > Chionoecetes opilio. The sequence goes on along the minus strand of JACEEZ010000873.1, from coordinate 107,376 downwards.
ACACACACACACACACACACACACACACACACACACACACACACACACACACACACACACACACACACACACACACACACACACACACACACACACACACACACACACACACAGGTATTTACACATACATGGTAACACTTTGACATATTACCAAAGTGATTTTTTACCCCGCAAATAATTGGTAATACTGCATCGCTCCCCTCATCTGTCTTCACTCACTTTTTTCTTTCTTTTATATCACAGAGGAAGAATGAGAGGATTAGCAATGACCCCAAAGAGTGATGTACAGTCAGCTTATCCGCAGCTTCAAATACTTCACCTCTACTCTCATGCCAAGCTAATTAAAATACTTAATATTTTGCTTCAAATACTTAAGAAATATTTTGTCTTCTGAATTATTAGCTATTTCTATAATGTTCCATATATCTAAATACCTAAGTACAAAGACTTTGGGATCATGCGAAAATACCTCAATAAACGATACCAAACAACGAATAGTTCCTCAATATGTAGCAACAAACGCTTTATTTTACAATAATTGTCTCAATCTTGGCATCTTCCTATCGTGTTTATATTCATCAGTAAGTACTTTATACAATATAATCCCCAATAAAATATACAAGGCTCTATAAATAACTGTATAAAATATATCTCTATAAACTACCTAAATCGCTTCTCTCTACTAAATATAAACCGTCTTTGGCTCCATATATATATCAATCAATCATTGGGGGCATACGCCGGGGGGCGCGTCGCCTCGCCCACCCTACGACGCCATTCCCGGGGGTCACCACGCGCGAGTCCCCATGCAGGCTCCTTTCCCACACCAAGCAGCTCACGACAAGAAACATCAACTTGCCCCAGCCACGAGCCTTGTGGGCGCCCCCTTGGCCTCCTCCATGGGATGGGAAGGATCAGTTTTAGGGTAGCGTACCACATGCCCATATAGCCGAAGTTGGAGCTGACGGACTATGCAGGTAATAGGCCTCGATTCACTCTCACGGTGCAATCGCTGATTTGACACGTAATCATCCCAGCGATACCCTATGATTCTGCGAAGACACTTATTACCAAAGGCATCGATTCGTCTCTTCAAGTCGCTATTTAGTGTCCATGTCTCACAACCATAAAGTAAGACAGGGATCACAAGCGACTTGAAGATCCAGATCTTTGTCCTCTTGCACAGGTACCGACAACGCCAAATACTCCTGCTGAGCGAGTCCATAACACCGTCGGCTATGCCAGTCCGCCGTAAGACTTCTTGACGTGACCCGCCGTCGTTATAGACTGCGCTACCAAGGTAAGTAAAACTTTCCAAGATCTCAATGTCCTCGCCGCACGCATGAACAGATTGTACTGTTTCATCTAGTAAGCCTCCAAACACCTGGACCTAGGTCTTAAGCCAGGAGACCTCAAGTCCCAAAGCTTTGCCACCTCGTGCAGCGCCTCGAGAGCCATCACCAAGACCTCCAGCGACTCAGCAAGATCGCTGCATCATCGGTAAAAACAAGATAAAAAAACAAGATCATATTGGTGTTGCCGAGGGATGCTCCACAATCACTTTGATCTACAAGTTTGCCCAATACCCTGTCCATACAAGTGTTGAAAAGTGATGGGGCAAGGACGCACCCTTGCCTCACTCCAGTATTCACAGGAAAGAAGCTGGATACACCTCCCCCACACTTCACAGCATTCTCAGTCCCAGAATACAGACCAGTCATCAAACCAATAGCCCTTGCAGGAATCCCGCGAAGTCGCAGAAGATCCCAAAGTGACTCACGATGCACTGAGTCAAACGCCTTCTTGAGATCAACATAGGCTGCAAGCATCCCCTGTCGAAACTCACGTCGGTGTTCCACCAGGACACGAAGCGCTAGGATACGGTCCGTTGTTGACTTACCAGACGTGAACCCAGACTGATGAGGTTTCTGATGCTTCAGCAGATGACTGCGGATCCGTGTCAGCAATATATGGACAAGCACTTTGCCTGGCACGCTGAGCAGTGTAATACCTCGGAAATTGTTGCAGTCCTGACAGTCCCCTTTCCCTTTCCAGATAGGGACGACCAGCCCCCTTTTCCAGTCAGGAGGAATGGTACCTGATTGCCACACGGCAGTCAGGACAGCATGCAACGTACGGATCATGGCCTCACCCCCAGCTTTGAGGAGCTCCGCACTGATATTACAAACACCAGCTGCCTTTCCACCCCTCAACTTTGCGACAGCCTCTCTGACTTCGTCGAGAGGGTACGGTTTCGTCAATGGGAGGATCGGCATCCACTGCCTGCAACCCAGTGGTGTGAAGCTGCTCAGTTGGAGGGTCCACCGTGAACAACTGCCCAAAGTACTCAGCCAAACGAGCCATCTGCCCATCCATGTCCGACACGAGGCGCCCATCTGCTGTTCGAATAGCAGTCGCCCGAGATGGAGACTTGGAACGGAGCTTCTTCAGGGCTCGGTAGGCGGGTCGGAGGTCATTAGCGTTCAAATGACCCTCGACATCCTCAGCGAGACTCCTGACATACCTCTCCTTGTCTCTCCACAGGAAGGTTCTAGTCCGGCGTGACAGAGCCCTGTGCTGGTCCTGGTTCCCATCCAGCCTGGCAGCGCGACTCTCCTCGATTTTCTCCAGCGTCTCCGTCGAGACAAAACCACGCCTTGACCTGGTCGTGCTCCCCAATACACTCTTGGGACAGCCTGAGAGTTTCACGTTTGACAGTATCCTCAGTTTCTACAGAGTCCTCTAGCGGCACCGACAACTATCAAACCGATTCAGACTTGCCACAATAATATTACACATGTCAAGTCCTTCAGTTTTCATACAAAATGAAAACAGTATAGGTTACCTTTAGATTCTTTGGATTTGAATGAATGCTTATATATATAACGTATATATATATATATATATATATATATATATATATATATATATATAATATATAAATATATATATATACGCCGCACGAAGCTATATAAGGAAACTCTAAACATAATCCAATAATGTATGTAAAGCGGTTTAAAACCGCCCGGGCGTCTTACCCTGTTGAATAAGCAAAGTCAGGTGCAGCAGCCTACACTGCCGTTCTTGCTTGCCTGCACCTTAAAGACATGGTGTCCAAGGTAATGGAAGACGATCGATCGAACATTATGGTCCGGGCGGTCAAGAGGAGCAACTGGGAGCAAATTTCGGTGATGGGGGAAGAATATGAAAGAGGAGGGAGGAGGCGTGTGGTGGCGTGATGGAGGGAGAGAGGAAGAGAAGGAGAGGACAACATGTGAAGAAGAGGTGAAGAGAAATATAAGAAAAAAAAAGAATGTGGTTAAAGTAATGTTGGGGAAGGGAAAGCGATGATGAAGGTTACGGTGTTATTTGATACTGAGGAACCGAAGTGGTCAGGCAGGTTAACTGAAGTGAAGGGGAAGGGTGAGGGGAAGAAAGGGGAGGGGACGATATTGAAGGTACGTGTCGGAAAGGAATATGAAGGTAAGGAAGGTAAGGGGACAAAAATAAAAGAGGAAGAGTGGGATATAGGAAAAACTGTAGCAAAGATATACAATAATTGAGGGAAGAAAAAGTGAGTCTGATGAATTTAGATGAAGGGAAGGGAAAGATGAGGATGAAGGGAAAGCTATGAATGAGTATTGATATGAGTGGAAGAACGGAAGTGGAAGAGACAAAGCGGGGAAGCAGACGAAGGGCAGACCACACTACTACATGATAGAAGAGGTCACAACAAACCAGCAAGGTGAGTGGTAAGATAGGAAAACAGCTCCGCAGGGAGGGGGGAAGGTAGATTAAAGAACCAACAGGAAGATGAAGCAGGACGAGGAGGAGGAGGAAGAGAAAGAGGAAGAAGAGGAGGAGGAGGAGGGAGGGCACCGCTGTTATATGATCCCTGTAAGTCTTGAGGGCAACTAGATGAACGCACCAGGTAGGAAACGAGAGGTCATCAAAGATCACCTGCATCGTCCCCCTTTCCCCATGACAAGCACTCAGGTCGATAGGTTAAAGGCAGAGGTCAACACTGGTCAACGCAGGCCACGGGTCAGGTCATTTTGGTGGCGGCTGCTGCAGTGCCTCGGAACCTGCATGTATGCCTGTACTAGTTAATTTCAGTTAACTATCTTGCAGTTAATTTCAGAAACTGATGTATCACCGGTGGCCCAGTTTGGGGAAAGCAGAACACTTTTTGATTCCACACTTGTAGTTGCTTGCGCTGGTGTTACCGTTGTCGTGGATGCTGCTCCTGCTGCCATATATATAGGACACCATTGGTAACATGCATCAGTCCGTCGCTGCACGTGGTCCCAATAAGCCTGAGCGGCGGAACACTGCATGATGGAGTGGCGCTAAGCTGTGTGCAGGGTCTGTAAGGCCTGTCCAGGCTGTATCAGTCCCCATACACAGTTAACTGACTGTCAAATATACCTATTTTGCCACAATCTCGAGGGGGCGGTCGAAGATCTGTGCTTTCCCGGACTGAGCATGTCGGGGATAAAAGTAGACTTTCCACGCCCATGTCCTCCTCCGGTTCTTCCTCCGACCTCTGCAACAAAACGAACTTGCCACCCATGTCCCTGCGCCAGGGGATATCGCTCACATTGCTGTTGGCAGCTGTTGGAAAGCAACGAGGAGAGTGTAATGTGAGTGTTGGGTGAAGGCCAACACCGGCGGCAAGTCATCAAGGTAATTGAAGTATTGCACGGTGTGTATCCGGGACGCATATTCCCGTTCTCTGGAATAGTACGTGGTACGGGGATGTCTCTAGCCAAATACCGCTGTCCAAGCTCATGACGTCACATGGGGAGGAGCTCAAGTGATCACTGGGTTATAATATGTTTTATTTAACATTAACATGATTAACCTATTTTTTGTTAGGTTTGGTTAGGTTAGTTTAGGTTGGATTCGGTTAGGTAAGGTTAGGTCAAATTAGCCTATTAAATTAGCCTAAATATTAAATAAAACATGCACATTTTAGCTCAGCAATCACTTCAAGCTCCACCCCCATGTGAGGTCACGAGCTTGGCCAACAGTGATTGGCTAGAGACATCCCCATACCACATACTATTCCAGAGAACGGCAATATGCGTCCGCGACTCATTCCCGTATAACATAGGTCTCCATCAGGTATTAGACTAACGTCCATACACTAACCATAATTCCACGACTTCTCATTCCCAGTTCATTTAAAAACTGCCCCAGCAAGCCTCCGGTGGTCTCAAATGTTTTGGCATGTATGGGACTGGACGAAAAAACAACAAACGAAACAAGACATGGTTGCTGCCAGTTCCCTTACAGAAAATGAAAAAAACGCAAAATGAAAAAAAGGGAAGTTGGTAAAAAGAAAAAAGAACAAGTGAAAGATGTTAGATGATTAAATTTTCAAAGAACAAAAATGCAGATTTGCAACACGATAACAGGTGTATAGCGGCACATCCAATTCCAAAGCGAGAGTTCTTTCGGAGAATACGTTGTAATCTTTTATTTTTTTGTTACATGAAGAAACACCCAAGAGAATCATGAATCATCGCGCCATCCTCACGTCACCACAGGATTCCGTTGTCTATTTTCACCAGTTTTCTTTTCACTTATTCTTTATCCTGTTATTCATCCTCTGCTTCATTGCCTTCTCCCTCTTAAGTATCCTTCCTTCAACTATTTTCTATCTATTTGTATGTTCCTCGTTTATCAAATATATATATTTTTATGTATCAACCCTTTATTTATATATGATTCTCCTTCACAACCATCCACCTACTTATCCATCCTTCTTTCAGCTTTTTATTCATATACCTGTATTTGCATGCCACCAATAGTTTTAGCCAACACTAATCCGTGGAAGATAGAATTTAAGTTATTTATTGTTGGTGAAAAATGCTTCCTCTTGTAACAATTTAATTTTGCATTTTTTCTTGATTTTTGCATGAGTCGGCAAAGGAATTGGACGAAGAAAATACAGTGAGAAATGCCTTGTTCTTACCTAGTCAGAGACGGATGGATACTGTGGGAAAACCGTGCAATACATATTCTTAACGCGAGAGAAGTTGACTATGTATTTACGCTATGATACTTTTTCATAAATTATGTGTTTATAATACTGGTGATTGGCTATATACAGCACATTAAGAGTTACAAAATAATGTCCTCCTATTGACAACTCATTTAAACAAACAAATATAAAGGTGTATTACTAGAAAAATTGAGTTTTTAATGTGAAAACGAACCATCATCATATGGAGCACATGATCCTAGGAAATGGCAGGAGACAAGAATAGCTGGTAACACTTTGAATCTCTCTGTTCTTACAATTCATCCTTTCTTTTTGTCTTTATCTCTGTTTGTCTCTCATATTTGGCTGATAACATTGTACCCACGTGATTACTGTTTTTAGGCTTATCTATTTGTTCGTATATTAGTCTTTCTGTTTGTACATCTTGTCTCTTTGTTCAACTGTGAATCTCTCTCTCTCTCTCTCTCTCTCTCTCTCTCTCTCTCTCTCTCTCTCTCCTCTCTCTCTCTCTCTCTCTCTCTCTCTCTCTCTCTCTCTCTCTCTCTCTCTCTCTCTAATAATAATAATCAAATCATTTGAAAAGCCATCAGGAAAGTTATATATGTTACATTACTATCAGCGATCACTTCCCTGTCTTTAGTATATTTTCAGTTGATACTAGTAATGTATTTTCCTCCAGAATCACAGGGACAAAAATAATATTCAGTTTATATTGATGCTTTCAAAATAGATTTAGTGAATTATGACGGGAATATAGAGATGAGAAATACTGACGTCAATAGATGCTTTGACATTTATATGAATAAGTTTCAAATTTTGTATGACAAACATTTCCCTCCGAAGCAATACACTTACAAAGAAGAACATAGTATTAAATCCTACATTATTCAAGCAAAATAAAATCCATTAAACACCGCAATAAATTACAGAAACTTTATGCTAAATAGCCACTTACCTATGATAACAATATTTATACAGTATAGGAATACATTATCTCACTGATAATTCTATGGTTAATCGACACTCCTCTCGTATCTTCCGTGTAAAACTTCCAACAAATAATCCTTCAATCATTAAATCCAAGGTATCGTTTAGCATAAACATTGGTAAGTACGCGGCACAAGGTATTCACAGGTACTCAAACTCTTAATAATTGTAATGTTCATGTTTGTCAAGGTACTTCTGTTAGTTTTCTCATATCCTATACATGATAATGTTGTCAGAAGTTTGTTTCCTGATGTAAATACATTCAACTTAAAAGACTGTGCGGAAAATAAATTACTGCAAATATTCATCATGAAACATAAATATTTGGGGAAAGACAGACAGAGAGAAAAATAAAGAAAAAGAGAGAGATAGAGAGAGAGATAGAGAGAGATTATACATGCATTATGATAAGTTACATTACTCACCAAACTATATCCTAATTGTGAAAAAAAATCCTCACTCCATCACACCTTCTTTTCGCTTGTCCCTCCTTCGACCTCCTACGTCTCCACTCCATCACTCCCTCCCTCCCTCCCTTCCCTCACTCCCTCCAGCTCCTTTCATACGTCATCTTATTTCCCTTCTTTTTGTTATCCTTCATCTTACTCTCTCTCTCTCTCTCTCTCTCTCTCTCTCTCTCTCTCTCTCTCTCTCTCTCTCTCTCTCTCTCTCTCTCTCTCTTGTGTGTGTGTGTGTTCATTATGTCCCTTCAGTCTTTCCCATTTCCTCCTTCATCCCTGTTTTATATCTCTCCTTATACATCTTTTCTTGCGTCATGTATGATCTTCCTATCTTCAATATCTTCATTTCTTTCTTCAAGTTCTATCCTAACTCCTTTCCTCCCTCCATCACTCTTGCCTTACTTTATGCTTCTCCCCATTCCGGTATTTGCTTCATATATCTTCATCTTCCATCTTACCTCCATTCATCCTTTTCTACGTCTACATTTATTTGACTTGTCTTGACTTGGTCGATGTTTCCATTTATATTCTTTTGCCTCTTTAATTTAATATCAGCTTCATACTTCTTCCGTCCATATCTTCTTTCTTTACCTATCTTTCTATCTTACCTATGTGTTTTGGTCCTTTTACTTCTCTCTGTCACTCGTTCCCTGGTCTTTACCTTGCCTTTCAATAACCAAGACCCCCCCCCCCCAGCTTGCCTGCCTCGCTCTGTCGCCAATCATAACTTTGGTCTCTTATTCTCCTTGTGTTTGATCGATGGTCACTCACGAGACTTTACGTGAGAAGTTCCCTGTGTGTGTGTGTGTGTGTGTGTGTGTGTGTGTGTGTGTGTGTGTGTGTGTGTGTGTGGGTGGTGTGTGGTGGGTGGGTGGGTCTGGGTGTGTGGGTGGGTGGGTGTGGTGTGGTGGTGTGGTGTGGTGTGTGTGTGTGTGTGTGTGTGTGTGTGTGTGTGTGTGTGTGTGTGTGTGTGTCCTCTCTTACTTTCTTTCTTTTATTTATTTCATCTCTCTCCTCTCTCTTCTCTCTCTCTCTCTTCTCTCTCCTCTCTCTCTCCTCTCTCTCTCTCTCTCTCTCTCTCTCTCTCTCCTCTCTCCTTCTCTCTCTCTCTCTTCTCTTACTTTACTTATCTTGTTCATAATTTCTTTTTTTTATCAAATTGCTATAATTTTCCTGCAATTATTAAGAAGAACCATTTAAACACTATTTCATTAGTATCACAATTTCATCTGCATTACTTTATATTCATCAATCTATCTTTCTATTTATAATTCATTGTATGTCTGTCAGATTGTCATCCATTGTCTCTCACTAAGCATATCGCTCCTTTTCTGTCTATCTGTTTGCCATTGTCTGCCTGTCTGTCTATCCACTATTTATTCTATCATTATGTCTATCAGTCGATTTGTTTATATTCTGTCTATTTGTCTGCCTTCAATTGTCTGTCTGTATGCCTGTCTTCCAGCGACTGTCTGTGTCTATCTTTCTGTCAACATGTTTATCTAAACTGCAATATTTATATCTCTCTCTACTATGCCATTCAATCTATCTATAATAATATAAGCGAAAGTGTGTCTGTCTGTCTGTCTGTCTGTCTCTGTGTGTGTGTGTGTGGTATAGGTTCCGCCCCCCGTGGCGCAAACACCTCATATGACACATTTTTGGAATCAGGTTGACCAGGGGAAGGTCATAAGCCCACTTATAAGATGATCCGATCACTTTTTTTTTCTTTTTTTTTTAGCAGCCTATTAGCGAGAATTGTGAAAACAAAAGTGGGTTGCGAGAATTGAGGAAGCCTTGATGTAGGGTGATGGGTATGGAGTGAATGGTTGGGTGGTAGGGGGGTATGGGTGGGATGGGTGGTGATGGGTTGGGGTGATGGGTGATGGGTGAGGGAATAGGTTGGGGGGTGATGGGTAATGGGTGAGTGAATGGGTGTGTGGTGATGGGTAATGGGTGAGTGAATGGGTGGGGGGTGATGGGTAATGGGTGAATGAATGGGTGGGGGGTGATGGGTAATGGGTGAGTGAATGGGTGGGGGGTGATGGGTAATGGGTGAGTGAATGGGTGGGGGGAATACATACATTTCTACATCCATGATTTCAGGAAAGTTAGAAGGGGCTATCTGGAGAGTCCATGTTTGGTGGTTTGGTGGTCCACAGGTGGTGGGCCGAAGGCCCACCAATAGCCCTCCGCAGGAGCTAGCCAAAAAGTCCGCCCGGAGGGCGGCTTTGCGGCTAGTGTCTTATAAATTGTCCTTTTCTCTATTATGCACCTAGTTCTCTCTCCTCTCTCTCTCTCTCTCTCTCTCTCTCTCTCTCTCTCTCTCTCTCTCTTTAAGCACCCCAAGCCTCTAAGTCCCCTAATAGACAAGTTGTCTGTTATGAGTAGATTTAAGAAAGGTTTTCTGCAATTATTGTAGAGTGTCATACATGATATGTATAATACTTACAAAAAAAAGAGTTTATGCTGTAAAAGTGATGATACAGTTATTTGCTCGAAAAAATGTCCGCCATTACCGTGACGTCATACACTGGACAGGCGAGGCAACAGAGCCTCCACTGTGGAGTGACTGAATGAGAAACTGTAGTGGGTTGACTAAGGTCATTTGACATATTTAAGGACTGTGGTGTGACTGAGTGATAAGGTATGGCTGATTTAAAGCCTATGGTGTAATTAAGCAGCGATGAGAAGGTGCAGGGCTGTGGTGATGCTGTTAGGGTTACAGGTGTGACTTAGTTCCAAAAAAGATGGGGAAGTTTGTTAGCCTGTTTTTTTATATTTTTCCCTTCGTTTACTCTCTCTCTCTCTCTCTCTCTCTCTCTCTCTCTCTCTCTCTCTCTCTCTCTCTCTCTCTCTCTCTCTCTCTCTCTCTCTCTCTCTCTCTCTCTCTCTCTCTCTCTCTCGCTCTCTCTCTCGTTTTAATGCGATTTGTGAAGTTAATTTTTTTTTGAGATTCTCACTTCCTAAATTTATACGTTTTTCCCATTTTTTTTGTACAAAGCGAATATTTCAAAGTCTCCCCGCTCATTGCAAGGACTTTTCCCTTCTTGACTATTCAATGAGGTGCGTCAAGTTCTTTTTTCTCTTCCAGGCACTCTTTTATTTATTTACTTTTTTTCACGGGTCGATTCTCAACTTTCGCAGCATTTTTTCCGATAATTTTACACGTCAGGTTTTTCCTTGACTGCCTCTGACATTTCGCTGCTCTTTTTCACTTCCCTTGAATGCTTTGACCTTTAACCTGACCTGAGGCGGCTTCCGGTGACCTGCTTAAATATTTCACACCTCTTTGTATGCACTGTGGACTGACCCAAAAAATTATACACCTATATGTTTGCATTTTTCCAATTCATATATCGTCATTCAAACATTTATTTACCTTTATTTAATACTTTATTTAGCCTGCCTTTCCTTCCTAGCTTGCCTGTCATTTCTTTATCATTTTTATTATTATTTGTCATTCGTTTTTCACTTTCGTTTTCCCCATCATATATTTTCTAGTCATCCTCTTCTTCATTGCCTTTCACTTACTTATCCATTCTATTATTATACCTATCATTTATTCATTTACCTGTATCTTGATTTTCACCTGTTCTTCCTCTATCACCTATCCCTATACTTTTCGTTCACCCTCTTGTTTACCCTTTCAACTAATTATCTATTCTTTTCTTTCGATTTTCTTTTATTCACATTCGTCTCGTTTTTTCTCCTTTTCTTCCTCCTTTCACCTATCCTATATCTGCCTATCATCCCAATCATCATCATTGCCTTTCACCCAATCATTCATTCTTATTACACCTTTCTCTTATCCTTTCAATATCTACCCATCCTTACTTCTATCCGCTTCTCTTTGCATTTCCCACCTGTCTGCTCTCACACATCAGCCTAAATAACTAATCAACCTTCAATACCTCAGCCACTTCACTCGACTCCCTAACGCTTATGAATATATATATGAACCCCCTGAATGTGACTCCTCGCTTCTATCCCTGTACAGGTGAGGTTTTGAATTTATAGAATATTTCTTAAACATGCATTGATCTCCGTCTGTTAATTTGTACAGGTGATATAAAGTTAACAATTATAAAGGATGATGATAAAAGTTTTTTGCTTATAAGTAAGGCAGTATGTCTTCTTATTTCGTATCATTTTCTTATCCTTTTGCATTATTAAATGTAATTTATTATTACTGTGTGTTGTGTGTTTGTTTTGTTGTCACGTTCCTTATGTGTTGTTGTGTTGTTTCTGTTGATAGTGTTGTGTGTGTTGTTTGTTTTTTTGTGTCTGTGTTGTGTGTTTTTTTTTGTCGTTGTGTGTGTTGTGTGTGTGTCCAGTTGTGTGCTGTTCAATTGTGTGTGTTGTGTGTAGCCTTTGTGTGTGTGTGTGTGTTGTGCGTCTGTGCTTCGTGTGGCTGTCGTTGTGGTGTGTGTGTTGTGCTGTGTGTGGTGTGTCGCTGTAGTGTTGTAGGTGTGCTGTGTCCTGCTCTTCGTCCGTAACGTGTTGTGTGTGTGTGTGGCCCCTGATGTGATTGTGTGTTGTGTGCTGTGTTGAGGGTGTGAGGTTTGATTGTTGTTGTGTGTGAATGCTGTGTTCGTTGTGTGTTTGTGGTGGTTGAGTTAAATTAGGTGTGTGTGTTGTGTTGTGTGTGTTAGTAGTGTGTGTGTGGTGTGTGTTGTGTGTGTTTGTGTTGTGTGAATGTGTTATAGTGTGTAGGGTGTGGTGAGTGTGTGTGTGTGTGTGGTGTGGTGTGTGTGTGTGTGTGTGTGTGTGTGTGTGTGTGTGTGTGTGTGTGTGTGTGTGTGTGTGTGTGTGTGTGTGTGTGTGTGTTTCAGGGGTTTATGTGTTGATGATGTTTTAGTAGTTTCTCTATATATTCTTTAAAGATATACACAAAGTCATCTATTTTTGATCCTGTATGATAAATATTTGACATATTATAGATGTTTAATCCTCCCTTCACAGCAATGCGCGGAGACATCAATGGTAGACTGACTTGACTTGACTCCAATCGTCCAGTGTCACTTTACCATTACTTAATGTCTATTATAATAGTCATCTTTATACTTAATATATATTTATCAGTTCAACGTAATATTAGCAACATCTATTTGTGTATACGTGTGTGTGTGTGTGTGTGTGTGTGTGTGTGTGTGTGTGTGTGTGTGTGTGTGTGTGTGTGTGTGTGTGTGTGTAGGTGTGATTCGTGATGCTGTCTATGTGATGTTGTCGTGTGTGTGTAGTGTGGTGTATTGAGATTTTGTGCGGTAGTGTGTTTGCGCGTGTTGTGTCATGTGGTGAATTCTGTGCGTGGCACGTGTTGTGTGTGTAGGCCTACAGAATCTATTCGAGCTTACTTGACCTAACTTGAACCTAATTTTTCTAAGTGTTCTCTTTGTTCCCATCACCTTTAGGAGGTCACGTACAAGACACTTGATTATCCCTCTCTCAGTTATTAATTTCTAACTCGTCGTTGTCGCCAATTCACGTCATACATATTTCCGCATGTGATCGAGAAGATACATTATTTTTTCCCTTATCTCAGCTCCACACAGTGATATTTCCACTCCATTTCCACTTCCATTTCCATATAAATGCCTGCAATATATTCTCTCTCTCTCTCTCTCTCTCTCTCTCTCTCTCTCTCTCTCTCTCTCTCTCTCTCTCTCTCTCTCTCTCTCTCTCTCTCTCTCTCTCTCTCTCTTCTCTCTCTCTCTCTCTCTCTCTCTCTCTCTCTCCCTTTCTTCTCTGTCTCCCATGGGTTCTTCTTCTCTAGCAACATTATTTTTTGTTTGCATCCAATTTGCGCAGCGAGAGATTTTCTGCATAAAAGATATACCTGAAAATAGCAGCTACAGCAATATCAACTCTCTCTCTCTTTCTTCTTTCTCTCTCTCTTTATCTTTCTCTATCTCCCTCTACCCTTTCATTTGTATACAAACATTTAAGTTTGCTTAATTTGATAGAGAGAGAGAGAGAGAGAGAGAGAGAGAGAGAGAGAGAGAGAGAGAGAGAGAGAGAGAGAGAGAGAGAGAGAGAGAGAGAGAGAGAGAGAGAGAGAGAGAGAGAGAGAGAGAGGAGAGAGAGAGAGAAGAGAGAGAGAGAGAGAGAGAGAGAGAGAGAGGAGAGAGGAGAGAGAGGAAGAGAGAGGAGAGAGAGAGGAGAGAAAATATATATATATTATAATACAAAAATACTAATTTCTAATAATCAACAATCACAAATAGTACATGATTAACATATAATGGTATCAAAATCGACAGTAATGTGTATAACCTCGTCCATTATACACATCTAAAAACACCTCGCTAATAAAAAAATTCCATCTAAAAAATGTCTCTAATAATTATAATTAATCAAAATATGATAAATAACAAGCAATTAGGTCATGATCCTGCATTTTATTAAGCGTTTTAAAATACGAAAAAGCACAAAATCGATATTCTTTACATATGGAAGAAAAAAAATATGTATAACATTCAATTTGTTGTCATCAAAGCAGGCATCTCTTGTGCCGCTCCCGAATATATAAAATTATTTCTTGGCATCGTTTCTTGCAGTGTCAAAAAAATTACCGGCACACGTTCTACTGATGTTTGTCAAATACTGTGGAATATTGTTCAAAAGTATATTTTTGAATTTTCTAATAACAATTACACTTTTTCAAAAATTGGCAAAAGAAGGATCAAACTGCAAATGTTCACTATATACTTCTTCAGCCCCGAAATAACACAAGTTTCATAGTTTCAGCCTAGTTTTATACGCATTACTATATTAGCTGTGCTCACTGAAAGGTTGGAAATTATCAGTTCTAACTAAGTCTATGGTATGATCCCAGCACCATTAGTGTAATGAATAAGTACACAATCTGTTACATAACTTAAGTGATCATAAAAATCAATGGTAAACATCACTGGACCAAGTATAGACCATTGCATCACTGATAATGAAGTTTCTAAATTGATAACACGGTACTTCAAACACGTACGCACATACTTCGGTTGCCTAAATATATATAATGTCCTGAAATCCAAAGAAATTCTTGTTAAGATAAAAAAAAATCCTAAAGTAACACTTCATAGATAAATACAATCAAATGATTCAGACACATCACAGAGATGCAGGGAAAGTGTTTTGTTTGCAATGTTTCTCTAAATAACAATTTGAAACTTTTGGGAGTGAATAAACCAGATCTGAGGCCGTACTCTGTGATGCTTATTGAACTTCTTTGAACTTCTGATTTTCCGTGATTTGATAAATAGGAAAGCGAAGAAATATGCATATCATATTTTGTATCCATAAAGATGAATAGCAAGATATATATTTCAATCAATCAATCAATCATTGGGGCATATGTCGGGGGACACGTCGCCTCGCCCACCCTACGACGCCACTCCCGGGGGTCACCACGCGCGAGTCCCGACGATGCAGTCTCCCTTCCCATACCAAGCAACTCTCGGCAGGAAGCATCAACTTAACCCAGCCACGAGCATTGTGGGCGCCCCCTTGGCCTCCTCCACGCCGGATTTTCAGATACAACCCGATGGGAGAATCGGTTTCAGGGTAACGTGCCACATGCCCATATAGCCGAAGTTGGCGCTGTCGGACTATGCAAGTAATATGTCTCGATTCAGTCTCACTTGTAATCGCTTTTGACACGTAATTATCCCAGAGATACTTCATTATTCTGCGAAGACAATTATAACCAAAGGCATCGATTCGCCTCTTCAAGTCGCTATTTAGTGTCCATGTCTCACAATCATAGAGTTAAACAGGGATCACAAGCGACTTAAAGATCCGGATCTTTGTCATTCTGCACAAGTACCGCCAACGCCAAATACTCGTGCTGAACGAGTCTTTAACACCGTGGGTTATGCTTATCCGCCGTAAGACTTCTTAACGTGACCCGCCGTTATTATGGACTGCGCTACCAAGGTAAATAAAACTTTCCAAGATCTCAATGTCCTCGCCGCACGCATGAACAGACTATACTGCTTCATCTAGTAAGCCTCCAAATACCTGGACATTGGTCTTGAACCAGAACAACCTATGTCCCAAAGGCTTTGCCTCATCGCACAGCGTCTTGAGAGCTTCCACCATGACCTCCAGCGATTCAGCAAAGATTACTGCATCATCGGGAAAAAACAAGATCAGTGATCTTGTTACCAGTGATCTCTTCTTCAACGACACTCAACTGTCTCCCTCTTCTACGATGAACATTCTAGGACTATCTTTAAATAAAAATCTGAACTGAAAATTCACATCTCATCTCTTGCTAAAACAGCTTCTATGAAGTAATGTGTCCTGTGGCGTCTGCGTCCATCTTTTCCTCCCTCCCAGTTGCTTGTTCTGTACAAGGGCCTTGTCCGCCCATGTATGGAGTTTGCCTCTTATGTTTGGGGAGGATCCACTCATACAGCTCTCCTAAACAGGGTTTAGTCAAAAGCTTATAGTCTCATCAACTCCCCTCCTCTGACTGACTGTCTTCAATCTTTAAACCACCGCCGCAATGTTACTTCTCTTTCTATCTTCTACCGTTATTTTCATGCCCACTGCTCTTCTAAACTTGCTAACTGCATGCCTCCCCCACTTCCGCGGCCTCGCTGCGCAATACTTTCTACTTATTATCATCCCTATTATATCCATCTCCTTAATGCAAGAGTTAACCATACCAGTATCTGCACTCTTTTGTCCCCTTCGCTGGTAAACTCCGGAACTCTCTTTCTGTTTCCATTTTTCCTTCTTTATACGACTTAAGTTTTTTCAAGACAGGAGTAACAAGAGACCTCCCGAACTAAATAGGCCCACCCCCCTTTTTTATATTATCTTAGTTTTCTTATAGGGACTGGCAACTAAGCGGGATTTTGTTACTTCTTTTTTTTTGCTCCTGGCTTACCCTTTGTGATGTAAAAAAAAAAGTATAGAACAGTTTCCCCTAGAGAAAAAGAAAGTATCAACTCTCTCTCTCTCTCTCTCTGTCTCTCTCTCTCTCTCTCTCTCTCTCTCTCCTCTCTCTCCTCTCCTCTCTCCTCTCTCTCTCCTCTCTCTCCTCTCTCTCTTCTCTCTCTCTCTCTCTCTCTCTCTCTCTCTCTCTCTCTCTCTCTCTCTCTCTCTCTCTCTCTCTCTCTCTCTCTCGTCATATATTGTATTGGAGGAGTAATCTACACGTGGGAGTTACATCAATGGAATTACAAATGTTTGGCATGAGATAAGTAAAATAGAACTCATCTTACATAAAGGTACTAGAACGAATGTTGGGATAATCAAAACCAATTTTAAAGAGTGTATACAAAATGTACAATAACTTCGTATTTGGCAAGGCCTGTTAAATCCTCCAACATCATCTAGTTTCCTTCCTTTTTCTGAGCATAACACAGGATTTCCAGGCAACCATCTGCTACGTATCACCTCTGACCAGTGCCCATTCTGCATGTCTTATGATTGCCGCAGGAAATTGCCGGCGTAGCTCACTTGTCTTTCCACTTGTCATATACTTGGATCTACGCTTCAACCCGCCTGCAACCATGGGGCTTTTTATGTGTTCGAATATTTTTCTGTATTTTTTCGGAGTATTTCGCGAGGGTCCAGCAGGTGCATGTTGCCTACTCGTGTCTCCTAAGCCTGAGTATTGCATTGGTAAGGCCAGACGATGTTTTATAAACGGGGGACAGATAGATAGAGGGACGAGGGGAAAGGAGAGAGAGAGAGAGAGAGAGAGAGAGAGAGGAGAGAGAGAGAGAGAGAGAGAGATGAAAAGAACAACAAACAAAACTAAAGGAGGAACAAAAATACGATACGAAAGAAATGTATTTAGAGAAATACTGATTACAGAAAAAGTATTTACACAACTACATGTATTTACACAAACATAGAGATTAGAAATACAGATTACGACAAAATACAGATTACCAAATAAGACACACGATAGAGTGACAGAAAGACAGATACACAGACGGGGACATGACACATACAGACGAACACGAAGTAAACAACAACAGACAAAACAAAGTGAAGAGTCACACACAACAACATACATGTATTTACATAAACAACCAGACAGCGGGACGTCGTAGACAGACAGACGCACACAGACAACACACACAACAACAGACACACAGACAACAACAACACACACACACACACACACACACAACACACACACACCGATATCATTAGCATTGTTAGCGTTGCCAATAAGTCCTTCCTTATCGGAAGAAATTATCATCTGGCGGCGGTGCATTGGCTTTCATCGATGTTGTGCTCTTTGGGACATATTATAACCTAGACTCTCTCTCTGTCTCTCTCCCCGTTTCTCTTGACGATGAAAAGAATCACTTTGTCGGCTATTTATAGGCTCCTCCTCCCCTCTCTCCTCTCCTCTCCCCTCCCATCTTCCTCCTCCTCTATCTCATCTTCCTCCTTCCTTACCTGTAGTTTCCGTTCTCTCTATTAGTTCGATGTCTAGCCTCAATACATTGCTTCCTAGGACGGAGGTCTGAGTTTACCCGCACACCCAAATCCTTCTCACCTTAT
Organism: Chionoecetes opilio; assembly: GCA_016584305.1. NCBI lineage: Eukaryota > Metazoa > Arthropoda > Malacostraca > Decapoda > Majidae > Chionoecetes > Chionoecetes opilio. The sequence goes on along the minus strand of JACEEZ010000873.1, from coordinate 89,385 downwards.
GATTTTTTCAGTGATACATTGCGTATAGTGTACCTACTACGATAATTTTATCTATACCAACAATAATTACGCTACACCTTTCAACATATAATTAAATCTGCCACCTGACTACCAGCTCGTTTAACTTATCTATGTCTCCATGCAATATGTTTACATCAGAATGTGATCAAGTAGCCCTACCAATCTTAGTATCATCAGCACACTTACTGACACCACTGCTTTCCTTTAAGTTCCCTTCTCCTGTATATTGTTCTTCCCTTTACACTTATTCCTCCTCTTCTTCCATGTTTCTTGTCCAGCTATATTGTTTTCCCTCTCGCTGATCTTTCTCCTTCCTGCCTCGCCTCACCTCACTGAGTAAGGTTGTGACTCATCTTGTGGCTCATGGTAAGCTCAGTCACAATGTTGCTGGCTACGCTTGAGTGTATACTGAAGAAAGGAGCTCGTGAAGAGATTTCCTCTTGCAGAAAAACATTGATTACTGGTACAGATTTCTGCATTTTTGTGTGTTTAAGTGAGTTGTGTGGGAAGGTAGGTAAGTCAATTTTTGTAGTTGTGATGGAATATGGTGATTGGTATGGAGTTACGTCAGGATATGTTGAGTTATTTGAAAAAACAATCAACAATGTTAAGAGGATATCAGGTATCAGGTATTGAAAATGCTGAAAATAGAGGTAATACATCCAACTCCGACACATAATATACACTTAGATTACATTCATATACAACATTTTTCAATGACCAGCGACATTAAATACATGCCACGTACGATGTATTTGCCATTGATACTATAAGAGTTTCAGTTAAGGCTAATAAATGGTAGTTGACGGTACTTTTAAAATTGTAAGATAACCATTCTGTCTCTCATTTTCAATTCATGCTTCTGTCAGTGTAGGTGAAGAGGCTTGGCAGGCGCTCCTTGCCCTCGTCCTACCTCGTTACAGCGATGTACACATCCCCAGACCATACATCGAATATCACATGTTCCAGTGTTTTGCAGAACTGAAGTACACGTTTCTTCCACATTGGGTTTTCGCGGCAGTTCAAGTGCTAGGTGACAATGATGATGTTTCTGCCACATCCTCGGGCAAATAAGTTTTGGACTCATAAAATATTTATTTTCTATTATTTAATATTTTCTAGAATATTCATTGATGTTTATGAGTGATTGAAAATTATTGATTCTCTCATTCTCAGTACTATTGGGAATTAATACATGGATAGGAGGGGAAGGCGCGATGTATTGGTATTATTCAGTCAGGGAAATAACTTTTAAAGTTAGTAAAGTAAAGACGGCCCAGACCTGAAACGAGCTGGAAAGACCAGACTTGGTGGAATATTAGAGGAAGGTGTCAGGTAAAAGCTTTAAAGAGGAACAAGATACAGCCACAGGGCGGCTCACTTCCTCCCGGGCAAGCTCGGAGAGGTCGGTCTCTGGAGGCTGCAATACGTAGGCAGGTCAGGTAAGGTTCGAATATGTTCTGTTAGACAATGCAAGGAAACAAGGGCTGAAGGTGTGGTCAGTTCCGCGGGTGAGGAGCAGGAGGATCTCTCGGAGGCCACGGTTGGCCCCGTGGTCACGCTGTGTGTTGATACCTGGACGACGGATTGTCGCTGGAGAGCCCGATCCACAAGTGTCGTGCACCGCCGTGATACGTGGAAACGAATGAACCACTGTAAATAAACGCCGGCAGTATCTTATAACAAACATTTTGATGATTTTTGTGAATGATAAAAGTCATGAATCATGATAAGATACACGCGGGAAACATGAAATAGACAGATACTAAAAAATAATTATGTATTTGTAAAATGCAGTCTTCAAAATAATGGCAGACGTTCAGCATAGTTATTGATTATGTACATAGTACCAGTAAGTTTTCTGGTATCTGTGCTTTCCATGTTTATTCTATGTGTAGTCCTGTTTCTTCTCCTTCCTCATCATTTATTCTCTTTCATCCTGCTCCATATCTTCCTACTTCTACCTCTCTTCCTCCGCCTCCCCCGTCCTATTCTGTCACAAAATTAAATTAATTTACAATTCACTACTTCATCACTTTTTTTTTTCTCGCACGCACGCACGCACGCACGCACGCACGCACGCACGCACGCACGCACGCACGCACGCACGCACGCACGCACGCCACGCTCTCGCTCTCTCTCTCTCTCTCTCTCTCTCTCTCTCTCTCTCTCTCTCTCTCTCGTTGATGGTACGATGGTAGTTGATGGTACGGTCAACCAACGTACCAACGTACCTGTTGACCGTACCATCAACTACATCATCAACCGGATCATAGTCCACTGTATACCTGGACTGTTCACGCGACAATGTTTTGAATTGCGGGGCTGCATAGGGGCCCCTGACAAAGATATATAGTGGTCTATGGACTATCATATAGACTAGTTTATCAGTATATATGGTATACTGTAATCTTCGTAAATGTTTGTTCTATAATATTATCAAATAAAAAACAGTAAAACACGCTAAAGAAATGCCATTACGAGACTATGAAGAAATATGCATGAACTTAATATCACTTAACTCTTCGCCATTTAAAACTTTGCGAGTCAACTTTTATCATGAAGCGTATCAATAGAAGCGCAATTTTATTAGCTTTCCATTGATGTATTTCGTTATCTGATAAATTAATTAGAACCATGCATAAATTAGCGTTAAAAAAAATAATAAAATCATCAATCGGGTAATTTTCCCGATTGATGATGTTATTTATTCACTTATATATTTCGTTTTCTGATAAATGAATTAGTACCGTGTATAAATTAGCGTTGACTAAATAAATAACCTCATTATCGGGAAAATTACCCGATTGATGATTTTATTTAGTTAGTTAACGCTAATTTATGCATGGTTCTAATTCATTTATCAGATAACGAAATATAGCAATGGAAAGCTAATAAAATTGCGCTTCTATTGATATCCTTCATGATAAAAGGTGACTCGCAAAGTTTTAAATGGCGAAGAGTTGAAGTGAGTTAAAGTTCATGCATATTTCTTCATAGTCTCGTAATGGCATTTCTTTAGCGTTTTTTACTGTTTTTTATTTGATAATATTATAGAACAAACATTTACGAAGATTACAGTATATCATATATACTGATAAACCAGTCTCTATGATCCGTATATATATATATATATGAATCCGAGCGGCCCTCCGACTTCGGGCCCTTGCGCGACAGGCCGATATTCCGTGCGCAGTCCAGGTATATAGTGGTCTATGACCGGGTGTATAACAACGACTCCATCCCGCCGCTTGACGTCCCGGAACCTGTACTACGTGGACTCCTCGAATGCTGCACTAAAGAAGCACCTTTTACCTCTCCCCGAGGGAACAAGTATCAACAAATAGACGGCGTCGCTATGGGCTCTCCCTTAGGAGTATTGTTGGCAAACTTCTTCATGGGCTGCGTAGAAGAAGAAGTATTGAAGAAAATAAGCAAGCCCGACATATACTGCCGCTACATCGATGACATCTTCATCAAAACAACAAGTCACTACGAAGCAGAACAGCTGAAGCTCTGTCTACAAGATACTTCAGACCTCACCTTCACCATAGAAAGCAGCTCAGACAAATCAATGCCGTTTTTAGACGTCCTTGTTACGCAGGAAGAAGAATCATTCATCACAAACGTCTACGTAAAACCAACGAACACCGGACACTGCCTCAACGGAGAAAGCGAATGCCCACAGAGATATAAAGACTCCACAATCGGTGCTGACATCAGAAGAGCTCTCACACACAGCAGTACATGGCAACTTATGCACAAAGAAATCGAGCGATCCACTCAAGTCCTCATCAACAACGGCTTCAGCGAGAGAGACATCAACCGTCAGACTAAGAAAATCTTGGAGAACTGGTACAATCCTAACGCCACAAAAAAGAGTCAAGATATAACTATCTTCTACCGGGCTTTCTTCTCCACCGCTCACCAGGAAGAAGAAAGAATAATATCACAAATCGTCCACCGTAACGTGAAACCTGCAGACCAAGAGAGGAGAATAAAACTACAAATTTACTACAAAAACAAGAACACCAGCAACCTCCTTCTCCGTAACAGCCCAAGCCAGACGTAGGAGACAAAACAAAAGTCCCATGTCGTATATAGGATCACTTGCAAAAGAGGAAACTGTGAAGTCCTCCCCTCATCCTACATCGGCATGACGACAACGAAGCTGTCCAGACGTCTTACTTGCCACCTAACTTCCGGAGCCCCAAAAAGTCACCTATTAGAACAACATGGCATCATCATAACAAGAAAATTTCTAGAAGAAAATACAGAATTGGCTGACATGTGTGCAGATGTGCGGCGACTTCCCATCCTAGAAGCGCTGTACATAAAAGAGATCAATCCCAAACTTAACGTACAGGCAAACGACCTACAAGCTCTACCCAGCATGAAAAGAACAAAAGCAAATAACAGCCTACTCACAGAAAAGCCAAGCGAAGACCAAACAACCAATCAGCGTCACCCACTCAAGAAGACGAGAAGCAAAAGCTATCTACCAATCACCGATGCCGCTAATAGGCTGCGTGGCAGGCAGACCGGCTATAAATAGCGCTTCACCTCGCATCTTAATCATGCTCACCTCAACTCCTGAGGAGAAAACATTTTCCATATGCTGCTGAAGAAGGGTTCTTAGACCCGAAATCGCGATACAGCAAACATGACAAGCTACGGCGAAGTCATAAAAGTGATTACAAAAGAGAATAAGACACTCTTAAGACAAAGAGAAAATATCTTTAAGAAGATAATAAACGCTGAACTAGCTTATCACTTTTAACGATATATATCTATAATAATATAAGCGAAAGTGTGTGTGTGTGTGTGTGTGTGTGTGTGTCCGCTCCAGGTGCCGCCCCCTGTGGCGGAATCCCCTATATGGCACAGTTTTGGAACCGGCTCGAGCAGGGGAAGGTTTTAAGCCCATTTATGACATGATCCGATCACTTTTTTTTTTTTTTTTTTTAGCAGCCTATTAGCAAGAATTGTGAAAAAAATGTGGGTTGCGAGAATTGAGGAAACCTTGATGTAGGGTGATGGGTAATCTCTATCTATAATAATATAAGCGAAAGTGTGTCTGTGTGTGTGTGTGTGTGTCCGCTCCAGGTGCCGCCCCCTGTGGCGGAATCCCCTCATATGGCACAGTTTTGGAACCGGCTCGAGCAGGGGAAGGTTTTAAGCCCATTTATGAGATGATCCGATCACTTTTTTTTTTCTTTTTTTTTTAGCAGCCTATTAGCGAGAATTGTGAAAAAAATCTGGGTTGCGAGAATTGAGGAAATTTTGATGTAGGGTGATGGGTAATCTCTATCTATAATAATATAAGCGAAAGTGTGTCTGTGTGTGTGTGTCTGCTCCAGGTACCGCCCCCTGTGGCGGAATCCCCTCATATGGCACAGTTTTGGAACCGGCTCGAGCAGGGGAAGGTTTTAAGCCCATTTATGAGATGATCCGATCACTTTTTTTTCTCTTTTTTTTAGCAGCCTATTAGCGAGAATTGTGAAACAAAATGTGGGTTGCGAGAATTAAGGAAACCTATAATAATATAAGCGAAAGTGTGTCTCTCTGTGTGTGTGTGTGTGTGTCTGCTCCAGGTGCCGCCCCCTGTGGCAGAATCCCCTCATATGGCACAGTTTTGGAACCGGCTCGAGCAGGGGAAGGTTTTAAGCCCATTTATGAGATGATCCGATCACTTTTTTTTTTTTTTTTTTTAGCAGCCTATTAGCGAGAATTGTGAAAAAAAAGTGGGTTGCGAGAATTGAGGAAACCTTGATGTAGGGTGATGGGTAATCTCTATCTATAATAATATAAGCGAAAGTGTGTCTGTGTGTGTGTGTGTGTGTGTGTCCGCTCCAGGCGCCGCCCCCTGTGGCGGAATCCCCTCATATGGCACAGTTTTGGAACCGGCTCGAGCAGGGGAAGGTTTTAAGCCCATTTATGAGATGATCCGATCGCTTTTTTTTTTTTTTTTTTTAGCAGCCTATTGGCGAGAATTGTGAAAAAAAATCTGGGTTGCGAGAATTGAGGAAACCTTGATGTAGGGTGATGGGTAATCTCTAAGCGAAAGTGTGTCTGTGTGTGTGTGTGTGTGTGTGTCCGCTCCAGGTGCCGCCCCCTGTGGCGGAACCCCCTCATATGGCACAGTTTTGGAACCGACTCGAGCAGGGGAAGGTTTTAAGCCCATTTATGAGATGATCCGATCCCTTTTTTCTTTTTTTTAGCAGCCTATTAGCGAGAATTGTGAAAAAAATGTGGGTTGCGAGAATTGAGGAAACCTTGAATAATATAAGCGAAAGTGTGTCTGTGTGTGTGTGTGTCCGCTCCAGGTGCCGCCCCCTGTGGCGGAATCCCCTCATATGGCACAGTTTTGGAACCGGCTCGAGCAGGGGAAGGTTTTAAGCCCCTTTATGAGATGATCCGATCACTTTTTTTTTTTTTTCAGCAGCCTATTAGCGAGAATTGTGAAAAAAATCTGGGTTGCGAGAATTGAGGAAACCTTGATGTAGGGTGATGGGTAATCTCTATCTATAATAATATAAGCGAAAGTGTGTCTGTGTGTGTGTGTGTGTGTGTGTGTGTGTGTGTGTGTCCGCTCCAGGTGCCGCCCCCTGTGGCGGAATCCCCTCATATGGCACAGTTTTGGAACCGGCTCGAGCAGGGGAAGGTTTGAAGCCTATTTATGAAATGATCCGAACATTTTTTTCTTCTTTTTTTTAGCAGCCTATTAGCGAGAATTGTGAAAAAAAGTGGGTTGCGAGAATTGAGGAAACCTTGATGTAGGGTGATGGGTAATGGGTGAGTGAATTAGTGGGGTGATGGGTACTGGGTGTGGGGTGATGGGTGAGTGAATGGGTGGGGGGTGATGGGTGAGGGAATAGATGGGGGGTGATGGGTAATGGGTGAGTGAATGGGTGTGTGGTGATGGATAATGGGTGAATGAATGGTGGGGGGTGGGGGGTAATGGGTGAGTGAATGGGTGGGGGTGATGGGTAATGGGTGAGTGAATGGGTTGGGGGTGATGTGAATAGGTTGGCGTTAATACATACATTTCTACATCCATGATTTCAGGAAAGCTAGAAGGGGCTATCTGGAGAGTCTGTGTTTGGTGGGCCGAAGGCCCACCAAACACAGGTGGTGGGCCAAAGGCCCACCAATAGCCCTCCGCAGGAGCTAGCCAAAAAGTCCGCCCGGAGGGCGGCTTTGCGGCTAGTATATATATATATATCTCAATAATAGCGTTTTTTTTGTGAAGGCAGACGATTATTGACGGAAAAAGAAAGCGTTGACATCAAAACAGACTCGCTTGAGAGAAAAATAGAGAGAGGAGAGAGAGTGAGAGAGAGAGAGAGGATGGGGGGAAGACACTCACTTCAGATTTCTCGTTTGATATAGCTTTCATGCAGTTTCTCCTTCATGTCGTAATATCCTCTTACTATGTTCAGTTTTGTTTCACCCTTCGTGAAATAAAATGATGTAAGATTTTCGTAGTAAATTTCCTCACGTATTTATGTCACTTAGTTTCGCCGGTTAATATTGTCAATTGTTATTTAATCTATTCCTTAATATTATCACTTAAGTTTTGTCACTTAATGATGTCACCTCATTATCTCACTTAATCATGTCACTTGATTCCGTCCTATCATTTTGTCACTTGATTGTAACACTTGTTTCCGCCGATTAACTCAGTTTTTTTTTATGCAATTTGAATTGGTCAACGTGTGCTGCATCGCAATTATTATTATGATAACCGAAAAAGAAAAGAAAGTCAACGAAATTAAGAGGAAAAAAATATCAGTCTTAGTTTATAATCAACTGAATTACAAATAAACAAATATGGTAAAGAAAGGAATCCAGTGACAAAGATATCAACATAACAAGGGAAAAAAAAATTATAAGTAGTGTTTCTCTATATCAAAGCTGACACCAATCCATGAAAATAAATATACACTACATCATTATAACTTTTAAATGATAAAAGAACACCATCAACAACAACTAAGTAAAATAAAATATATTCGCATCGAAATAAATACCCTAAAAAATCAAATGTACAAAAATTCTACAAGCTAATAAAATAGCATGAATATATGCAACAGAAAATCAGGACGAAAAACTGACAGATCATTCAAAGAAAAACAATGAAAATACAAGAAATATCTATATTAAAGTCACGCAATGTTCTCAACAAATCACTGGTAACAAAATGAACAAAGATATAAAAAAAGCAGCAATCGAAAAACAACAAGTGAAAAACAAAACAAAAACCTACTCTTTTTCCTCGACAATATCTAAAAAAAAAAAAAGCTGGTTTCCAATGTTAATATTTCATGTGTAGTACACGCTTGACAGAGAGAGAGAGAGAGAGAGAGAGAGAGAGAGAGAGAGAGAGAGGAGAGAGAGAGAGAGAGAGAGAGAGAGAGAGAGAGAGAGAGAGCGGTATTGCTTGTAAGTGAAAATATTCAGTAGTGGGGACAGGCTGCCACCTGACGAAGAACAACAGGCAGTTGAGAGAGGCCGCTGCCTCAGCTGGTCTCGCTTCCCCGTGACTGAGGTGTGTCAGGCGGCCTCCTGACGGAGAAATAACATGCTGCCGTTACATGTTGAGATACCGCGCTGCCCGGTGACAGAGGGATGCAAGGCAAGGCCTCCTGACAGAACGCCACGCCCTGTATACATGCAACCGTAACAAGCAAAGCTACGCTTCCTTGATTTACAAGAAGATTCGTCTCTCATCGAGTGTGCTTATATATATTCACATTACTGGGTAATACGACGCAAAAGATATACTTAAGAAAGACAGTGAAGATGAGAAAAAATGTATAAATGATGAAGATGAGTGGTTAAATCCACCCAGAGTATCCTACGGCGAATTAATCCGCCACGGAAATCTCCGGCCGTGGGGTCGGCTGGGGTGAAGCAGGAGCCGGGAGCAAGCTGTTGCCTCTCCGCGCGGCGGGATGAAATGAAAAGTAAACATCGTACCTCTGGCGCGCTACATGGCATCCGAAGACAACCTTCTGGATAACCAAACCTCCCAGACCGCTACACACACACACACACACACACACGAATAAACAGACCGAACACTTTCTTTATCTTTCTATCTCTATCTATATATCTCTCTTGCTCTCTCTCTCACTGAAGAGCTTCTCTCCTATATTTATTTATATTCGGGATCTTCTTCTGGGTTTAATTTTACATCTCTATGTATGTGTGTATGTCTCTCTGTCTGTATGTATGTATGTCTACCTGTCTTTCTATCTGTCTGTCTGTCTGCCTTTTTCTTTATTTGTCAATCAATCAATCAATCATTGGGGGCATACGCCGGGGGGCGCGTCGCCTCGCCCACCCTACGACGCCACTCCCGGGGGTCACCACGCGCGAGTTCCCATGCAGGCTCCTTTCCCATACCAAGCAGCTCTCGACAAGAAACATCAACTTGCCCCAGCCATGAGCCTTGTATGCGCCCCCTTGGCCTCCTCCACGCCGGATTGTCTCTTACAGATACAACCCGATGGGAAGGATCGATTTCAGGGTAGCGTGCCACATGCCCATATAGCCGAAGTTGGCGGTGACGGACTATGCAGGTAATAGGCCTCGATTCAGTCTCACGGTGCAATCGCTGATTTGACACGTAATCATCCCAGCGATACCCCATGATTCTGCGAAGACACTTATTACCAAAGGCATTAATTCGTCTCCAAGTCACTATTTAGTGTCCATGTCTCACACCCATAGAGTAAGACAGGGATCACAAGCGACCTGAAGATCCGGATCTTTGTCCTCCTGCACAGGTACCGACAACGCCAAATACTCCCGCTGAGCGAGTCCATAACACCGTGGGCTATGCCAATCCGCCGTAAGACTTCTTGACGTGACCCGCCGTCATTATGGACTGCGCTACCAAGGTATGTAAAACTTTCCAAGATCTCAATGTCCTCGCCACACGCATGAACAGACTGTACTGCTTCATCTAGTAAGTCTCCAAACACCTGGACCTTGGTCTTGAGCCAGGAGACCTAAAGTCCCAAAGGCTTTGCCTCCTCGTGCAGCGCCTCGAGAGCCATCACCAGGACCTCCAGCGACTCAGCAAAGATTACTGCATCATCGGCAAAAACAAGATCAGTGATCTTGGTGTTGCCGACGGATGCTCCACAATCACTTTGATCTACAACCTTGTCCAATACCCAGTCCATACAAGCGTTGAAAAGTGATGGGGCAAGGACGCACCCTTGCCTCACTCCTGTATTCACAGGAAAGAAGCTGGATACACCTGCCCCACACTTCACAGCACTTTCAGTCCCAGAATACAGACCAGTTATCAAACCAATAGTCCTTGCAGGAATCCCTCGAAGTCGCAGAAGATCCCAGAGTGACTCACGATGCACTGAGTCAAACGCCTTCTTGAGATCAACATAGGCTGCAAGCATCCCCTGTCGAAACTCACGTCGGCGTTCCACTAGGACACGAAGCGCTAGGATACGGTCCGTTGTTGACTTACCAGGCGTGAACCCAGACTGCTGAGGTCTCTGCTGCTTCACCAGATGACTGCGAATTCGTGTCAGCAACAGATGGGCAAGCACCTTGCCTGGTACGCTGAGCAGTGTAATACCGCGGTAATTGTTGCAGTCCTGACGGTCCCCTTTCCCTTTCCAGATAGGGACGACCAGCCCCCTTTTCCAGTCAGTCTATTTGTCGGTATGTCTATAATGTCGTGAATAATGATGGCGGTGTGGATGACCATGACAATGAAGTAAACAACTATGAGAGTAGTAGTAGAAGTAGTAGTAGTAGTAGTAGAAGTATACAGTAGTAGTTATAGTAATAGCAGTAGTAGTAGTAGTTGTTGTTGTAGTAGTAATTGCAGTAGTATTAGTTGTAGTAATAGCAGTAGTAATAGCAGTAGTAGTAGTTGTAGTAATAGCAGTAGTAGTAGTAGTAGTAGTAGTAGCAGCAAATGTCGCACTAGTAGTAAATGTAGCAAGCACAACAAACAATAATGAATGAAAAACAAACCTCATTTTCTACACTAATATTACAACGATATTTAGCAAACAATATGAGGCGGGAAGACAGGCAACGCAAACTTAAGTCGTGTCTCATTATATTGATTTTAATGTTTAAAGACGTTAAAGACGAAGTGGCGAGGATACAGTGTTATTCACCCATGGTCTTGTCCAAGCGAGCTGGCTCGCGATCGCCAGTTTTCACCCTCTCAGTACGAGCTTGGAGCTCATTATTACCGATCTTTGGGCAATGCTGGGACCTCACGCACCACACACACCCATCCCCTTGCTCAAGGGGGACAGTAACTGCCCGAATTTGTCAGTGAAAAATCCTCGGGAGCGCGAGGATTCGAACCGCCTACCGGTTCGAGAATGGGAGGCCGTCACGTTCTCAACCTGACCATCGCGCGGCGTGCGTGCGTGTGTGCGTGCGTGCGTGCGTGCATCAAAGTAATCAATAACATGCCTTTGTGATGAAATAACTCAGATTTTCAACAAGTTGCTAAGATAAAGCGAACACGTTTTAAAGTTACCTGAATTTTTCATGTTTTCCTTTCTTGTCAAATAGGGATGGAGTATATAATTATTGAATGAGTGTGTGACTGTGACTGTGTGTGTGTGTGTGTGTGTGTGTGTGTGTGTGTGTGTGTGTGTGTGTGTGTGTGTGTGTGTGTGTGTGTGTGTGTGTGTGTGTGTGTGTGTGTGTGTGTGTGTGTGTGTGTGTGTGTGTGTGTGTGTGTGATCAAACCTTTACCTTCTTCAATCACTTACCTAAACAGAAAGATATACTTAATAACACTATACCTAACTGCCTCATAACTGCTTCATCGTCTTCCTCATAAAATACGGAAGATATGAGGCATAAATGGGTGAGGCTGTGTGTGATTTAAGCCTCAACTCTCTCAATCACTTCAGAAACCAAGATAATCCTGATATGCCTATATTTCACATAACTTTATAACAACTGCTTCGTCGCCTTCCTCATAACAAAGAGATGATGTAGGGAATTACTGGATGAGCCTGCGTGTGATCCATCCTTCAACAGCCCACCAAGGCATGGAAGTGAGCCTAGTGACCCTCTAATTACCAGATCATAGTTATTTAATCACCTTCCTCGCTAAAGAAGGATGTTGTAGCAATGTAATTAGTAGACGGTAATAACGACCTTTAATTACCCTCATATTATACTATATACAAATTACTAATAGACTTTTGATTACTGGTTCATGATATATATTTATACATTTTTCGTTGTAGAATATAGGGAAGGTTTAGTTATAATTAATAGGTGAGCATCAGTCTATTAATGAACTACTCTTCAGGTCTATGGAATAAAACTGAGAGGTCTCTAATTACCACATTAAAGTTGGTCCTTAACCCTCTTTGCAGGCTTGGGATGTTTCTTTTTTCACTTTTTCTTATTTGCCTTCTTGGTATTTTTTTCTTTAAACGTGAATAAATATCTTTGTATTTATCTTTCTTAACATTTCCCTGTTTTACTGTTGATCAATTTCAGTTTTCTTCGTGATATTTTCATTTTCAAACCTGCAATACAGTTTTTTTCTTGGCATATATTCATGTTTGAATGTTATATATCTGTTTTCTTTCCTTTATTTTTCCCTTATTTTTTCATACCTTATAAGTAAAATGACATATGAACCAAAAATATTATAAAACATATTCAGAGAAGACTTACTGAAAATTGTTGCCAGAATGCGACAATATAAGGTAGAGGCTCCGAGTTGGCAGTGATGCAAGGCGCTCGGGGGGGGGGGGGGAGTACACACACACATACACACGCGCACGGACGCACACACACACACACACACAGTCACACACACTGTATCCTTGCCACCTCGTCTTAAACTTCTTTAAGCATTAAAATCAATTTCATGAGAAACACAACTTACGTTTGCGTTGCCTGTCTTCCCGCCTCATATTGTTTGCTAAATATCGTTGTAATATTAGTGTAGAAAACGGTTTGTTTTCATTCATTACTGTTTGTTGTGCTTGCTACATTTACTACTAGTGCGACATTTGCTACTACTACAAAAAGCAGTACAATGCAGGCCAAGGACTCACGACCTGCCCCAATCAGGCGCTTTCACACTCGCTGAGCCTGATAGCACACCCTACAGAGGCACCAAAGAACACAAGGGAACACACATTTTGTACAACACACGCCAAACAAACAATAGAAACAGTGCGGCGCGTTGCTGTTTTCATATGTAAGTCAGTAAAATATGTTTACAAAAAGAGGAAATTTATGTGTACGATATTACACAGACGCGCAACACAATAAAGGGAACATTTTCTAGCTGAATGACTAAGCCCGATACTAAGTCAAAATAAGAATGGCATTTTGGTTTACTTAAGGTGTATAATATGTATCATAACTCATAGGAAGAAAGTTACATCGTGTATGGTAAGTATTACAAAGAATTGTAACACATCATTGGTATTGCTTTCTAGCTTAATGACTAAGGGCCGATTTCTCAGTCGTCCCCTTTCGCTGGGATCCTTACCAATGAGCGGCCATTTCCATCACCAACAACAAATCCGATTTCTCAGTCGTCTTTTGCGCCGCTGTTGGTTTGTATCGATACCATAGATTGGAACCTTTGGTAACGCCAAGTTGGGCAGCCTAGTGCCTCCCCAACGAAGCTTACTAATGCAATTATTTATCAAATACGGTGACATACCACAAATTAATTCTTCCATTTGGTTATATTTTCTTCTGAATAAGGTGAAAAAAATTATCAGACCATGCGTCAACACGGTAGAGGGTTTTAATGAAAGAAGGAGAAAAGTTTAGATCTTAGATGACCGCGGTGGATGCACGTCACCAGCTGTCAAGCAGACGACATATTGTTCACGGCCATCTGCCTTAATTAAGTATCTTATCTGTCACGCTATATTCTTCCATACTTCAGTAATATTGTAGGTATAGTCTAAGACAAAAGTCGTGTCCTGAATTTTGGTTAAGACATCTGGTAAATGGCTAACCTTTCGGTGCTCTCTGCCGTATGTCATACGAACGGTTGGTAGCACTGTCATAAGTGCTTCGATCTCACCACACCTCGTACGTCATATTAGCTCGTATCCTCACGAGTAATTGTTTTAGGATTCATTACCAGGAATGTTAAAAGTAGAAGTGCTGAGGTAATTATAAAGCAGTGGTTGATCCTGGGTTCGGTGAGCCAGTCTCAGGGGTTCGGCTGAGGCCCTCCGAAACACATTGCAATTTTGCTATTATTGTAAACTCCCTCAGGTGTTGAGGCTCGCTTCGCTCCATCCCCTCCCCCCCTTTATAACAATCCTGAATTCACCCCCGTATTCCCCTTTCTTTTTAAGGACCTATATACGCCACTGCTTCAGAGTCCTTCCTTCCTTATTTCATATTATTATCCAAATATACTCTTGAATTTTGACGCAATTTTTCTTTCATTTTTTGTATAGATTAAAATGGAATTTGTTCTTATTATTATCCAAATATACTATTGAATTTTGAAGCAATTTTTCTAAAAAAAAAATTCCCTCCCATATTTGAGGGCTCAGCTTGTGTGCGGACGTTTTCGTTAGGGTTCGGCGCCTCTGAAAAGGTTCAGAACCACTACAATAAACCTTTATTTGGCTCTAGTCAGACCTCATCTAGACTATGTGGTTCAGTTTTGGTCTCCGTGTTACAGGATAGATATTGCCTTGTTAGAATCAGGGCAGAGAATGATGACCAAAATGATACAGGGGATGCGTAACTATAGTTATGAGAAGAGATTGAGGCTATTAAATTTACACCCACTCGAGAGGCGTAGAGTAAGGGCCAATCTGATTAAAAGTTTTTAAGTGATTAAAGGGATACAATCGCATTCCACATTGAATAATATGAAACCTTAACGCAGTAAATCTATTGAACCTTTGAAACACCCTTGGATTGTTTTAGACATTGTCTCATCGGCGGCAGATATGAAGCTTTGAACCCTTATCTGAACAGTAGCTTAAGGGATTCAGGCTTGCCAACCACGAGCATGTAACTGCGTTAGGTTTTTCATAATGTTTCACGAGTTACATTTCACATTCGGACAAAACCGGGACACGACTTTTGTCTTAGACTTTACATATGCGTAAGATATACAAAAGTGGTTATAGGTGATATTGTTATTATAAATAATAGTAATAATTTTAAAAAAAATCAAATTATATATAATTTAATTTAATATTATTTGTATTTATTTAAATCAAACAAAATATAATTTATAAATTAAAGTAGAATTTTATAAATAATCGTTGTTATTATTTATATGTGTGTAAATAGTAATTATTTACTGACTTTAGATGGAATGTTTAAATTTTCCGCCACTCAGGCATACCAACAGTACCGAATCTGCCGTCGTTGTTTCGTTCGGATCCTTACCATGTTGGGGAGCTCCGAATTCAGAAAACAACGACTGACAAATCGGATATCTTTGTTAGTAAGGACTGTTACCAGGTTGGTAAGGCTTTTGATTAGGGAGCTTACCAAAGGACTGAGATATCGGCCCTAAGACAGAAAAGCGAACAGGGATTGAATTGAGTGTATTGCTGCCTTCCTCTTTAAGATGGTATGTTTTGTGACTACTAAGAAGAAATCTACACCGAGTAAAGTAGTTATTACATCACAACATCGATATTATGTTATTTTTTTATATTACGATAACAAAAACAAGAGTAGACATGTGTTTGTCACTACCTTCCCGGGTGAGGTAACAAATGTTGTAACTGGTAAAGGAAAAGCTACACCAATTATGTTAGTTATTAAGTAGAACATGACAGCTCTGCCGGAACAAACTCCAACTGTAGCTGCAACGCAAACAAAAACAATATCTCTCACGCAAGACAAAACTCATTGAAAACAGTGTAATCACAAAAGACTTGAATCACTAACTCGCTCTATTCTGATTACGATTTAAGAATATTCATCTTTACATATTCGACATGACTTGGCTACTTGTATGTTCTTCAGAGATTTTTATACAAGACAAAACAAAACTCAATTTCTGTGTGGCAGAAAAGAGAGAAAGAGAGAGAGAGAGATAGAGAGAGAAAGAGAGAGAGAGAGCAAGGTGAAATATACGATGATAAATAAGGAAAAACACTAAGAAACCAATAAAAATGCATGTTTGAAGGAGGAAGAGGAGGGGGAGGAAGAAGAGATGGAAGAGGAGGAGGGGGAAGACTCAGGACAATAATGACCTCGTGATGTTAGTAGACGATTTAGCAAAGATATAAGAGGAGAGAGGGAAGGAGGGAGAGAGCCGACTGGCGAACAGGTGTTAGCGGAACCTAGAAATCAGGAAGACCTGGCACCTCTCCAAAACATGGATTGATAAGTAAGGGGAAACTATAATGTTCGCGTGGGAATCACAATGAAGGTACTTACGAGAAAATCCTATGGTTAGTTTCGAAAGACACACACACATCTCTGATTCTCGGACGAAAGGATAAGGGAGAGAGAGAGAGAGAGAGAGAGAGAGAGAGAGAGAGAAGAGAGAGAGAGAAGAGAGGAGGAGAGAGAGAAGAGAGAGAGAGAGATAGAGAGAGAGAGAGAGAGAAGAGAGAAAAAAAAAAATAGACTAGAAATAAGGAAATGGAGAGGAGGCCTCTTCTCTCTCTCCGAAAGGGACATAATTTAGAGGAACCCTCAAATTCTCTCCTTCCCTCCCTCTATTCTTCTCTCCTTCCTTCCCTCTCTCCTCTTTGCTAAATCGTCTACTAACATCACGAGGTCATTATTGTCCTGAGTCTTCCTCCCCCTCCTCCTCTTCCTCCCCCTCCTATTCCTCCTTCAAACATACATTTTTATTGGTTTCTTAGTGTTTTTGCTTATCTATCATCGTATATTTCACCTTGCTCTCTCTCTCTCTTTTCTATCACACACCATAGCGAGTTTAGTACGCTATGGTGTGTGGCTACGGGATGGGTGGGTATGTGTGGGGTGATGGTGATCTACCCTTGTCCGCCGCACTAATCTTTTCAACACATTTAACGTTGTCGTATCGGTCTGAAACGTGTGCAAACTTCTCTGGAAAGCTACAGCTGTCTTGCTGCACCCACAAAGGATGCATGCATATGGCATATCGCAAAAAAAATCTATCAGAAACACCCAAAAATCTGAAAGTAATATATATTACTATATATATATATATTATATATATATATATAATAATATATATATATAATATATATATATTATATAATATTATATATATATATATATATATATATATATATATATATATATATATATATTATAATATATATCTTGTGTTTGCGTGCTTTTGTATTGCCGTCTGGCTGGGAGGCTTCCTCCTGTGACGTCACCGAGCCGTGGTGCGTCGTCTACAAGGAGGAGCGTTTTCGAAGCTCGGAGAATTTGCAGATTTTGATTGCGGATTATTTAAAAACGGCTGACTGGATGCAAAAAGTGACAACATATTGTTGATATACTCGATAATGGCTATAATTTTATTGCATTAAATCAGAAATGATGAAATGGTCTGGACGATTACTTTAACACGTTTAACTTCTTACTAAATAACCGGGGTATTTTTCATTATCCTCGTTTACAATAAATTCCCAGACTTAACGAGGAATACTAACACACCTGACTCATCCCATAAAAACAGCGATTTAGTTTTCTTTCCAATACATTCTTTTCAGACCACGAGTGAAGTAAGTAAAAAAAGAAAACCAAAAGCAGGCAATATTAACATTTTCGAATCATCCCTAAGCCATCCTACTGTATATTTTTTTCTAATATCACGCGTGAAAATAGTCAAAATAAATAATAAAAGGGCAACATTAACATCTTTTTACTTGGGCCTGACCTACTTGGGCCAATCCAGTCATATTTATGACACCACATGTGAAACAAGTATGAAAAAAAGAAAACAAACATGTTTACTCTAATTATAATATATAATCTATCTTTTTTCTGATACCACGTGTGAAATAAGAAAGAAAAACATAAGATGAACAACTAACACTTATTTCTATTTATAAACAATCATGTATGTTTTTTCTTTCTTTCCCTGAAATAAAAAAATCCAAATCAACGCGATCCATTAAGAAGCGAGGCAAGAAAGACCTCAAGATTTCACACATACTTCTATTTTTCTTCCTTTCCAGATTCAAACGAATATGTTTCTTTAAAAGATCACCATCCCGATCGTGATTTCAGTAAATGTCGCCCCCGTGGTGTAGTTACTAGCGCGCCTAACTACGAATCTGCGGGCCCTGGTTCGAATCCGGGCCAGGGCAAGTCGGCGGCCAGCCAAAGCAGCTGTTGTTCTTCCCTTTCGAGGTTGATAAATGGGTACTTGGGGAAAATAACTGTGGTAACCCGGATGTCACACTAGCCTTGTGTCCCGGGGTAACGGGTTCTCACCCACCACATGCTCAAAGGCTAATGTGACGGATTTGAGCACCGAGGCCACGCGCAGCATAGTGTATGCTCCCATATTTACCTTTACTATCCCGGTCGCTTCAAGGATGAACTTGTAATAGCCATGCGTGATATTTTTTCACGAACACTTGCCATTTCCAGGATTTTCTAAATAATCTTAGAAGTTGTGAGTGGACTTATCATGATAATGGTGAAAGGTGACAAGTGTGTGCGCGTGCGTGCGTGCGTGCGTTTTTTTATTTGTATTCACAGAGGACTGACCAAGGGCAAAAATAAAAGTAATAAAAAACTCGCTTAGTTGCCAGTCCCTATAAAGAAGACAGTAAGAGAATATCGAAAAGGGGGTGGAGGTTCGGGAGGTCTCTTGTCATTCCTCTCTTGAAATAATTTAAGTCGTAGAAGGTGTTAAAATAGAAACAGGAAGAGAGTTTCAGAGCTTACAAAGTGAAAGGGATGAAAGAGTGGTTACTCGTTAACTATTGCATTAGGAAGATGGACAGCATAGGGATAAGAATGAGTAGAAAGTCTTTTGCCAACTTGGCCGCGGGAGGAGATGAGGCATGCAGTCAGCAAGTTCAGAATAACAGTGAGCATGAAAAAACTGTAGAAGATAGCAGGATAAGCAACATTGCGGCGGTGATTTAAAGATTGAAGACAGTCAGTCAGAGAAGGGAGTTAATGAGACGAAAAACGTTTGACTCAACAATGTTTAGGAAAGCTATATGTGAGTGCATCCCCCCAAAACATGTGAGACATACTCCATAGATGGGCGGATAAGGCCCCTGTACAGATCAAGCAACTGGGACGGATAAGAAAAGGACGCAGACGCAACAGGACACCTAACTTCATGGAAGCTGTTCAAGCTTCATATGAAGCATAGAAGCTGAAGCAAGAGATGAAATGTTAGATTACCAGTTCTGATTTTTAGCAAAGGTTAGTCATAGAATGTTCATTGTAGAAGAGAAAGACAGTTGAGTGTCATTGAAGAAGAGGGGATAGTTGTCTGCAAGGTTATATCGAGTAGTCGAGTAGATAGGTGAAAACATTGGGATTTTGAAGTAGTAAACAAGGTCTGCTCTGCCTCAATAAAGAATTATAGAAAGATCAGACTTCCCCACCACCAACACCAATCCTCGTTTCCTCACCACCAACACCCATCCCCTTCCCCCACCACCAACACCCATCCCCTTCCCCCACCACCAACACCCATCCCCTTCCCCCACCACCAACACCCATCCCCTTCCCCCACCACCAACACCCATCCCCTCCCCCCACCACCAACACCCATCCCACTTTTCAACACAGTTTGCTATCACTTTTCTTTTTCAACGCCTTTAATTTTACATTTTTCAACACATTTTCCTAATACTTTTCTTTTTGAACACCTTTGCTTTACACTTTTCAACACCTTGGCACTTTTCAATATCTCTTAACACCATGTCGGGGGAGTATCAAGTCTTTCTTTGGATTCCGGGCCGATTTCGGTTTCTAGCGAGGTAGACCAATATTCTTAAGTTTACTAAATGGGCGATTCTATCGTAATAGGCGAACCATTATCGGAAAAGTGTGTGTCCTCCGAAGTGATATGGAGTCTCTCTCTCTCTCTCTCTCTCTCTCTCTCTCTCTCTCTCTCTCTCTCTCTCTCTCTCTCTCTCTCTCTCTCTCTCTCCTCTCTCTCTCTCTCTCTCTCTCTCTCTCTCTCTCTCTCTCTCTTTTTTTTTTCTCTGGTTCTGACATGGCTTTTTCAGATGGATGTGCCTTCTTTCAGATGGAAAGAAGGAAATAAGGAAAAAAGGAGGAACGGCCAGAGGAACGGAAGGAGGAAAGAAGTAATATAAGTAAGGTAGAAAGGAGGGAAGAAAGGGAGATAGGGATTGAGGTAATATACAAAGGAATACAAAGGAAAAACAGACAGCAACAGCCCTACAGAGCCAAACGAGGTTGTTGTTTGACTACTTTCTACCACTATAGTTTCTACGTGATAGAGATGAAAAAATAACAAAGTTGAAGGCTTTTCCCCACCCACCTCTCCCTCCGTCGAGACCGGCAAGAAAAAAAGAGAGAACAAACACCATACAGTATTGAAAAACTGCCATGGAATTTGATAGGAAAGATTGAAGGAGAGACATACTTTCAACTAAAGCTAAACTATATAAAAAATAATAATAATAAAAAATTGGCCGAAGTAATCGAGTTGGGCAGTTGTTGCTAAGTATTTATCTAGTTTGTTCTTAAGCAGCATGATCTCATTTCTAGGGATAGGTAGACCAGGGTTCGAGTCCCGTTGGATGGCAAAGAGCCCGCCACATGTTACTCCTCATTCGTACCTCCTCCAGGTGTAGTTTGTTGCGTGTAACGAAGGTGAAGTCGCCGTCACAAGTGGAGTCCTGTCTTTCTGTCACTGTTATTATCTTCGGATCTTCTCTAATTTTTTCAAGCAGACAAAAATGAAGGAAAGTGACTGCCAAACGGTAAAACATGGCACAAAATGTATAAAAATTTTTTTAAAAAAAATTAAAAAAACTAAATTGACCCTCCCCCTTTTTTGGAAGTCTCTTAATTCTGCTCTATAGGGTCTCGGAACTAATGGCCTTTTTTGTTACTTCTATTTTTAGCCATAGGCAACTGCCTTATGATCTAAAATAAACACGAAAACTAATGTAAAGTGACTTCGTGACTGAATCTTAACACGAGGCAACCGTGGCGAGGCTATGAGGCTACACACCTGCCAGAACTAGAGCATAAGAACATAAGAACAACTTAAGAAAATAAGGAAGCTACAAGAGGCCGTGAGGCCTACACGTGGTAATTCCTGTTACCTAACACTACCTACATCCACCTTTCATCCCCATCCATGAACCTATCCAGCCCCTCTTTAAAGCTACCCAATGACTGCGCACTAACTACCTGTCTACCGAGTCCATTCCAATTCATTCACCAACCTATTTGTAAAGCATTTTTTCCCTATTTCTTTTTAAAATCTACGCTTTTCCAGCTTGAATCCGTTACTTCTTGTTCTACCCTGGTTAATAACCGGCCGATTAATAATAGAGGAAGATGACTAACGGTGACTTGTATAGGGAAAACTAGTACAATTTCAAGGAGACGGAAGTGAGACCCGCGGCACAGCAATGCTTCAAGGGTGCTTTATTAAGGTTGTTTTAATTTAATTGAGTTTCTGGAAGAGAGAAGAGAGGAGAGAGAGAGAGAGAGAGAGAGAGAGAGAAGAGAGAAAGAGAGAGAGAGAGAGAGAGAGAGAGAGAGAGAGAGAGAGAGAGAGAGAGAGAGAGAGAGAGAGAGAGAGAGAGAGAGAGAGAGAGATCCCATGAATGGTAAATAATGATATATGAGCGATAGTTAACATACTTTTTTTTTTTTTTTTTTTTTTTTTTTTTTTTTTTTTTACATCACAAAGGACTGGCCAAGGGCACAACAAAAATGGATAACACAAAGCCGGCTTAGTTGCCAGTCCCTATAAAGAAGACAGTAAGCGAATAAAATAAAAAAAAGGGGTAGGCTAATTTAGTTCGGGAGGTGTCTTGTTACTCTTCTTTTGAAAAGATTTAAGTCATAGGAAAGTGGAAAAATAGAAACAGGAAGAGAGTTCCAGAGTTTACCAGTGAAAGGGATGAAAGAGTAAAGATACTGATTAACTCTTGCATTAGGAAGATGGACAGAATAGGGATGAGAATGAGTAGAAAGTCTTGTGCAGCGAGGCCGCGGGAGTGGGGGAGGCATGCAGTTAGCAAGTTCAGAAGAGTAGTGAGCATGAAAATAACGGTAGAAGAGAGCAAGAGAAGCAACATTGCGGCGGTGATTTAAAGATTGAAGACAGTCAGTCAGAGGAGAGGAGTTGATGAGACGGAAAGTTTTTGACTCAACCCTGTTTAGGAGAGCTGTATGAGTGGTTCCTTCCCAAACATGTGAGACATACTCCATACATGGGCGGATAAGGCCCCTGTAGAGAGCAAGCAATTGGGAGGGAGAAAAAAAAGGACGCAGACGCCACAGGACACCTAACTTCTTAGAAGCTGTTTTAGCAAGAGATGAGATGTGAGATTTCCAGTTCAGATTTTAGTAAAGGATAGTCCTAGAATGTTCATTGTAGAAGAAGGAGACAGTTAAGTGTCCTTGAAGAAGAGGGGATAGTTATCTGGTAGGTTTTGTCGAGTAGATAGGTGAAGAAATTGGGTTTTTGAGGCATTGAACAAAACAAGGTTTGCTTGCAAGGTTTGACTGCTGTCAAATAATCGCTTTTTTCTCCATTTGTTTCCAATCCGCTTTTATAAAGCATCAATTTTATCTGCAAACTATAGCCATCCATTTCAGGTCACGCAAAAAACAATTAAGCCTCATTTTTTTCTCGTAATGGCGAATTGTTTCAAATTACACACAAATAAAAGTGGCGTAAAAACTAAAATAGCAGAGTCAAGTCAAGTAGAGTCCATTGAGTCCCATTGTTGGGCCTGACTGGTCCGCATCTGTCGCTTAATTACTGTTCACCCATTTCTCTGTAACGAGGCCAGAGGAGATAGCCAGTCTGTCTTTGTCTTTATGATGAAGACAAACACACTCTGAAAAGACCGCCATCCCAAAAACTACCTTCAGTTTTTTTGTCCTCATACTTTATCTGTTTGCTTGTTTTTCACACTTCTGTATTGCCATCCCTTTCTCTCTTCGTTTGAGTGTGCATGTGTGAACCATTTGATTATTTTTTTATCGCGCTGTCTCTTACAATCTGTCTTTGTCTAAAAAAAAGCCTTTGTCTATTCACTTTAGAATATTGCTGATGGAAAAACTATCACATGGAAGATATATATATATATATATATATATAAAATATATAGTAGAAGAAGAGAGAGAGAGAGAGAAGAGAGAAAGGAGAGAGAGAGAGAGAGAGAGGAGAGAGAGAGAGAGAGAGAGAGAGAGAGAGGAGAGAGAGGAGAGAGAGAGAGGGAGAGAGAGGAGGAGAGAAAAGAAGAGAGAGAGAGAGAGGAGAGAGGAGAGAGAGAGGAGAGAGAGAGAGGGAGAGAGAGAGGAGAGAGAAGAGAGAGAGAAGAGAGAGAGAGAAAGTACATAAGAATAAAAAAAGAGAGAAAATAGGATAGAAAGAAAAGCACAATAATAAAACAAAAAATAAAATCAGAGCAATAAATATAACATAAGAAAATGAGACAAAATCACTATATCTATAATAATATAAGCGAAAGTGTGTTGTGTGTGTGTGTGTGTGTGTGTGTGTGTGTGTGTGTGTGTGTGTGTGTGTGTGTGTGTGTGTGTGTGTGTGTGTGTGTGGCGCGCGCGCGCGCGCGGTGGGTGGTGTGTGGTGGGTGGGTGGGTGGGTGTGTGTGTGTGTGTGTGTGTGTGTGTGTGTGTGTGGTGTGTGGTGTGTTGTGTGCATGTGTTGTGGATAGTTCCGCCTCACCGGGGAATTCTATAGCACACTTTTGGAACCCGACCACTTTGTCTTTTTTTTAAGCCATTAGGAGAATGTCGAAAACAAAGTTTTGCTTTGTATTAGGAACCTGATTAGTGAGTAATTGTGAATAGTAAAGTGGGTTGCGAGAATTGAGGAATTGAGTGAAAAGTGTGTGATGGGTAATGGGTGAGTGAATGGGTTGGGGGTGATGGGTAGGTGGGGTAGATGGGTGGGAATGGTGGGGTGATGGGTAGGTGGTGGTGATGGGAATGGGTGGGGGTGATGGGTAATGGGTGGGTGGGGGTAATGGGTGAGGGAATAGGTGGGGGGTGATGGGTACTGGGTGTGATGGTGATGGGAATGGGTGGGGGGTGATGGGTAATGGGTGGGGGTGATGGGTAATGGGTGAGTGAATGGGTTGAATGGGTGGAGGTGTGATGGGTACTGGGTGAGTGAATGGGTGGGGGTGAGGGAATAGGTGGGGGGTGATGGGTAATGGGTGAGTGAATGGGTGTGTGGTGATGGGTAATGGGTGAGTGAATGGGGGGGTGATGGGTAATGGGTGGGGGTGATGGGTAATGGGTGAGTGAATGGGTTGGCGTTAATACATACATTTCTACATCCATGATTTCAGGAAAGTTAGAAAGGACTATCTGGAGAGTCTGTGTTTGGTGGGCCTTCGGCCCACCAAACACAGATGGTGGGCCGAAGGCCCGCCCACCAATAGCCCTCCGCAGGAGCTAGCCAAAAAGTCCGTCCGGAGGGCGGCTTTGCGGCTAGTAAACAAATAAACGCAATGAAGAGACAAAGCAAGAAACACTAACAAAAACAAAAGAACTGGAATAAAATAAAGACAAAAACACTAAACGACAGAGAAAGAAAGAGAGAGAGAAGATTCTGCGTAAAAGCTCAGCCAGCCCACCTAACCCATCCAGCCCATACGAGAACGTCTATTTAGCCTATGAATCCCAAAACAAAACCCAACCGACACAAAAGTAGCCAAATATTCCCGAGCAAACACGCCCAACCAACTCAAATATAATAGTCCAAGCTGTCCACCCTAAATATAGCCCAAGCTAGCGAACAAGAAGCGCCGTGACTAACACAACTTGCGAAAATTTGCTCATTCATTTGGTAAAAAGGGAAGGTGTGATGTATGGCGGGCAGTTTTCAGCCTGACGCGTTATTAATGGTCGCTGCATAAAATTTGGGCCAAGCCGCTAGAGTTCGTCAAGTGGCAGCTGCGAGATGGAAGAGAGGAGAATTAAGGGAAGGAGAGGTAAAAGGGGATAGGTTAGAAGAGTAGGCGGGAAGGTAAGAGCTAAGAGGTAGGAGAGAAGAAAATGAGGAAAGTTGGCAAAGGTAGCAAGGGAAAGGAAAGAAAATAAGGGAGATAAAGGAAAGGAGAGGAGGGAGAGAAGGAAAATATTGGAAAAAATTATAAGGCGTGAGAATAGAGTAGGTGAGGAGGTAATGTGGGAGAAAGGAAATAATGTTTGTGTTATGCTAAGTGAGAGAGAGAGAGAGAGAGAGAGAGAGAGAGAGAGAGAGAGAGAGAGAGAGAGAGAGAGAGAGAGAGAGAGAGAGAGAGAGAGGAGAGAGAGAGAGAGAGAGAGGAGAGAGAGAGAGAGAGAGAGAGAGAGAGGAGAGAGAGAGAGAGAGGAGAGAGAGAGAGAGAGAGAGAAAAAAAATACTACCGTCCCATGTCCCTGCTGCCGGTGCTCAGTAAGGTTTTGGAGACTATTGTGGCTTCGAGAGTCACTGAGCACCTTGAGAGGCACCATCGCACCATTCACCACTATGTGAAAAAATACTATGTGATAATAGAAAATAGATATAATAAAAGATGATAAACAAAATATAAATAAAGAGTGAAGAGCATCAATATATCAATAAAACACTGAAACAAACAAATTCAAACAATAAACAACACAGATAAAAAAAAAACTCTAGGTAGCCAAACAAACAAACAGAGAAACAAAAATAGGACTGAAACTCCTCTGCTGTTTAAAGTGGAATATTTTACTTTTTATTATGTTTCCTGACAAAGGGGAGAAAATACATCCCAGGGAAAAAAGGATTTAAAAGAGACTTAGTAACACCCACAATAGCTAGATGGGTGACTACACTTAGCTACACACACACTAAAGTCCCGTAGGAAAGTACTCCTATCTTTTATTTTGTACACGAAATACTTTTAGCATTTAGTACCAAGAAAAAAAAGTACCAAGACTGTTAACAAATGAAGAAAATGTTTATCTACAGCCAAAGAAAGAGAAATGCATAAACATAGCAATACATATACATACATCCATACATACACACACATCCATTCATAAATCCATACACACATACATAATCAATACACATACATGCATACATACACATACATCCATACAATTAATGAGTGGCGTGCTGGAGGCTGCCACAACCAACCATTATAATATTACTCTTGGTTACCTACACGCTAATGCTCTGTCGATGCTTCACGTACACAAATACTAATTATACGCTGCGGTGTTCATTATTATCGGAAAAAAAAGTATTATACACTTTCACCATCGGAAAAAATATAATGAGGAAAAATGTGTGCGCGTCAATTTCATTATTGTCATTATTTTATATTATATATTCAAGGTTAATGCAGCTTAAAGTATTTTCGTTGTGTGTTTTTTGTATTTCTTTTTCAATATAGATATTGGAAAAAAGTCATTGTGAAATTTAATATTACTAGGAATATATCTATATTTCGTTTTTCATACATAAACATTTACCAGATGCAAACTTTCTTTTTAGTAAGTAAGAGATAAACGAGAACACTTTGAGGAAACAGACCTAAAATTATGAAAAAATCACACATGAAACACAAGAAATAAAACACTAGAGCTACGATAAAAACTATAAAAAAATTGAGATATCGATATCGAATAAGCTTGTATCTGAGGCTCCAAAGTAACAAGGAACGAGTGAATGGGACAGCGTGAATAAGACTGATGTGGTTACTTGAACTAGAATGAGGAAAGATGCACTTCTGATATTCGTAATCTTAATAATGACGTGCTGTGAGGTGACACCAGTAGAGCAATGGGAGAAATAGAAGTCTGGAGGATAAAATAGAGTTCCTAGCATTCGACACAACTAGGTAAAGTAAAGAAGGGAGCATACACTATAACTATAAGGGAGGAATAACAGTTTTTTGGGCTGGTCGCCGACTTGCCCTGGCCCGGATTCGAAACAGGGCCCGCAGATCCAGGCACGCTAGCCACTACACCACGGAGGCGACGATACAACAAGACCACCATAATACACATATGCGAGGACAAGATCGCTGGCATTTCACTCTTAATGTGCAGTGTGGTCACAACTCAGCTTACGTCTCACTCCTATTCTTTGTTATGTAAACAGGGGTTACATAATGAAATTAATAGAAACCAAAATTTTCACCACCCGAGTGAAGATTAAAATATCGAACCTTTAAATTGTGATCTGAACGCGCTTACCGGTAGTAGTAGTAGTAGTAGTAGTAGTAGTAGTAGTAGTAGTAGTAGTAGTAGTAGTAGTGGTAGTAGTAGTAGTAGTAGTAGTAGTAGTAGATGAAAGGTTGTGAAATGTTAGTAGTAGTAGTAGAAATATAAGTAGTTATAGTACTTGTAATGGTAGTAGTAGAAGTAGTAAAAACACCAGCAGTAACATTAGTGGAAGTAGTTACAGTGGTAGATAGCAGTACTAGTAGTAGTAGTAGTAACAGTAGTTGAAATAGTAGTAGCAGAAGTGGTAGTAATAGCTAGAATAGCCATACAAATTAGAAAAGGGAAAAAATAAACATAATGAGATCACAAATCTGGAGATGATAATGATGGAAGGAAACAAAGCGCGTGCCGGGCTTGCATGGACGAAAAAATGGAATAAGAGTATGTCTATAGTAATAGTTACGAGCGGAATTAAATAGCGATAAAGATATGGATTATGGTTATGGATTCAAGAGCAGAAAATGTTCTATGAAAATTCAAGACTGTGATTGAGAGCGTAAAAGTATTTATAATAAAGTTAGTATTTTATTGTGGTAATCTATTATTCTCTATCTAGTAGTCTCTTCATAGTAATTTCGTAGCGGTATCAGCAATTTAATAGTTGTACTTTTAACAGTAATAAATGTATTCATACGTGTAGTAGTAGTACAAGTAGGTGTTGCTGCCGTAGTAGTAGCAGTAGTTATGGTAGCAACAATAGTAGTAGTAATAACAATGGTGGTGGTAGCATAATTAACAGTGGTAAAGGTAATTGTAGTAGCTGTAACAACAAAACAGTTACATGGTTGCTATTAGTAATGGTACCACTTTTTTTTTTTTTTACATCACAAGGAACTGGCCAAGGGCACAACAAAAATGGGTAACACAAAGCCCGCTTAGTAGCCAGTCCCTATAAAGAAGACAGTAAGGGAATAAAAATAAAAAAGAGGGGTGAGCCAATTTAGTTCGGGAGGTGTCTTGTTACTCTTTTTTTGAAAAGATTTAAGTCATAGGAAAGTGGAAAAATAGAAACAGGAAGAGAGTTCCAGAGTTTACCAGTGAAAGGGATGAAAGAGTAAAGATACTGATTAACTATTGCATTAGGAAGATGGACAGAATAGGGATGAGAATGAGTAGAAAGTAGTAATACTAGATGTGCTAGTATTAGTATTGTAATAGCAGAAATAGTTGTTGGCTGTTTATCACTACACAATACCAGCCACCATGGGCACGACCAGCCCAGCATGCCTTGGAAGGAAGAGGGGAAGGGAACACTGTGGGAGGGAGTACAGGAAGCAGGGCCGCAGTTTTGCCGGGAACGCTTGCCACGACGACGCAGTAACTGTCACAACAAAAACGTGAACCCTCGCGGATGCCTAGTTCCTCCCAAGATTTGTGTCGCAGCCAAGTGCTTCTGGGCCCCAAACACACGCTTTACCATGCCACGGGCGACACCGCACACAAACACGGCGCCTCAGTGATGCTCGAGATAATGGGTGTTTTTCGTGTATAGTGTTGCCGCTTAGCTCAGTTTGTTTGTTTGTGGTGGTGGTGATAGTGGTAACACTTCTGCCTGCCTACGTGCTATAATTGATAATATATTTCCCCAAGAGGCAGACAAAGACGGCTGTTTAATACTACACAATGCTCTATTACTACTCTTAAGGCTGCTGATGCTATTGTTGCGACTGTTATTGTAACTATATAGTACGAATATACCACTACCACTCATTTAATGTTACCGTAACTACTTTTGTTATTTTGTTATTGCTGCTACGAAACTACTACTACTACTACTACGAACTATTACTACTGCTACTTCTGTTCTTATTGCTACTATTATCACTGTTACTATCGTTAATAAACTATTTATGCTATTGCAATACTAATAATAACACATCTAGTGATACTATTAATAATAGCAGCAATGTAACTATTTTGTTGTTACAGCTGCTACCATTACATTTTACCACTGCTTAATGAGTGCTTATTTTGCTACCACCACCATTGCTATTACTACTAATATTACTGCAACCATAACTACCGCTACTATTACGGCAGCAACACCTACTTGTACTACTAATACACGTACGAATTCTACCACTTTCATTACTGTTAAAAGTACAACTATGAAATTGCTGATACCACTACTATTACCACTACGAAATATTAACACTATTATAAATACTTTTACGCTGTCAATCACAAAGTCTTGAATTTACATAGTCGCAGTTTTTCATTTTCTGCTCTTGAATCCATAACCTCCATCTTTTTCGCTACTTAATTCCGATCGTAACTATTACGAGTATTATAGACATACTCGTATTCCATTTTCTCGTCCATGCAGACCCGCCACACGCTTTGTTTCCTTTCATCATTATCATCTCCAGGGTTATGATCATTGCGTGTGTGAGGAGCTTTGGGAGATGATTCAGAGCGACAGAGACCATGGGATACAAGCTTGTTGGGTGGTATGGGTGATCTGTGCTCGGTTCGTCGATGATGATGATGATGATGATGATGACAATTTGTTTTATAACACTTATATTCTCTCCTCCATACTTATAAGTTATATCCAGAGTATACCTTCATTCTTTCATTCCTCTTTAACGGTACACACACTACAACTTCTCCCTATTTTGTCACCTTCCTACGACTTAAGAACCTTGAAGCGCCGCCATAACTCAATTCACTTCCCTTTTTGATCTCCTCCACTATATACTTTTTGAGGCGAGGTGATAAGAGGCATTTTTCTTACAGTGTTTTATAACTCAGTTTATAGCCAGTTTCCTATGAACGTGAAATAAGAAACAATATATGAAATATATGTTAAAAGAATAATAGATAGAGGCAATGTAAAATAACGGTTAAGACTATGCAACAAAATACAAGACTTGAGAACAAACGTACACAATTATAATAGATGCACATCCCTGACACACACACACACACACATTCCTTTACTCAGCCCTTAGACAGCCCTCTCTGTGCATATCACATAGGGTGCATGTCATTTCCTTGTATACCTCCGTATAACGAGGTGGCTAAGAGGCCCTGTTCGTGGATTCGATTCCGACCAGGTACTGATGTACAATTTGTCTTAAATGATTATATTTTTTTACTGTCCTGGCCGCGATAGACTAAAGTCGCTGGCTGCCCCTATCGAGCTGGGGTTGGGCAAAGGATATGTTGGAGTGCATATTATTTCCTTTTATACCTCCGTATAGCGAGGTGGCTAAGACGGAGCGGTATTGTCCACAGGTTTAATTCCGACCAGGTACTGTTATACAATTTGTCTTAAATTATTATTTTAATAATAATAATAATAATAATAATAATAATAATAATAATAATAATCATAATAATAATAATAATAATGGTGATAGCAATAATGAAAATAATTTTTACCAAACAAAGCTGTTCATTCAGCTTATCTTTCTCTAATACCAGCTCGGCCTTCACACTCTTGGCCAACAGTTCTTGAGAGGACGGAGAGTGTTGGGCTCCACCTTGAGGGCGGCACACGCCAAACCCCTCAGGATATCCGTATATCCGTAACACAAACAAACACACAAACAAACAAGCAGACAGGCGGTAGCAGAGTGGTTAGCGTCTCCGAGTGGCGTTCTCGGTGACCCGAGTTCGATCCCCGATGAGAACCAAAATCTTTCTGCACCGTCGAGTGGCCTAAGAACTCCCACATGCCCTGCCCATTAACTCTACCTTCGATTGCGAGTGCATCGGAGGACACGGTGGGGCGTCATGAGCCTCTAATCCGTCACCACCACCATGTGGTGGTAACGGATCTCAGTCTGGAGGCGGCCCGCGAAACCGTCAGTCTGATGATCAGTAAGTCACCGCTTCGCCAAACAGGGTTTGTTATGCGATAAATCACAACCCCGCACCCATAGCACAACACCCGGTAAGTCATTGCTTGTTTAATTAAATATTACACGACGCTTGCCTGCCTCATTCCCTGATGCCTGATCCTGATGATTAACGCCGCAGCCTTCTTGGAAAACCACGTCGTTATTTGGATCTCGTGATGTGCTTTAGATACATAAACCCTCCAGGAATAACGTTTTTATTTTCTCGTTGTTCATGTTGCGGCCGCTTGCCTTGAGTGACAATACGGTTAACAATTTAGTCATGCAAATTTCCTGCGCCATTCAGAGTTTTTCTGGGTCTACAGGAAGTTGTGAGATTCTGCATGGCACTACAACTACATAGACATAATGTTGTCGTTATCTCGGTTGCCATTAATGTCAACGCTCAAGATATGCCAAATGTTTAATTTCTTTGTCTTTCCTGAATGAGTAAATTGTAGTTTCAAGGAGTTTTGGATTCATTCTGTGGTAAAGAATTGTTGAATGTGTTATTCCTGGATTTCACAGTGTTGGAATCTCCAATACTTTCATCACTCGCTACAGCCTTAAATTAATGACAGTTACATAGATAGGTCTTCACGTAGCTTAAGCACAGAGGGGGGAGTCATCTGTGGTGTACATATCACATCAACAATGTATAACTAGTTCCACATCGCGTCTAATAAGCGCTGTGCTGTCGCCTGGTAATCTGCTTTCGTTGTCAACTCAAATTTTATCGCTGTATACTCAGGCATCTTATCTTCCGCACATAATCCTCCCCGAATATCAAGGATAACTTTCTTAATCCTTCCTCGCTTTTACCTCCCTTCCCCTGAATGGCTCCTTTGCCTGCTCGCGTAATCGTCTTCATGATGAGGACTTTGTGGCGTTAGGAGCGGACGTCAAGTTGGCGAAGATGTTTTATAGCTAGAAGGTTCCGCCATTCCCGGAAACTACTGCCACGCCTCATGACTCGCTGAGGCTATAACCATCAACGACTTGCTCAATGTCCTGCAGTTACAGTGGTCATGCGGCGAACCTATGACCGCGGCTGCCGCGTCTCCTTCAGGTGTCCTGCGACCACTAACCTCTTCAGATCAGATCAGATCAATGGCAAAGTAACCTTTGATGAATTTTACTTTTCAACAGTGACATTTTTCAGTTCGTACGATGTTACGCAATACACCGTGACCGCCACTCGCATCCTGGCTGTTCTAATACTGTCCTGGCGGCATGGGCGGCAGCCTCACCTCCAGCCAGGTAACCCACACACCTGGAGGCACCCCGCAGGTTTCCTCTCGTCTTCTTTAACCGATTACTTGCTGGGATTTCCTAATATTCCCCTGAACAGTTATTATCATTTTACACATGCAAGATAAAAAAAACTAATTAAACAAAAACAAACAAAAAAACACATAATAATGATGATACTATCAATAACAATGATGATGATGACGATGATGATGGCGGCGGCATGGAGTTTGTACCGTCACCCGAGGCGGCGGGGGAATACAATGACAGACTGTATACCCTTGCAAGATATCAATGTCCATAAAGTTGACTCCTTCAACTAACTTTCCATCATTGTTACCTGAGTCCCGA
Organism: Chionoecetes opilio; assembly: GCA_016584305.1. NCBI lineage: Eukaryota > Metazoa > Arthropoda > Malacostraca > Decapoda > Majidae > Chionoecetes > Chionoecetes opilio. Next base: position 56,521 of record JACEEZ010000873.1, on the reverse strand, counting down.
GGGAAGGAAAGAGGGAGGGAGGGAGGGAGGGCGAGAGTGGAGGGAAGGAGGAAAGGCTTAACTAGAATAGCAGGAAATTAAGGAATGGGAGGAAAAGTGAAATTACGCATGAAAAAACGAGAGAGAGAGAGAGAGAGAGAGAGAGAGAGAGAGAGAGAGAGAGAGAGAGAGAGAGAGAGAGAGAGAGAGAGAGAGAGAGAGAGAGAGAGAGAGAGAGAGAGAGAGAGAGAGAGAGAGAGAGAGAGAGAGAGGAAAATAATGAGCTGCAAGGTAAGAAAGCACTCTACCTACAGGAGGAAAGATTAAGACCAGTAAGACGCCTTACTCGGCGAAGGACGAGCGAGCGAGCCCGTAGAAACCCGCCGCACGTGACTTTGACCTGTGTGACATTGCTAGGTGTGTGGTCTCAAACCACTCACCAAATTTCAACTTAGTCGGTACAGCCGTTTCTCAGCTAGAGCAAGATAACGTTGTCTGACACCCCTCATGCGGCACGCGCCAAGCGCCATGCTGACCCCTCACGTGAGACAAAACATGTCAAGCACAAAAGGGATTTAATGGGGCTATCAGATGGCGAAGACCGCTTGTCAATCAGAAGCGGGATTCCACAAAAGCTCCTGAAAAGCGTGACGGTCGGTCGGGTCGGGTCGGCCGCTTGGTCGGTCGGGTCGGGTCGGCCGCTTATCCCGGAAAAATCCCGTATGAGTGAGGACTCACGAGCGCTTCGCGCTCGCTCGTAAATAAAGAAGGATAGTGTAAAGAGCGAAAGATATTGAGCCAATGGATACGCTAGGAGTTATTAGAGAAGAGTAGGAGTAGGAGGAGGAGGAGGAGGAGGAGGAGGAGGAAGAAAAATAATAAAACGGAGATGGAGGTGGAAGAAGAAGGGATGAGGATTAAGCGGAGGATACTCATGAGGAGAAAGGGAAGCAGAAAGAGGAGGGAAGAAAGGAGGATGAGACGGAGATAAGTGAAAGAGGAAGGGATGAGGAGGGGAAACGTAGTAGGAGAATAAAAAAATAAGAGATAAACAGAAGAGGATGAATCAAAGAGGAAGGGATTAAGAGGGGAAACATGGAAGAGGCGAGAGAGGAAGGAAGGGATAGCGTACAAGAGAAAGGAGATTAAGTAGGAGAGCAGGAGGTAGGAGATGACGAGGTGGGAGGGAGAAATTAAAGGAATGAAAGAGAAAAAGCAGACGCAGACGAGAGAGAGAGAGAGAGAGAGAGAGAGAGAGAGAGAGAGAGAGAGAGAGAGAGAGAGAGAGAGAGAGAGAGAGAGAGAGAGAGAGAGAGAGAGAGAGAGAGAGAGAGAGAAGAGAGAGAAAGAGAGAGAGAAAGAGAAAGAGAAAGAGAAAGAGAAAGAGAAAGAGAGAGAGAGAGAGAGAGAGAGAGAGAGAGAGAGAGAGAGAAAGAGAGAGAGAGAATATAAAATTAGATCACTTTCCTAAATCTCTTCTTGGAAACAAAAGTAACAACATACCAAACAATACATGATCGATCCAAGACACAAACAAATGAAGATCCAATAACAAAAATAAGACAACAATAACTTTTCTTTAACTATCATTCCTTAAACTGGAAAACAAACAAAAAGAAGGAAAAAGAAAAACACACCATCCAACCAGAGAAAAAGAAGGAAAAAAAATCGAGACGTCTTAAAGTTCTTACACAGGAATCAAGAGCTAATTAGACTCAGCAAAGAAGCTTCATTAGTCGATATTTTGCAAGGTATTACGACTTATGGAAGCTCGCATGAGTGGTCCTCCTTCCAGTTAGTGAACCTGCGCACTGGTTCCGTTTTCTGTTTTCTTAAGAATTAACTTTACCTTCCTTGGAGTCAGACGGAGGGTATGGATTATTAAACATGTGGCTGCGACAAGGTTATGATGACCGATGTAAAAGGGGGAAAGACCACAGCCTGCTTAGAAATGAGGAGGAGAAAAACACCCACCCACACACTCGCGCACACACACACACGCGCGCACAGGTACTCAAGAATTGAAAATACGTAGATATAAAAAATCGATAAATGTTTCTATATATTTTGTTTCTTACGTGCCTGGCTAATATCTCTCTCTCTCTCTCTCTCTCTCTCTCTCTCTCTCTCTCTCCTCTCTCTCTCTCTCTCTCTCTCTCTCTCTCTCTCTCTCTCTCTCTCTCTCTCTCTCTCTCTCTCTCTCTCTCTCTCTCTCTCTCTCTCTCTCTCTCTCTCTCTCACCTGCCGCACCAGCAATCGAGGTAAAAGCAGTGACGCAAGATATGTCATGGATGGCTATCAGAAGGGATGCCGTGACCCTCCTAAACCTTAACAGTATATCAATATCATCAATCACGTGTGTGTGTGTGTGTATGTGTATTAATCTAGTTGTAATTTTACAGGGCCGGAACTACACTCGTATGACCTCGTTTCCATATCTACCTTTCTTTATCATTCATCCTTAGTGCTTATAGCGCGTTTTCGCAACTGTTCTAGCCCGGTCTGGACTGGCTCAGTCCCGGGCGGACACTGTTTTCGCGAGGCGGGTTAGACCGGGCTGGAACGGGCTGGACTGGTCCCGGCTAGCGAGCAGGACCGCGTTGGCCCAGTGTGAGGAGAACTGGCGCATGCCCACTACAGTCAGCGGGAAAGACGCCCCGGAGCTTCTCGTGCTGCTGATATGACATGAAACACCACGATGGCCGACCATAAGACTAAAGTAATTTCACGAAAAATTTCAATATTCGCAATTTGCTGAAACAACTTCTTGGGAAATGAATGTACCGTCAACAACACTATAGTCGCCACTGCACTAATGTCACCAGGCGCCATATATTATGAATTGTAGCATCACTACAGACGTAATTGTATGTGTCACTGAAGACATGTATACTTGTATAGTGTTATGTAGATAATGTAAACTACGTACTGGGCACGTCTCTTCAGTGGCACATACAAGTCTGTAGTGATACTAAAACTCGTAATATATGCCCCCCTGCGACATTAGTGCAATGGCGACTATAGATAGTGTTATTGACGGTAAAATAGATGAGATTTCATCATTCAATTTTTCATAGTCATCCCTGGTACTTGACTTCCCATTGAGAAGTCAAGTAGCAGGGATGACTGCTACATTGCACAAAGCAAAACTTTCATGATAATTGGGCTAATAACAAGTACTCCACCAGTAAAAGGCCTGCTATATACGGAAATCACCAGGTAGTGGATGCCAGTACCTATAGAAATGATACATGATGGTTATATAGGTTATATCTAGTAAGAGTTTGACATGGCTGCGACAGGTCTTGCAATATTGTGTTGCTGGGATTTTTTCTCCGTCCAGAGATTTATAAACCTGACTCTCATCACACACAGAATTATGACCACGGTTGGTTCACCTTTCATATGCCAACTAGGAGGTTATTACCTGAGGTCAAATTAATAACCCTTTGGTGTGTCTTTGGGGGGGGGGGGGTAAAGTTGGCAGGACGGTAGGACCGCCCACTTGATCCCCCAGCCAATAGGAACGACGAATGGGACGGGGACAGTCTAGATGTGTTTTCGTGAGACTAGTCCAGCCTAGTCTAGGCTGGCCTGGACCGGTCTGGTAAACGTCGCGAAAACGCGCTATTGGTGTTGGCCGAAACAATCATCCCGGAAGGCGGGTCACAAACCCCCGGCTAACACCTGGTGTTAGCCGGGCCAAACCCCCGGCTAACACCCATTCACTGCTGGGTGGACAGGGGCTCGGGTTTTAAGAAGACCGCATATCTCCCTTCGCTCAGCCCGGGGATCGAACCCGGGACTTCTTGGTTGTGAACTGAGCGTGCTACCACTATACTACAGAGTACACACACACACACACACAGTGTGTGTGTGTGTGCGCGTGTGGTAGTGTGTGTATATGTGAGTGTGTGTGTGTGTGTGTGTGTGTGTGTGTGTGTGTGTGTGTGTGTGTGTGTGTGTGTGTGTGTGTGTGTGTGTTAAGATAGGTTATAACGATACAAATTTGATCAGTTTTACCACTATAGTAGATATATAAGAGTGTGAGGAACTACACCTGCCTCGTTCCCTCTTACCTGAAGAGGTAATTAGCACTTTCACCGGCCGGCGATGGTTCGCCTCTCAAGTGAGTGTTGGCCGTGCGACGTCAACACCGCCAACCCCAGGGGTAGGGGGGTAATATAGCCAAGGTGACCCCCTAGCCGCTCTACACAGGACCGGCATACAGCTCCCTGCTTTCAACCCGACAACACCTCCACCACAAGCTGCTGTTCTCATCCCCTGAAGTCATTTCTGAAGAATTTAGCGTTCTTCCAGACTGCCCTTCAACTGTCCCGACACCATTCAACACTCCCCGCTGCCTGATGTGTTAACTACGTTGCTGAAGATTGCTGCCGCACTTCTCCTCCTCCAGGCTGCAGTACTAATAACTCCCGGTTATTAGGGTGACATGACCCTGCTCTGATATCACTAATGTTATATCTCGAGCAGTTCGTTTTTTGGTTCTTGTTATTTGGCTGCTAGCCCGTTATTGCCACTTTTGTGCTGTGTAAATATATTCTGGGTATCATACTCTACTTTTCTTTCCCGCCAATCTGAAGATTGATAATAATAATTGATAGCCACCTCTGCCCTGACAAGAAGGCATTTTTAAAGCTAGCGAGACAGACAGACAGAGACCAGGATATATAAAGAAGATTAGAACCAGGATTGCAAAGGTCATGAGGCAGAGTGGTTACAACGGCAGGAAGGAACATTAATTAATAAGTGAAATTTCAAAACCTAGAAAGGACAAGGCTACTAAAGAGTAATGAAGTAAGAGGCAAGACAGAAAGTAATGACCTTTACCACTTGATTTAAGTCCAGGATGAACGAAGTGTTCAAACCGATAACATACTTTTACCGATACCACACTTTTCTTCGCCACGTAAAAAAATAGGGTGAGAATACAATGAAAAAAGGACAGGTTTGTATATTTTACAGAGGACAGGATGGACAAGAGTAATAAATGGATTGATTTTATACCCTCTAGGGACAGGAAATGGACGTGATTTATACTGGTAAAGGACTTACAAAAGTGAGAAATAGAAATAAATCATGAAAGACTTAAAAAATATATGCCTTGAAATCATGATGCATTGAAATGGTATAAAAAAAAAAGTGAATAAGTCTCTTAAAACGAGTGAATGCACAAATCAAGGATAAGAAGAAATATTGTGAAAAACGAAGGAAAGAATAAGCAAATAACATTGTATGTAACAAATCAAACACAAGAGGAAACTAAAAAATGAACATTATTAAAAAGGAGTAAGACAATACATGAATTCAACATCCGCAAAAAAATTGCCAAATTTTAAGAACAAAAGTTTATAATACACAGAAATCTAAAATATCGGTAATAACTTGAATGGTAATAGTAGCAATAGCAAATACTAGTTATATTAATGATAATAACCATTGTAATGATAAAATTATGATAAAAATGGGAAGGAGAAGAAAAAGAGGACGAAGACAAAGAAGATGATGATGATCGGCAGCAGCAACACCACCATCATCACCGTAATAATCACCACCACCAAAAACACAACAAAAACGAACCAATACAGAAAAGACTCAAAAAATGGGGATATAACAATATCACTAGTATCAATAACAGTAGAAACAAATATAAAAAATAAACTGCCTTTTAGACATGACAAAAATTTAAATATACAAAAAAAGGTTAAGCCAATCCATACAAATTGGAGGAAGAGCAGGAATTATGTGGAAATGGAAGTGGAATGTTGAAGTGTTGCCAGCGCCCATGTAACTAAAGGCAACTTTGTTGATAATGGTGGCGTTATTACCAATCTTGCGTGCAAGGGCAGCTTACTATTCATCATTACCAATACCCACAAAGGGACACCAGACTTACCATCTGTTATAAAGACCGTGTGTGTGTGTTCAAGTTCACGAACAAAAAGTTCAAACATTATATTGCCATAACAACAACCACAAACAACAAATCCATCATAAACCCTTCAGGGAAAGGTCTGCTGAGAAAACTCTCGTTAGCAGACCCAGTTATTAAGCAAGGTAATATGTGCAAATTCTAGAGAGAAGATTATTATAACATCTCTATGTAGTATTCGTACGTAAACTCATACTAACATATAATATTTATATAAACACACACACACACTCACATACACAGACACACGCATACACATACACACATACACACACACACATACTCATACATACATATATACATACATATGCACAAACATAATAACATACGAGCATACAGTAAATATATTAATGCATAATATTTAAAATAGATGACCCCTCCCACACAGTGACACATCCACACACACACACACACACACAACCATATACGCATTCTCTCATCCACAGTTCCACACACAATGTACACATAGGGCCATATGCAAAAAAATGTATCGACCCGTTGCGTCGCGGCGCGGTAAGCAAGAATCAACAGAGGACAACGCAACGAGTGGAGGTTTGAGTCGGCTGAGCGTTCACCATGCACATCCCACCTGCTACCGCTCTGCCCTTATTCCATCCTATTTCTTCCCAGACCATTACAGGCGAGTTTTCAACATAACCTAGTGACATTCATACACTGTGAATGCACACGTGTCATAAATTAAGGTAAAAGTAGGTGCAGGAGGCCTTATATTGCTGTGATAAGTGGTGACGAGGGAGAGCGGCGGTGGTGGAGGTGGTCCGCCATATTGCTTTGTGGCGATTGGCGGGACGTTCAAATGTACGCACAAGCATCACTCAGGCCCATTTTTTCTTCATCAACGCCTCAGAAAAGTGGCGAACACTAACAAAGCTATTATTTTAATGGCAGAAATGATAAATTAGGCTAGTAAAAGGAATTAGATAGGTGTAAAACAGTCAAAATACTGATGCCGCCTTGGACTCGCTTGTGTTGGTACGCCTGCTTTTGCAGCCACCGCTTGTGTTGGTACGACTGTCAAATATCCACCGGTCGGGCATTTCTTGAAGATCCCACCGGTGGAGATACGACTGTGGGGAATCTCCACCTGCCGGGATTTGACGAGCATTCTTGCATATAGCCCATACACAACATGATCATTGATATTTACTTGAATTATCCAAATATTGACATAAGTATACAAGTAGACCCTTACAATATGATAACATCATATGTGCAACAAAAAAAGCTCCGAAATTATATGTATTCTTTCATAGTTTATGTAAATAAAAAATAAAAGATAAATATTTGTTTGAAGCTGTTAACGGTGCAAACATTGATATTATTTCTTACTAGACAAGATAAGGAGTTCCACACCTGAGCACCGAAACACATGATTGAATTACTGTACATTATAGGGTTGTTCTAAATGGAGGAAATAATAAATTAATTTGGTTTCTTCTGGTATTATGAGCATGCATGATATTGTACCTGGAAAATGTTATCATTCTTTTTTATAGAATTAAATACAGTAATCAATATAATCTATTTATGGATAAATGGAACGTTCAACAAATTTAAAGATGAAAATATCTCCTCAGTTGCATCGATATTTTTCTTAAAAAGTCAAAACGCGTAGAATTGCCTTCTGAGCCTTGAAAACGCTATCTAAAACTGATGGCCAAGTGCAACCCCAAATGGATATTCAATACATAATTTATGAATAACAAGTGTATAATATATAGTTAACATTGCTTCAGATGTGAGTTTATAACAAATGCGCTACAAGACACCACAAATCTTGGATAAACTAACACAAACATGAGAAATGTGTTGCTTCAAGTTGAAATACTCATCTATCATGACACTTAAAAAATTAGTCGACTGTGCACGGTTAACAATTTCAATATTTATAACAACAGGGTCCAAGTCATGCACTTAAGACCAATTCTGGAATATGTGACCTAGTATAAAGACCTATTATACTATTATATATATATATGTGTGTGTGTGTGTGTGTGTGTGTGTGTGTGTGTGTGTGTGTGTGTGTGTGTGTGTATGTAATGTATGTGTGTGTGTGTGTGTGTGGTGTGTGTGTGTGTGTGTGTGTGTGTGTGTGTGTGTGTGTGTGTGTGTGTGTATGTAATGTATGTGTGTGTGTGTGTGCGTATGTATGTATGTGTGCGTATGTATGTATGTTACATGAGTTATTTAGCTTGTTAATTAAACGAATTCACACCCGCAATATCTCTCTCTCTCTCTCTCTCTCTCTCTCTCTCTCTCTCTCTCTCTCTCTCTCTCTCTCTCTCTCTCTCTCTCTCTCTCTCTCTCTCTCTCTCTCTCTCTCTCTCTCTCTCTCTCTCTCTCTCTCCTCTCTCTCTCTCTCTCTCTCTCTCTCTCTCTCTCTCTCTCTCTCTCTCATACCCGCAAAAAATTCCTGTCCTTTCCCTGGCGAAGGATAAAGACGTGTCTCGCGCCTTGATGAAAATATTATGCATAGCCAATCTGTCTTCACCACCTCATAATGGAAGGAGAAAACGGCTTAGCCTGTTTGCCGCACCGCGTGACACTTATACACACACACACTAACACACACTAACACACACACACACACACGCCAGAGGTATTGAGGTAAGGCCACCGCTGTTTACTAATGTCACTGCGCTGCCTGCTAACCCACGAGTATTTCTGTGTATTGTGTTGGTGTGAATGGTTTAGAAAAGATGCTCCTTGAGTGACTGTTGTCGTCTGATGGTGGTGGTAAAAGTATTAGTTGTAATAGTAGTTGTAGTAGCAGTAGTAGTGATAATAGTAATAGTAGTGGTTGCTATAGTAGTAGTAGAAGTACGTAGTAATATAATTGGAAGAGTTGTAGCATAATTTGCTGCAGTAACAGTAGTAGTAGTAGTAGCAGCAGTAATGGTGATAATAGTAATGCGAGTATTAGTACTAGCAGTAATAATGATAATATAAAAATAATAATGGTAATATACACAAAAATTAAAATGACAACAACCCACAATATCAATAACAAAAACAACAGTGACATCAGAGGTAATAATGTATCTAGTGATGATCATTAATGGCATGGAAAAAGGGACTTGTTTTGAAGCCTCTGTGACAAAGATAACATTTTTCTGTCTCATTAATATTAATCATCCGCTTCACTAATTATTAAAGGTTAACAAAAAACACCACCACCACCACCACCACCACCACCACGCTCTCTACACCACTAAAGTATTCATGTATGTATTAGTACACACACACACAGACACAGACACACACACACACACACACACACACACACACACACACACACACACACACACACACACACACACACACACACTCTCTCTCGGTGACTATATGTTTAGTTCTTTTTTCAATTTCCTTTGTTATGGTAATTCAATTTTCAGACTTTCATTTAGTTAGAGTATCAGAGGAAAACTTTTTATAACATTTTCTTATCTATCTATTTTCTTTCCAAACTTAATGTATTCTTATTTTCCAAAACTTCTCAAGCGAAAGGAATAATTTTTTTTCCTTATACAAGTATATCTCACTTCCAACTTACCAGAAAATACGTAGAGGAGAAAAGAATCGAAAGAGACAAAATATACACCACACAAATTCTCTTAATGATATACCAAGTCCTTGAAAAGAATATTTAAAAAGGATGATTTGAATTTTCCTTTGTGTTTTCTTTATTTTTTGATGAATGGAATCGTGGAGCATGAAGCCTTTTCGTACCTACAATTGTGTCCTTTTATCCCTGCCATCAAAACATTTTCTTAATAACAACGCCTTATTGTGCCTCCTTTCATCCTTCTTTTCTTTTATGTTGCAGAAGAGATTGAGAGAGAGTAAAACAAAAACGGGGTGAATGTGCGGCTAATACAGTGCGCTTTCATAATTATCTCTCTATCTCTAGGTTAAAGACGAGGTGGCGAGGATAGTGTGTGTGTGTGTGTGTGTGTGTATTTACCTAGTTATATTTACCTAGTTGTGTTTTACAGGGCCTGAACTACACTCTTGTGGTCCCGTCTCCGTACCTACATTATATTATCCGGTCTTTCTTTCAACTGGTGCACATTCTTTGCTGATATCACCTCCTCATTTAGTCCATTCCAAACTTCTACATATCTTTGAGGGAAGCTGTACTTCTTTATGTTGTTCAGGCATCGGCCCTTTCTCATTCATACTCTTATCACACTCTTATCACACTCACATCGGCCCACACTCATTCACACTCTCATTCATGACTATACAGCCATTATCTGTATCCTCTCCAAGTTTTTCACATACTTCTTTTTATATGGGGACCATACAATGGCATCATATTCTATTTTTGGTCTGATCATTGTATACTGTATAGTCAACCCATTTTATCTTGCTCTCTCTGGTGGGCCAGGTCAAGTCCGCGGTGATTTCATATCACCCAGCTACCTCCGCCAGGCCACACCCTCCCATAGCTGGGCACTAAATACATTGAATGTATTTAAATACTAAATACATTGGAGAAATGTATTTAAATACTAAATAGTATACTAAATAAATTTTACGAATGTATTTAAATACTAAATACTAAATCCATCAATTGTATTTAAACACATTTGTAAATACATTTTTAATACACAAAAATTTCAACGTGTCCGAAAAAAAATGGATTTTCCTAGGATTTCCTTATATTTTGGGTTTCCCTAGAAATTTCCTTCTCAGGCCTAAATTTCCTAAAAATAAGGAAATTTCCTTGAAATTGGAAACACTGGTTCACAGTAACATCAGGATTGCCAGATAGTTGTGCGGGTTTATGGCTAAATTAACTGATAAAAAAGTATTTACATTTTTATGTTATGAGTATTTAAATACAAAGTATTTAAATACTCATAAAAGTATTTAAATACTGTATTTAAATACATGACAACCAATGTATTTCTAAATACATTTCTAAATACACAAATGTATTTAAATACGTATTAAATACAAATGTATTTAAATACTGCCCAGCTCTGCACCCTCCTCACCTCATGATACTCGCTCTCAATTTAGTTTATTTTTTGTTATTTTGATTTTTTATCCACACCACCACTGGGGTATAAGTCTAGGCGTGTGTTTATTTTAGAAGTTTCCCCTGCAGGCCTAGTCCTCTCTTGGGTTTTTAATCAGAATATTCGTGATCAACACTCGGGCTGCAACGTCGCGCGATATACCATGCCAAGTGTAATGGAAGGTATACAGAGTCGTTGTTTTACAGTCAAATCGTAAGCCATTCATAAAACCATGCAGCCGTATTATAAAACTAAATGACTCAAAAATAGTAAATGTAACAGCTAACAGTATGATAGAGAGGTTGTCATCAGCCTGTCAACGGTGAACGTGACACAACTGCGGGAATCCCACCACTCCACCCCAGGAGCCAGGATATACTGGGTTTACTATAGTAATTATCTTTTTCATCATATTTTTGTCCATGTAATGAAATGCCACTCTAATATTCTTCAACATCCTGTACGTATCTCCAAATATTTTATTTATATATTTTTCTGGTTGTAGGCTATTTTGCATTATCACTCCCGTCCATTTCTTCATGAAACTTTGTAATTATTTAATTTCCCTGTTATTTAATTTTAATTTAGGCTATTTATATCTCTTTTCGCTTTTTCCATTTCCATCACATGACACTTATTCACATTAAATTCCATTTCCCATCTTCTGCTACATTCGTAGATTTTGTTCAGGTCATTTTCTAGTGTTTCACAATCTTTATATATTCTTATTTCTCTTAATAGTTTTGCATCATCCGCAAACAAAATTATATAACTTTTTATTTCATCAGTCATGTCATTGACATAAATCGTGAACATATTTGATGCTTATTACACTGATTCTTGTGGTTCCCCACTAAATACCTTTCTCCATTCAGATTTTTCCTCCTTCAATACTGTTCTCGTTTCTCTTCCTCTCAGATAACTTTCCATTCAGGTTTTGATCATCCCTTTGAATCCTCCTATATTTTCCAATTTCCAAATTAGCTTCTCAAGGGGAACCTTATCAAATGCCCTTTTAAGATCTAGATATACACATTCTGCCCACCCATCTCTTTCTTGTGTTGTATTAATTACTCTTGAGTAAAAGCTTATTAAGTTGGTCACACATGATCTCCTTTTTCAAAACCATACTGCCGGTCTGTTATTATACCTTCATTTTCCAAATATTCTGTCCATTGCTTCTTTATTATTTTCTCACATATATTGCATACTGTGCTAGTCAATGACACAGGTTTATAATTTAATGGTTCATCCTTCTTCCCATTTCTATATATTGGCACTATATCTGCTCTCTTCCACTCCTTTGGCACTTTTCCCTAGTCACTCAAGCCGCGGGTAAAGTCTGTAACACTTAATTAAATTCACAGCATAAGGATAAGTTTCCTGGCGTCACGGTGAAGAACAAATTCCTAAGCTTCACACACCATGTCTCCTTAATGGAGGTAAAAATAGAAGACAAACCAGAAAATAACAAAAAACATAACACAGAGCAAGACAGAACACACACCTTCCCTCAAGACAAACAACGCGTCACATAACACACAACTTGGCGGCAATGCATCAAAAACAGCCCGCGCCTCTCTCACCGTCACGACCCAGATGGATGAATGTCCTGCCGCGCAGGGTTGCCAATCTACTTTTACCAATAGTACCAAGTCAGGCTACTGAAAAGTACCAGATCAACACAAAACGTACCAAAACTTACGAAATTCAACGAAATTTTACGAAATTAGATTTGATTTCTTTTAATTTCCAGCAATCTATTAATAGTTCCATGGTTAATAAATAGTTATGCAACACTAACTGTAAACAAGATCAAGTCAAATTTCGCATTATTGATGAAAACTAATACTGCAGTAAGAACACTTGAATTAGCACGCACTATTTCACATCACTTACAGTGCACTTAGGGAAACACTTCACTCGTGATAATTCCTCCGTGAATGACTGAAACAGACTGACTGAGACGTGACGAAATCCTCCCTCCCTCCGTATCACATACATGTCCTATACGTGTCCCTCCCTCGGACCCTCCGTATCACACATGTGTATCCTATACTCAGAGTCTGTTGCGACCTTGCCACTTCGTTAGGAAATTATCTCCTTACTGATGTATATTCTCTCTCTCTCTCTCTCTCTCTTACTCTCTCTCTCTCTCTCTCTCTCTCTCTCTCTCTCTCTCTCTCTCTCTCTCTCTCTCTCTCTCTCTCTCTCTTCTCTCTCTCTCTCTCTCTTGTTAATGCATTTCACATATTATTTATATAATTTACGACGTGGCGACCCACTGAGCAAAAAAAGCTCAGTGGGTCGTATCCGTAAACCCGTACTTTGAAGAACCCTGCTCTACAATCACTTTGATCTACAACTTTGCCCAATACCCAGTCCATACAAGTGTTGAAAAGTGATAGGGCAAGGACGCACAAGGAAGGGATATGTATGTATGTATGTATGTAATTGTAAAAACAAATCACATCGGAGACAGAAAGCAGCAACAGACGTACAATAGGGTCGTGAATGTAATGCATAAAATCAAACTGGGTCGCGATGAAAAAAGTTTGAAGAACACTGATATAGACTATGGTTTATCAATCTATATGATATACTGTAATCTTCGTAAATGTTTGTTCTATAATATTATCAAATAAAAAACAGTAAAACACGCTATAGAAATGCCATTACGAGATTCTGAAGAAATATGCATGATCTTAATATTCACTCTTCAAGAAACTCTTCGCCATTTAAATAAAACTTTAAGAGTCAACTTTTAACATGAAACATATCAATAGAAGCGCAATTTTATGACCTTTCCATTGACATATTTCGTTTTCTGATAAATTATTTTAACTATGCATAAATTAAATTAGCGTTAAATGAATAAATAAAATCATCAATCGGGTAATTTTCTCGATTGATGATGTTATTTATTTAGATAACGCTAATTTATGCATAGTGGTAATTCATTTATCAGAAAACAAAATATATCAATGGAAAGCTAATAGAATTGCGCTTTTATTGATATGTTTCATGTAAAAATTTTACTTGCAAAATTTTAAATGGCGAAGAGTTTAAGTTCATATTATAGAACAAACATTTCTGAATCAAATTCCTTTCGTGACTTCTGGCATTTAGCTAATAACATCTCTAACAATTTTTCTTCTTCATCTTTCCCTCCTATGCTTCACCCAGATGGCTTCACAGCTTTCTCATCTATTTCTAAAGCTGAACTCTTCGCTCAAACCTTTGCTGAAAATTCCACTCTTGTTGATAAAAGGCTTGTTCCTCCTTTTCCTCCACCCTCTGAGTATATTATGCCTGTTATTAAAGTAATCGTCCAGACCATTTCATCATTCCTGATTTAATGCAATCAAATTATAGCCATTAGTGAGTGTATCAACAATATGCTGTCACTTTTTGCCTCCAGTCAGCCGTTTTTACATAATCCGCAATCAAAATCTGCAAATTACCCGAGCTTTTTCCCATCAAGACTTGCAGACGATGCGCCACGGCTCGGTGACGTCACTTTAGGTGGTCTCCTCTCCCCGCGCTAATCCAGAAGCACGTAAACACAAGAGATAAATATAGTACTTGAAGATTTTTGGGTGTTTCTGATAGATTTTTTTTGCGATACGCCATATGCATGCATCATTTATGGGCACAGCAAGACAGCTGTGCCTTTCCAGAGAAGTTTGCACAACATTCCGACTGATACGACGACGTTAGATCTGTGGAAGAGATTTGTGCGGCGGACACATCACCCCCCACCCACTCACCCATCCCGTAGCCACACACCACAGCGTAGCCTTGTATGGCAGTCTGCATCACAAACCAGTCAACAACACTCCCTTGGCTGTCATGTCACACTGTCTACATCACCCCCCACCCACCCACACATCCCGTAGCCACACACAATAGCGTAGCCTTGTATGGCAGTCCGCATCACAAACCAGTCAACAACACTCCCTTGGCTGTCACGTCACACTGTCTACATCACCCCCCCCCCCACCCACACATCCCGTAGCCACACACAATAGCGTAGCCTTGTATGGCAGTCTGCATTACAAACCAGTGAACAACACTCCTTTGGCTGTCATGTCACACTGTCTACATCACCCCCCACCCACCCACACATCCCGTAGCCACACACATTAGCGTAGCCTTGTATGACAGTCTCCATCACAAACCAGTCAACAACACTCCCTTGGCTGTCACACTGTCTGCCTTCCCGCCCGCACATTTTCAAACTCTATGCTATAGTTAATGCTAGTATGTGGTTTCCGAGTAATGACGTTTGTTTAGCTGTAGCTCCGAAACTAACGGTAGGATTTTCTCGAAAGTACTTTCATTGTGATTCCCACACACACATTATGGTTACCCTTACTTACCAATCCATGTTTTGGAGAGGTGCCAGGTCCTCCTGCTGATCCTCAGGTTCCGCTAAGACCCGTTCGTCCGCCCCATATTCTGGTTCAAACATATAGGGTTGGGCTCCCATCACAATCTGAGGTTCGTTTTCCTCATATACGTGAGCAGCGTCATTTATTTCGGCCTCAGATTGAACATCGTACTCTAGATCTGTAACACCGACAGATTCACTGTCTGACACCGAAGTACAATCGCTCATCATCACATTTGCCGACAGGTGTCACACAGGCAGACGACTGTTGTTTACATTTGAGCACCTATTGTGACGTCATCAATAATATTTGTAGCCCTGTTGGAGAGAAGAAAGTTTTTTTCGCGCGTTTTACAAAAGTCGTGTTTTTACGGAAATAAGCCCTGAAAATCAATTATTTTTGGTGGATTAGGTGTTTTGAATGAACATTAAACATAATTAGGCAAAAAAAATGGGTCTGGACTGTTAATAATCCTGGACACTACTGCACTCATCGCGCGCTGGGGACTGACTGCCTCTTCCCTCTTGTGACTCCACGTGGTCAACTTGTCACGTGATCACCAGTGATGACATCATGAGACATCTGATGATATGGCGGTCTCCCATTGGTTCTCGCCGCGGCGGGCGCACATAAACATAGGAACGTGCTAACACACTCGCTATATTAACACATACGCTATATTTTTTTTTCTTTTCTTTGCATGTCTCCTTTAGTACATACAACTATGTACAATTGTATGTTCACCAATACACATATTTACACTCCCTACATGTTGCTGATGACAGTCAACACCTAATCCCGACTAATTGCCTCCCGCAGCCGCATAGTCGACGCGCCCTTCTTGGTAAGGCAGTCTGCCAGTTGCTTCGATGTCTCCACCCACGTTACCTCCTTCAATTCCCCTTGATCCAACATATCTCGAAGCACTGATATATCAATCCTCAGACGCTTGTTGTCCACCAATTTATAGGTGTATAGGGCTTCCACTACGCTACGGTTGTCCACAAAACATCTGATAGGGATCCTCCCACATCCGGAGATCTCCTGCAGAATACTGGCCACATACACCGCAGTACTAGCACCATCCAGAAGTGCCAGGGTCTCAGCAGCAAGAGTTGAATTGACCACCCGTCGAACCTTCCTTGACTGCCAGTAAATAGGGCCCCGTACATTATTAGTGTCGCACAGAAAGATAATAAAGCCCCCTTGAGATCCATGTCCCTGCAGGTTGGCGAAGGATGCGTCAGCGTAGCACTCAATGTGGCACTCATCTAAAGGTCTAATCCTCGGGATAAACAACCCAACATTATCCGTTTTCACACGCTCAATCACCTTGTTTAGTCTCAATATGTCAGACACCGTAGCCTTTGGAATTGAAACACTCAGCTCGCACACATCGAACGCTATATCCGGGCGAGTGTGAGTAGCCATCCAATTTAGTTGCCATCTTTGTCACTCTTAATGTTGTAGCAGTTGGAGTATCGACCAGTCGCCTTCATTTCCCACAAATAAAGGTTCTGATTTTATCTGTATGTGGGCGCTCGGTCCCTTCGCACCACTCGAAAATATTCGGTTGAGCGTCGCCTTCATATTATCGTATGTAACCACCTGTGTTGCTGACATGACTAATTGCTTCTCTCTTTCCTCTAACAAACATGAAGCCAATAACATGAAGGCCAACACCGAATCATCAAGCTTCAATCCCTGTTTTGTAACACCATGGTACGTATGTTCAAACTCTGACTCAAAGTCCTTAATCTCTGCTCTCTCTTTTCTCCGTAGGCTATATAAAGCCTCAAATGCTGCAAATTTCCTTCTTCCTTCATCGACCAAAAACACATCATCCAGTCTCTTCAGTAACACTTCCACGCCATCCTCTGCCTCCAACTTGGTCTTATCAATTTCCGACGATGCACTTCTGGCCCGCCCGGAAAGTGACAGATGTATCGCCAGCGCACGCTTCTTCTTTTCAATTGTGGTCAGTCTACACCACACACCTACATCTTCCTTCCACATCTCGTATTCTTCATCATGCTCCAATTTCGGAGGCCACTTCAGTGAACACGCCATTAGTGCAGTTGTGTAACTACGCTCTGCTACCAATGTTAATAATCCTGGACACTACTGCACTCACCGCGCGCTGGGGACTGACTGCCTCTTCCCTCTTGTGACTCCACGTGGTCAACTTGTCACGTGATCACCAGTGATGACATCATGAGACATCTGATGATATGGCGGTCTCCCATTGGTTCCCGCCGCGGCGGGCGCGCATAAACATAGGAACGTGCTAACACACTCGCTATATTAACATGGACGATTACTTTAAGATCCTTCGTAATGATGTTTTCTTTGCCCCTTCTGGCCTAGATCCTCGGAAGGCTTACGGTCCTGACGAAGTCCCTCCTATTGTTCTCCAAAACTGTGCTTCTGTGCTTGCACCCTGCCTGGTCAAACTTTTCCGTCTTTGTCTATCTACTTCCACCTTTCCTTCCTGCTGGAAGTTTGCTCACATCCAACCTGTTCCTAAGAAGGGTGACCGTTCTAATCCTTCAAACTACCGTCCTATAGCTTTGACTTCCTGCCTTTCTAAAGTTTTTGAATCTATACTTAATAAGAAGATTCTTAAGCATCTATCTGCTCACAATCTTCTATCTGATCGTCAGTATGGTTTCCGTAAAGGGCGATCTACTGGCGATCTTCTAGCTTTCCTAACTGAATCTTGGTCATCCTCCTTTAGGGGTTTGGTGAAACTTTTGCAGTTGCCCTTGACATATCAAAAGCTTTTGATAGAGTCTGGCACAAATCTTTAATTCCGAACTACCGTCATCTGGTGTATATCCTTCTCTCTGTACCTTCATCTTAAGTTTCCTTTCAAACCGTTCTATTGTAGCTACTGTAGACGGACATTGTTCTTCTCCTAAATCTATCAATAGTGGTGTTCCCCAGGGTTCTGTCCTATCACCCACTCTCTTTCTATTATTCATTTATGATCTTCTAAGTCTAACTCAAAGCCCTATCCACTCCTACGATGATGATTCAACCCTGCATTTTTCAACGTCGTTTATTAGACGTCCAACTCAACAGGAACTAAGTGATTCACGGATAGATGCCACCGAGCGCCTAACTTTTGATCTTTCTATAATTTCTGATTGGGGCAAAGCAAACCTTGTTTTGTTCTATGCCTCAAAAACCCTATTTCTTCACCTATCTACTCGACAAAACCTACCAGATAACTATCCCCTCGTCTTCAATGTCACTCAACTATCTCCTTCTTCTACAATGAACATTCTTGGACTATCCTTTACTAATGAATCTGAACTGGAAATCTCACATCTCATCTTTTGCTAAAACAGCTTCTAAGAAGTTAGGTGTCCTGTGGCGTCTGCGTTCTTTTTTTTCTCCCTCCCAGTTGCTTGCTCTCTACAGGAGCCTTATCCGCCCACGTATGGACTACGTCTCACATGTTTGGGGAGGATCCACTCATACAGCTCTCCTAAACAGGGTTGAGTCAAAAGTTTTTCGTCGCATCAACTCCCCTCCTCTGGCTGACTGTCTTCAATCTTTAAATCACCGCCGCAATGTTGCTTCTCTTGCTCTCTTCTACCGTTATTTTCATGCTCACTGTTCTTCTGAACTTACTAACTGCATGCCTCCCCCCCCCCCTCCCGTGGCCTCGCTGCACAAGACTTTCTACTCATTCTCATCTCTATTCAGTCCATCTTCCTAATGCAAGAGTTAATCAGTATCTTTACTCTTTCATCCCTTTCACTGGTAAACTCTGGAACTCTCTTCCTGTTTCTATTTTTCCACCTACCTATGACTTAAATCTTTTCAAGAGAAGCGTAACAAGACACCTCCCGAACTAAATTGGCCCACCCCCTTTTCTATTCTCTTTCTGTCTTCTTTATAGGGACTGGCAACTAAGCGGGCTTTGTGTAACCCCTTTATGTTGTGCTCTTGGCCAGTCCTTTGTGATTTTTAAAAAAAAATGCATATTTCTTCTGAATCTCGTAATGGCATTTTTTTTAGTGTGTTTTACTGTTTTGTATTTGATATTATAGAACAAACATTTACGAAGATTACAGTATATCATATATACTGATAAACCATCTATATGATAGTCATATGCAGCAAGTGAATGGGCCAGCAGAGTGGTACAACCCCTGCCGCACGGCGGCCCACCGTCGGCGGATAACAGAAATTGCATTAGTGGGAGCCCGAGTGAGGTATCTTGTTGTAGAGTGTCTTTGCCCTGACTACCATTGCATCCACTTCTACTACATAACCAAAACAAATAATCTTACTGTAGCTATATATGGACAAGTATTTGGTATTTAATAAACAGTCAATAAGCAGGAAGATTATACACACTTCAATTACTAAAATTATGTATTTCAAAATATTGAAATTATAGATCTGCATACAAGTAACTGTGTTTCACTAATTATGCCAAAAAACTTAGCACAAATATTTCGTTGCAAAAGTGTCAGAACGAAAAGCCAGGATATATATGTCATGTCATACATATTTTCTATGAATTGCAACTATGACAGATAAATATAACACAAGACTTAGGCAAAAAGTTCTCTAAACGTCTGATTAATTCATATCCTGAACACCTCCTGTCTCTTCCGACGGTTAATCATGTCGCCCACGGCACTACAACACAACAAAATCATCGGTATGTTCTTTAGGCAAATACAGATAATAAAGCTGATCTCTTCGTCAAGGCTCCGAACATCAATTTCATGACCCACAGGCACTAATGCTTAAAAGGGTAAATAATATAAACTAAGACATTGAATAATGAGATTGGATATCCTCTGTCATCTCCGTCAATTTATTTTTCCCCTCCCACAAGCTAAGACTGTAGAGGGGCCTTACCCCTGTATGAAGTATGCCTCTCATGTTTGGGGATCCACTCACACAACTCTTATAAAACTGGGTGGAGGTAAAAGCTTTTCGCCTCACATCCCATTCTCTGACTCCATGTCTTCATTCTCCTGAACACCGCTGCAATGTTGCTTATCTTACTATATTCTGCCGTTATGTTAATGCTTACTGCTCTTTCAAGCTTGCTAAATGCATGCCTCTCCCCCTTCTACGTCCTCGTTGCACAAGACTTTCTACTCACCCGTAATCTTTAGTATCTCTTCCTTATTAGATTTTCCATTATATTACCTTCCAAGGATTTGGATTATTTTTTAAGAGAGGAATGTCAAGACATTTCCCCCACTAAACTGAACAATCTTTTCAAAACTCTCTGTATATGCCTTAAGTCCTATTCTAGACACTCCATCCTTATTTATGTTCCACAAGTAGCAGAAAGTGAGACAGAAAGATAGACAAACCCCGCCCCCACACACGTTAAATGCCAGACTCACATTGCCTTAGCCTATTGTAATACATTATCATAGGACAAATACTAAACTGATGATTTTTGTTGTTGTTGAATTTCAATACTAATTCGGACTTAATCAATATTCTCCAGGCATTTATGTATTTTTTTTAATCCTCTCTATATTTCATGTAAATATTGTGCATACAAAATGGCCAGTTTTGAAAAAAATAACTATATCATTATTATAATTTATAATCATAATAATGATAATAATAATGATAATAATAATGATAATAATATTATTATTATCATAAATATTATTATTATTATCAATTACTGTTACTATTGATTTATATTACTATTATCGATTATTATCACTATAGCTACTATATAATTACTATTATTTATATTGCTATATAATACTGTGTTTTTAACTGACACATGTGGGCGGTTGTTGTCCCCCTTGAGAAAGGAGATGGGTATGGTATGCAAGGCTACAGCATTACCCGAAGATCGGCCACTAACAGCTCTAATAACTTTTAGGGTTAAACTGGCGATCGCGAATGCAGCTCGCATGGGCAAGACCGTTCCAAAAAACGAGAATATGCCTCCGGTAGGGTGAGACTGGCGATTGCCAGTCCGGCTTGCGTGGACAAGACCATAAATGAATCCCATAAATTCATAAAATGAATTGAGCAAGGGGATAAGGGTGTAAGGTATGTGAGTTCCCAGCATTACCCTAAGATCGGTCATATTGAGCTCCTAGCTCGCTTTAGGAGGGTTGATGGCGATCGCGAGTCCAGCTCGCGTAAACAAGTCATTGGGTGAAATACACACACACACGCACACGCACACGCACACACACACTTTAATACACAGATTTTCTACTATCTACAGAAAAAGAAAAACACAGCAAACAACTAGAATATTGCTACTCACTCTTAACTGCACAGGACATCAAAGGACCTCGTAACCTTGGCCTCCAATACCTATAAAGAGAAAATGAAGAGCTGGGTGTAAAAATAAGAATCTCTTGTAGTCTCAGTTTGCGGCATTAAACATTAGGGTGGAGCGTTTTTGGGGGGTATTTCCATTTTTTTGTTAGAACGTTTGCGACTAGTGCGGCAAAGTTGCGAAATCACACCAGTATAACGATGTTAAAATATTAGAACATACAAATAATTTCTTAAAGCGGCCCAACGCGATCGAAGTTTGATTTTTTCAAAATTTTCAAAATTTATACGTTTTTGCACTTTTTTGGCAAATAACCAACCTTCTTTATTATTTATAAATTGCAACTAGTGTATGAAATATGTGCAACGTATTCACGTAAACGTGGGTAAAATTTGAAGCAGAAATTCAAATATCTTCAGGTGGCCCAACTCAATTATGTGTAGAAAAATATGTTAAAACTCGATATTTTCATTTATTTCATCAAGCAGGACCAGTATGAGTGATACAACTGACACATTTATCCAGTATGAAATAGGCCAGAACTCACAACGGAGAGGTGGCTGTCACCAATCAGCGCCGCGCTTTTCTCACCAATTAGCGCCGCGCTTATTCTATTTTCTCACCAATCAGTGCCGCGCTTATTCTAACCAATCAGCGGCAGTTACCGCGACACCAACCACCAATAGCTACGTACTGCGCTGCCGTGCGCTGGGTTTATAAGCAAGAGCTCACGACAGGAAAAGGTAGACCAAGGCCGCGAGCGGCAAGTAACATGGGTGCAGGCGGCTCAACAAACTGCCGCAGTTCCCGCTCCTCCCGGCACTTTTGTCTGGGGCCAGCAACGGCACGGCCTAGGGCCGTCCCAACCACGCCCCCAACCGGAGGACTTCCCCCCGCTGCAAGAGCCCGTCCGACCTGCTGCTCCACCCCCACCACCGAGGAAGCCGGAGGCCCCACTCCCGCCCCCGCCCCCACCGCCTCAACCTGCCCCTCAGCTCTACCTTCCCAAAGGCAGCATAATCATAACACCAAAAGATATCAGGGATCTAGCCAAGGAAATTTCAATGGCCGTGGCGAAGCTAGTGACCGAATCCCTGGGGGCCAAAATCGACCTGACCGCCCTCGAAACGGCAACCAACAAAGTCGCGGACAGGATCGCGAGTCAGGTAGTCCTGAGGGCGCGGGAGTCCATGGAAGCTCACCTACACAGTCCACCGCTGCCACCACCAACAGTGCCCGACGCCTCCGGTTCTGCCAATGGAACTGCCGAGGACTCCGCCCCCACAGGACCTCCCTCTTAGAGGCGGCACGCAGGGATACAGTAGATGTATTCCTCCTTCAGGAGACACTGCTGCCTGAGGGGTCCACTATCTCCCTCCCTGGGTTCCGAGCCTTCCCACTGCCCACGGGAACATCGAGGCGGGTGGAGGACTGGTCATCCTGGCTCGAAACTTCCTCCGGTGCATCAGGATCAGCAACCCCTCCCTTGTGGTGAAGGAGTAGAAGTGCAGGCCGTCACTCTACGCCTCCCCTACCTCGACCTGCTTGTGTACAACCTGTACCGGCCACCAGAAGCGGTCCTTGACCTGGAGGAACTGTTTGGCCTCGCAGCCACGGAGAGTGTGCTTCTAGCTGGCGACTTCAACGCACATCACCCGTGGCTCCATTCCACCTCCCCCACAAATGCAGCCGGCCACCACCTATATGCTTCGTTCAGGGACTCTGGACACGTCCTACTCCTGAACGATGTCCGGAGCCCGACACACGTCCAGGTGGGGAGGCTCGACCTGGCGTTCGCCTCCTCTACCATCGCCCCGACTCCGACCTGGTCGCTTCACCCCACCCTCAACAAGCGACCACTTCGGAGTCCTCCTGGACATGGACGGTCCGCCTCGCCCCACCACCACGGCGACCACAACGCTTTAACATGCGTCGAGCGGATTGGGGCCTCTTCAAGGCGACTTCCGAGGCTCTTTTCCAGGAAGCGGACCTTGACATCCCACTGGACGACCGTGCGACCCTCCTAAGTGAGACTATACTCCGTGCCGCCCACCAGGCAATCCCTCTCACCAAAGAACATTCCTGCACGTACAAACACGCCTGGATTTACGGCCCCAGGGTGAGTGAGCTGAATAGATGGGTGAATGCGGCGCGGAAGGCCCACAGAAGAAACCCCACCCCGTCCTCCCGCTGCTACCTGAGATGCGTGGCCCGTCACGCCCAATCGGAGAAACGACGCCTCCAGGAGGAAGAGTGGCTTTCGTGGTGCAGGTCAATCGGCAGCCACACCGCTTAGGAGACATGTGGCGCCGAGTGAAGCCCATGTATGGCCCTCGTCCTCCTCCTCCGCCTACACACCCGGCACCATCGGAAGAGGCAGAGAGATTAGCGAGACTTTTCTCTGAGCGCACCTCTCCCGCGTTCCTCCCCCACGCCACACGGAGGATACAGGAAGACCTGCAGATCACAAGGTCTCGGACCATCACTGAAGCCTGTTCCATGGAAGCGGCCACTGATGCCCCCGATACACCACGGGAGCTGACGGTCGCCCTTCGCTGCGGACCTGACACATCACCGGGCCTCGACAAAGTAAGCTATTCCATGATATCACACCTTGGGGCTCGAGGCATGGATGAGCTGCTTGCGACCTACAACCAGTCGCTGGAGGCAGGAACCCCACCGGGTATATGGAAGATCGCAACGATCATACCCATTCCAAAGCCCAAAGAACCCGGTGCCATGCGTCCCATCTCTCTTCTCAGCTGCCCAGGGAAAGTAATGGAAAGGCTGGTCCTTGCACGCCTCCGTTGGCAGATAGGTGAACTCCACCACCTTCTGTTCGCCTTCCAGCCCCGCTGAAGTTCCACCCCCTGTCTCATGACTCTCCTTGGGGAGCTCCGCTCACGCTCGGGTCTGGTAGTGTTCCTCGACCTCGAGAAGGCCTTTGAGCTGGCAAGCCCATCTGCAATACTCGAGGCCTTAGCGGAGAGAGGAATCGGGGCCCCCTCCTGCAGTGGAAATAGCAGGATTCCATCAGGGCGCAGCGCTCGAGTGCGCTTCCAGGGGAGCCCTCTCCACCGCGCACGCCCACACTCTCGGCACCCCGCAAGGCAGCTGTTTAAGCCCCTTCCTCTTTAACATGCTAATGGAGAGACTCCTCGAAGACTCATACGGCCCAGGGGTCCGCCTCCTCTGCTACGCCGACGATCTCGCCCTATACATACCAAAACACAGCCACCAGGCCCGCGCCCCACTTGCCTTGGGCCAACTGCAGCGTCGCTGCACTTCTCTGGGCCTTAAGATCAACCCAGATAAGTCCAGCTACATGACCTTCGGCCTCCCTCCCCTTCCGCAGCCCCTTCAGATTGAGGGCAATCCCCTCCGGCACGTCACCACTCACCAGTACCTGGGCGTTTGGTTTGATACCAACCTCTCATTCCGACCCCAGGTACGCCACCTACGAGACCGAACTGCGGCGCGGGTTCGAGTACTGCGGTGCCTGTCTGGGTGGGGCACCGGGGCCACCCAAAAGGTTAAAAGAATGTTTTACACCGCAGCGATTCGCTCCGTCCTGGACTACTGTGCCCCCTGCCTCCCGGGCATCGCCAAAAGTCATTTTCAATCCCTTGAAGTAGTCCAGAACGGGGCCTTAAGAGCCATCCTAGGCGCACCACCGTGGACATCCGTGGCCACGATGAGGGAGGAGTGCGGCCTGCCCACCATCCAACACCGCATTCTGGCTCGGACGTCGATCGCCATGGTGGCGTACATGCGTCGTTGGCCTGCAGCTCCACTAACCAGACAGTACTGCCACGCCTTTCAGCGCCCCCCAGCAGCTGGCCTAGACAAGGACTGGGTACACGCAGTAGCGGATTCCGCCAGGACCCTGGACGTGGCCAGGGCCGTACGCTGCGACCCCGACCTACCCCTCCCAGACCACCTCCGTGGCACCTTGGGCCCCACCGCTCTTTACCATCACCACCTCCCAGCGAGTGAGACCCAGGGACCTCCTACCCACCCATCTCCAGCAGGAGGCGCTTGCCCTTATAGCCTCATGCTATGGGCCCATCGACAGCCATCTACTACACCGATGGCTCAGTCGGGGGCAAATGGCGCGGCGGGCGCGGCATTTGTGTGTCGGGCCTACACCGAAGCCCACAGACTCTCAACCTACACCACGGCCTTTCAGGCGGAACTAGCGGCACTGCTACTGGCCCTAAAGCACGCATCCGGGGCCCGTCACAACACCATCCACCCCTTCTCGGATTGCCTCGCTGCGCTTCACGCTCTCAACTCCACTCCCAAAGACAACTTTGAACTTCTATCTGCCATCCACTACCAGTTGGCCCTCCTCTACCGTGACGGCACCAATACTCACCTATATTGGGTCCCGGGACACGTTGGTGTCCCCGGGAATGAGAAGGCAGACACTGCGTCTGGACTTGCTGGAGAAAGAGAGCAAGTCACCTTCTCATTACTCCGCAGCGCCTCTTCCATCAAGGCCGCAGTGGACAGAGCGGCACTGAGAGCCACCCGCTGCCTCTTCGAGGAAGCAATGGGGAGGAGGGTCAAGGTCGGTGACGTGGTACGCCACAGCAACCCGACGAGAACCCCTCACCCTTCCACCAGGTTTACCTCCAAGGGTGGTGTCCCGCCTAATCCGACTCCGCCTGGCTAAACCCATGTGCCTCACAGATCCTGCAGACTTGCCCCTGACCAATGCCCGCACTGCTTCGAAATCGAGGATGATCCCCTCCACCATTACATCCTCCGATGCCCAGTGACCCAGGCCCTCCGCCACCCTGTGGCCTGGATCCCGGACACAGACAACGAAGCAGCGGCACCAGCGATAGCCTCTGCCTCAACTCAAATGCTCGCAAATCTTTGTAGCAGATACCCTCCACCTTAAATAAATTAGGCCTTGCAGCAGTCAACCCCCCGACGGGCTCTTAGTTAGCCCGTGTGCTCCCCCTGAAAAGGGAGCACAATAGAAAACAACAACGGCTGAGAGATTACTTTGCCCGCAGCCAGCGCAGTGTCAACATCTCCACTCTCCAGATCGACTCACTGCAACTCGGTTCTTGACTTCCACTGTTACGACGTACGTGAAGGCTGTTTTTGCGCTCACGCTATCATGGCAGGCTTGGCGTCGGCAGCATCTGCTGCGGTACGCACTAGACTAGAACTTTCGTCTCCGATCTTTGGCAGTGCTTGTGATTTCACAGGAGATCAACTCCCAAGTTACAGGGATGTCATGAAATGTTTTCTTCTGCAAAGGTACGACTGCAAAATACAGGGTTCAAATAAAGATCCTGCAGTGAGAACAATTTCTACTATTGTCGAGGAAAAATTGAGGGAAATATACGCCAGAGCATCAATCCCAACACTATCCAAGCCACGCATCGTGACCATGATTGAGGCTTATCAATCTAAGTATAAAAATTTATTGAAATGTTACAAAGACCGTAAAGATGTGCAAAGTTACAAAAGAAAATTGAAGCTTGCGGGAATTGCAAAAAACTTTTCGAAATAGCAGCTTGTAAATGCCCCGTTGTCCACGTGTCATGTCCTCGCGATTCGAAAGTACCTGTTTAGAGGAAGCTTTTTTACTGATCAGGGGACACGGGGAAAGTGTATATGGGGAAGACTAGAAAAAAAAAAAACAAGAAATGTTCTTGCGAAACGAGTGCAAAAAAAGTCAGAGAAAAAAGGATTCAGGATCAGGACCACCACATGTAAATTCAGCAATTTCGAATCCCCGAAAAAAACCTCCATGAAAATATTATCTGATGGGGTTATGTTCCTCCAAAAAAAAATTCAGTATTGATGCGAAAAAAATCACAAAAGTAAAGAGGAAAAAATAAAAAAAAACAAAAAACCCAAAAAATTACCTGTCATTTTTTTGCTGAAGCCTGTGATAAAAACCGGGGTGTCAGACGTGTGCACCCCTTTTTTATGCTCCTTAAGGAAATTTTTGGTGTAATCACAGGGGAAAAGATTCATCAAAAATTATTTGACCGCAGAAAAAGTAAGAAGAAACAGAAGCGCCACAAAAACGTTCTATCAACTGAACACGGGGAAAAAGCGCAGAGTGTTGGCAGTATTTTTTGGATGGTGGGAGGATGTGACAATGTCACAGAAAAGTTTGGAGACAGCATCCAGAAAAACGTCACAGAAGAACAATCTCGGTACTTTCAAAACCAAATTCAAAATATCTGGTCATTTTACTCCGGAAGGGTTCTGCCGTAGCTTTTAAAAATTGCCTTTTCAATTTTGCAGAAATAAATGACTTTCTTTCGATAATTGTACCTTCGGCTTGAGGGAAAAGGCTTAAAAGGGTTTTAAAGGATGCTATTGGGATATTGAAGAACGTCTGGGTAAACCGTACTGGTTTTTTTGCTGTTGCACGGTAACGAACTTCCCTCTCCGCCATCTCATTAAAAAAACTCGGGGGGAAAAAAAAGGGCCCCTCGAGCGCTACTGGCGCAAATGGAAAGCAGCGGAGACTGGAAAACTCCCAAAAAAGGAAATTTGCTCACGTGCAATCGGCCCTCATTTCTTTTTTCTGATTCGTTGAGCACAGCCCAGAAATACCTCTTAAACTTACAGTAAATTTCAACTGGTGTATTCTGAAAAAATGGCATCGTAAACCAGAAGATGAATCATGCCCGGGGGCCACGCAGCAAACCATACTTCGCCTGTATGTAGGGAAAGGACGATCCACGGATGTGTTGAACACATTTGGGCACTTTCTCATAAATTTATGACCCCTGTGGTTCCGCATTTAAAAAACAACCACCGTACGAGATGGTGCCAAAATGTCCACAGGACTTTAAATCCCCAGGGTTAGAGACAGTATCGCAGCGTGGTTAAAACCAGCATAAAGCGAAATGCATTTTTTTTTTGCTGCCGGAAAATATCCTGTCGCATGATTCGGGTGAACGAATAGATGTTCGGAAACTGGGATGGCGTCGAATTAAAAGACCCGCATAAAGAAAACCGTCCGCTCCACGCCAGCCACGATTCCAGCTTTTTTATTTGTTACGAGGATTACATCAATATGTTGATTGGCAATCTTGTGATTAAGGAGCCTCCCCGCGATGACTCTCTCGGACAAGAGACAACAAAACATATCCGCAAAAAAAATCCTTCGTTCACGAACCTTTCCCGGTCACACAAAACAGTAGAGGAGTTATAAAAAACTCGAAAAGAGCTTCAGCTGCAGTGTGTGGGCACAATTCAAAGAGGATTCATCGTGCGCGGCTGCATCTAGACAAAATACGCGTTTGAGTCAAAAAAGCTACAAAACGAAGGAAAACTAACACTATTAGTAATACCGTGGTAGGGAATGTCGGGCATAATATCCAACATACATATTATTAAAAATTTAGTCATGAGGGGTTCATCTATGCCCCCGATTTGGTGTTGGAGGGTAGGGGCGTGGGTGGAACTCGAAGACAGCCCCCCCCCGTGGGGAGTTTGGGGTTATTTGAACCCCTTTCTTCTGTAAGGAAAAATACAAAAGCTGTACTATGTGAATGTTTGTTAATGTAACTTTTCGATGTTTTACGACCTACTGGAAATGTGGGTTTTAAATTTCCCAGCGTGATGAAAAAAGAAAATATCGAGTTTTAAAATATTTTTCTACACTAAATTAGTTGGGCCACCGAAATATTTAATTTTTTACTTCAAATTTACCCCCGTTTTCGTGAATACGTTGCCATTTTCATACCTACTTTCAATTTATAAAAAATAAAAAAGGTTGTTATTTGCCAAAAAAGGCAAAAAACTTAAATTTTGAAAATTTTTAAAAAATCAACTTCGATCGCGTTTGGGGCCCCTTTAAAAAAAAATTTTTTGTAGTTCTAATATTTTTAAAATCGTTATACTGGTTTTGTTTGCAACTTTCCCCCACAGTCAATCCAAAAAAAAAAAAAAAAAAAAAAATCGCTCCACCTATTAAACATTCCATACTTCCCAAACCCTTTCAGGCTCAAAACTCCAAAACTTTGCAAAAGCCCGCAATATTTCTCTCTCCCTCTCCTCCTCTCTCTCTCTCTCTCTTCTCCTCTCCTCTCTCTCTCCCCTCTCTCTCTCCCCCTTTTTCTCTCTCTTCTCTCTCTCTCTCTTCCCCCTTTTCCTTTTCTCTCTCCTCCCCTCCTCTCCCCCTCTCTCGTATTTTATTAAACCTTTTTTTAGGGCATTTTACTATACATTTACATATCAAAAATATAATATACGGCGATCTTTTACCCCTTTTTTCACATTGGGTTTTACAAAGGCAGTCTTTGGCACTTTGCTCCCTCGGTGCCCTCTGGAAAAAGCTGGCCCAGCAGATAACGACGTAAATATTTGGTTCCAATCACGTTTAGGACAGCCAAAAAAAACCTTTTGGGAAAAGGGAACGTATATAACGTATATTCCGATCTTTCTTTCTTATTCCTGTTTCTTGTTCCCCCCTTTTTTTTTGCTTTCTTAATTTTTTTCTTTTTTGGCCCCTTCTTTTTCCTGAATCCCCT
Organism: Chionoecetes opilio; assembly: GCA_016584305.1. NCBI lineage: Eukaryota > Metazoa > Arthropoda > Malacostraca > Decapoda > Majidae > Chionoecetes > Chionoecetes opilio. The sequence continues at coordinate 26,333 of JACEEZ010000873.1, read as the reverse complement.
TTTCTTTNAAATGTAAAGGGGGAAGGGCAGTAGCAAAAAGAGACAGGAAAGTATTCGATGGGAAATGAATGGATAATCAAAACAAAGGTCGAAAAAGCCTGGGAGTTGGATTACGGACAATTGTCACCTGAGAAGCATATAAACAAGATCACAGAGATCAGTCGGCGCAAAAAAAACCTTAGGACGCAAAAAACCTAGGACGGGAATAACGTTCTTAGCTGTTTTGACAATTTCGGTGGGAGTGATGAATTTTTTTTTACTTTTTTTGTATATCTGGCAGTGCGTTGGGGTTTGTCTGTTGTAGATTCCTCGCTGCTGCCCACTCTGTATCTTCCAAGTCATCATAGGAAGAGGTTGTTGTGTTTGGGTCTCCAACCTTCCTACACCCCCATTCACCCCTCCATTTTCTACTGCCTCCCCCAGGTCTACTAAAGCATTATGACCGGGCAAATCTCTATCCATTGTGAAGAATACACATATAGTAACCTTGTATCGAAGTGGGAAAACAAATTGGCCCAGATAGTGAGGGAGATGTGTGTTTCCAAACATACCGTCTCGGTGTGGTGCAGGCGGGAGCAAGATGGTGAGTTAGAGACTGTTATGGAGTTGAAAAAAGGGTCAGGGCGGCCAAGAAAACTTCAAAGAAGACTGATCAACTGCTCAAAAGGATTGTTGATGTCAATAATCATTTTGAGCAGTTGGTCAGTCTTCTTTGAAGTTTTTCTTGGTCGCATTGACCCTTTTTTCCACGCCAAAACTGTCTCTAACTCACCATCTTGCGCCCGCCTGCACCACACCGAGACGGTATGTTTGGAAACACACATCTTCCTCGCTATCTAGCCAATTCGAGGTATCACTATAAGCAGTTCACCTCACTTCTCGCCAGATGTCCATAGTGTCGTCTCTCAGAAATGAGGACAAGGTCCTTTAAAGTAATCAGTTAGGCATTTTTATTGTTTTGTTTGTCAGCTGATGCTGTACTTCAATGAAGTTTTTAGTATCCAATGTTTTATCATAATATGCATACTCTAATATTAATAAACGAATTTCATCGTTGTGTGAAAACTAAAAAAATTATAAGGACATTTAACAAATACCAATAGTGAGGCCTGTTACAATGTTAAAACAGTCAGTTCTTACAGACATGCCAATGAGATGTAACTAGGGACTATATTGAGCCAACTCCTGAAAGGAAAACACATGTCATTGTCTGGAACTATTGAAATAATGGCATACATTTATAAAGGCTGGGGCTTCAGTGGCAACCATATGCCGCAGCCTTTCCGCTGCCAGGCGCACGAGAGTCCGCATGTCATGGCTGGGCCGGCTGGCACATTAGAAGTACGATGACTTGTGTTTGTGTTAACTGAACCAACTCTCTCTCTCTCTCCTCTCTCTCTCTCTCTCGCTCTCGCTCTCGCTCTCGCTCTCTCTCTCTCTCTCTCTCTCTCTCCTTCTCTCTCTCTCTCTCTCTCTCTCTCTCTGCTCTGCTCTCGCTCTCTCTCTCTCTCTCTCTTTTCTCTCTCTCTCTCTCTCTTCTCTCTCTCTCTCTCTCTCTCTCTCTCTCTCTCTCTCTCTCTCTCTCTCTCTCTCTCTCTCTCTCTCAAATGATAGTAGTAATAGTAGTATTATTATATTACAATAAATCGTATGTAGGAGGAGGAGGAGGAGAGTCGTGTTACCTCCATCTCCCCCTCCTTCCCTTCCTTCCTCCCTCCTTCTCTCCTCCCTTCCTTCCTTCCCTTCCTTCTTACCTTTCACATATTAATAATCTCTCTCTCTCTCTCTCTCTCTCTCTCTCTCTCTCTCTCTCTCTCTCTCTCTCTCTCTCTCTCTCTCTCTCTCTCTCTCTCTCTCCTCTCTCTCTCTCTCTCTCTCTCTCTCTCTCAGTACCAGATTAAAGATTTGAATTTTAATTATCATTTAATTTAATTTCATTCATTTCAGATTTTAAGTCTCCTGAACAGTACAGTTAATAGCTATAAGAGAGAGAGAGAGAGAAGGGGACGAGGAGAGAGAGAGAGAGAGAGAGAGAGAGAGGAGAGAGAGGTAGAGAGGAGAGAGGAGAGAGGGGAAGAGAGGAGAGAGGGGGAGAGAGAGAGAGAGAGAGAGAGAGAGAGAGAGAGAGAGAGAGAATGGAGGGAAGTATGTCGACAATAATGACACAACTTGGCAACCTAATTTTAAGAGGAAAACATGTGGTGTGGTTGTCATGGTAACGAGCAGCGTACTAGGTAGGTATTGTACGGCTGATCATTTCATTAAAAGATTATATATATATATATATATATATATATATATTATATATTACCCAACATACATAAAAAGAAAGAGAAAAATGCACTGGTTAAATGTATAGAGAAAAATGTTCATGTATTGAGAGATTTAAAGTTGTCCACATATTTTTGAGACGACACTATGGCCACCTGGCGAGAAGTGAGGTGAACTGCTAACAGTGATACCTCGAATTGTTTTCCCACTTCGATACAAGGTTACTATATGTGTCTTCTTCACAATGGATAGAGATTTGCCCGGCATAATGCGTCAGTAGTCCTGTAGGAGGCGGTAGAAAATGGAGGGGCGAATAGGGGTGTAGGAATGTTGAAGAATAAAACACAACAACCTCTTCCAATGATGACTTGGAAGATACAGAGCGGGCAGCAGCGAGGAATCTACAGCAGACACCCTAACACACTGCCAAAAAAAGTTAAAAAAATTCAATCGCTCCCACCGAAATTGTCAAAACAGCTAAGGACGTTATTCCCGCCCTAAGTTTTTAGGCGTCCTAAGTTTTTTTGCGCCGACTGTACATATCAGTTGCTGAGGAATATAAGAATGGCATTCAAATATCTGGATGAAGAGATGATTAAGAAATTGATAACATCTCTGATTCGACCAAGGTTGGAATATGCGGCAGTGATTTGGTCACCACATAAAAAGAAGGATATAAGGAAGATTGAGAGAATAAAAAGAGCAGCCACAAAAATGGCTCCAAGCCTGAGAGATTTACCATATGAGGAAAGACTTTCAAGACTAAAAACTCCCAACTCTTGAGAAAAGAAGAGAAAGGGGAGATTTTATAGCAGTGTTTTAGAGCATCAATGGGTCTGGAAAAAATTGATAGAGAAGATCTGTTTGTGTGGGACGATAGAAGTGCAAGAGGTCATGAGAAGAAATTGAAAAGGACAACATGCAAGAGGGACATAAAAAAATACAGCTTCCCGTATAGAAGCATAGAAGTCTGGAACAACCTTGATGCAAAAGTGATTAATGCAAGAAAGTATTCAGGGACTTCAAAGGCAAACTGGATAATAGTAGATTTGGAGACGGGACAGTACGAGCATAGCTCTTTTCCGTATGTTACAACTAGGTAAATACACACACTCACACACACGCTCACGAGTACGCTCGGTTCAAAAACCGAGAAGTCCCGGGTTCGATCCCCGGGCGGAGCGGAAACAGATGGGGCTGTTTCCTTAAAACCCGAGCCCCTTTCCACCCAGCAGTGAATGGGTACCGGGTGTTAGCCGGGGGTTTGTGACCCGCCTCCCGGGGTGCTGGCTTCGGCCAAAACTAAGCACTAAGGATGAATGATAAAAATGTTGATATGGAGATGGGGCCATACGAGCATTGCTCAGGCCCTGTAAAATACAACTAGATGAATACACGTACACAAACGGTTAGTCCATGAGTCTAAGGAATTAGTGAAATGCGGTAGGACGTTACCGCAGAGTTTTCCTGCAATCTAATCTCTGAAAAGTGTTTTTAGCCCAAAACCTCCCTTCAAAATTATTCAATGGACATTGGACCAAGCCGCTTACCACCTACGGTTTATTTGCGATTGTTTGAGCCTACTCGCATCAAAATTGAATTTACAGTTTAGGCTACCCAAAACAGCCAGACAGACAGACAGACACACGGCTACTATAGTATATTAGATACTGCCACTGCAAAGTAAAAGTATCAAAACTTCTAAGCAATGAGAATTGGCGTCAGAAATAAAAGCAAGTAGTAAAATTTTTAAACTTCTTAGGACAATTTCAGTGATATTTTGAGAAATATCAGGAATTCCAGAACATTTTAGTCATAAAACTCTGTAATGTACGTAGTAGCACTTTATGTACCTCAGATTATAGACTAAGAATGAAGAATGAGGATATCATTATTATTACAGGTTCCTGAATGGTATAAGATGCAAGTTCCAAAAAACTCTTCTGAAAATAATCTAAGAATTAAGATTGCGGTCAGAATGGATAAACCACAAAACTTAAAACATTGCGGGTAAGTGTTTAAAAAATTCTATGAAAGCTTTATTTTATTTTGAAATCATGAAACAGTTGTATTGAAAGATGAAAAAGAGTGTATTTAAGTCAGTTTTGATTTTTGTAAATGATTAAACTGTTTTGATATCTCCTCGACAGCCATCTGTATGCACTAGGGAAGAGTTGCTGGAAAAAGTGGAAAAAACGGTATTGTTGTCTGGTGCAAGTCTCCCAGTACACGTTTGCCATGTGCAGCTACCGAGAAAAGAAGAGCGAGCCCACGGAGATGATGCAGCTGGACGGATACACAGTGGACTACATTGAACCTGTGTCAGGTAATGTTGCATTCAGTTGGATGCTATCCATATAAAGGTCGCATATACATGTTGGGAAATTCTATCGTCTCTATAAATCATTGATATCATCGTCATCGTCAATGACTAATAGTGTAATTTGAAGAAAATTTTCAAAATATTTATAATTAATTAAATAACGACAAATAAGAATTTTTAAAGCAAAATATCTCTTTGTTGTTAGAGACGCCTAGCATGCATGATTCCATGAAAATATATCATAAAAGTTTTCAACAATATGTCTTGATTTATATTTTAGAAAAAGCTAATTCTATATTCTATATTCAATTCAATATACTATTCAATATCATAATATAAATTTCCATCACTATCAGCTCCTCCCTTTGCAGTACCCATGCAGTCCCGAGAAAACAGTTCATAGAATTTTGATGTCAGAATGGATGGATAACTTACATGTGACCTTTAAATTATCTACGATGCATTGAACTTGGCTTTATTTCTTGAGTTCTTAGTATAATTTGATCATCTTTTTTTTTTAGAAGTCATATAAGATTTATATTAATTCTTATATTTTTATTTACAGACATACACTGTAGTGCTTGGTGTTATCGTACTATGTATTAATGTTCTTGCATAGCTTTTTCTAAAATATAAATCAAGACATAGTGTTGAAAACTTTTATGATATATTTTCATGGAATCAATCCGAATCATGCTTAATTATCAAGTAACTTATTCCAGAGCATGACTGAATCACTAGTGCCTGAGTTTTCTGTACTTTTGTAGGTTCAATACATTACATAGTTGTCATATTCTTAAATCTGAATATTTTTCAGCTCAGCTTATGGTTGGAATGGGTAAGTGTTGAAATCAAATTGATAGAGCATGTTCCTGCATGCTATTAGATAAAGTGTAGATCCAGACCATGCATGGTTCATAGCAATGTAATGATGAAATCCCTTAGCACTCTTATAGGCTCTACTCATCATCATTGTCATTCTGTTTAACGTCAGATTTTCCCATAATGTCATATGAGGTTAGAGTTAGATGGTCGATGATACGCTACCAACTATCTCTGTCCATTGCCTCAACCTCTTCAATGCCCAATGCAGCCAGATCCTCTTCAACACATTACCTCCATGTCTTCCTTGGCCTGCCCGGTAGACGGCGACCTGACACTCACTCCAACAGCTCTCCCCAATGCCTCATCAGCTTCTCTCCTCTTCACGTGCCTAAACCACCTCAATCGCCTTACTCTCAGAACTGTTCTCAGCTCCATCAATCCACATCTTCTTGCCACCTCTTCACTGGATATTTCATCTCTCCATGTGATCCCAGCCATATGCCTCTACATTCTCCGATCACAACCAACCAACACATCCTCCAACTTCTTCATCAAAGGCCATGTCTCAAAACCATACAGCAATACTAATCTATACATGCTCCAAATACTCTTCCTCTGTTTTTCAGTGGAATACTCTTGTTTATCAACAGTCCTGCTATCTCTCTCCACTTCATCCATGTAGTTGCTACCCATGTTCTTACTGCTTTCTCCACTCCACCTCGCTATCTAACATGTCACCAAGATAACAAAACTGTTTCACTTCTGTTATACCACCATCCACTTCTATAGTTTCTACCTCTTCCTCTTCTGGCGGTTCCCCTCCATTGATTCCTCTTACACATGCTGGACAGCTGAAATCTACCACCCTATTCAGGTTTCTTAATCCGTTCAGTTCGGGATCACACCTTTCATGGCATCACTTGTCACATTCCTTGCAAAGAATAGAGTTTACTCCCACTCCACTACTAAACCCCACGCATTCGTTATACGAGAACTCGATGATACCAAGTTCACAAATTTGATTTTATGATAGCTAAAGGAAAGAAGGGGCTTGCTTACACCACATCCTACTAAGTGAATGTCGGCAGCATAGAAACGTGCCTGCTTGATGGGGGTATATAAAAAACCAGATGGAATGTGATGCTTTTTCATTTTTCTTGTATATTTCATAATAAATATTAGACACTTCGTATATGCCATTACATATTACATGGCAGGAAATATAGTGTGTATATTCAGTATATATGTATATATGTAAATGTTTCTATGTGTTTATAAATGGAGCATATTGTATTGCTATTTTCTTTTTAATGTAAGATCTAATTATGTATTTATCTCTTTTATCAAAGTACCAAAAGTAAAATTATATGCATTCATTTCACTTATACTACTTTTCTGTATTTGTCAATCTTACTGTTTCTTTAACGGCATATTTTGCTTGCCCCATGTTTTCAAAACATGAATTTAGCAAACCTATGCACATACCTCTATTGTGTATTTTATTGAAATCTTTGATCACTTACAAGGATTGCAGGAGACAAAACTGTTATATATTGCAGATCTAGAAGGTGGTAGATTTTTCTTCAATGCCGTTAGAGAAGGAGAGTCCATATTATATGCAACAGAAGATGAGAATGAGTCTCACCAGTGGGTGACGGCGCTGTACCGTGCCACGGGTCAGGCGCACAAACCCACGCCGCCCCTCATGCCGCAGGGGAAAAAATTCAACATTATCAAAAATTCAAGGAGGTAAGAAATGTTCAAATTACCATAATCGTAAATCATAACAATTTCAGCTTAATTATTTCCCATTTCTCATGTATACATAGCCTACGAGTAATTAGCTTTTTGCTGCTATTTATTGAATTTCCTGATCTAGAGATTGCATCCCTCTACTTTATTCTGCTACTCAACAGAGTAAATAAGGAAAAATAGTAAAATCTCAAAAGTAAAGAAAAATTATCACGTAAAATTTGCTGGGCCTTGCCAAGCAAAGATTTTGAAAAATGCCAAGGATGCGTAGGTAATTTAGTGGCAGCGTGTGGGCAGTCACAGGCAAGCCAGCAGCCATCACTGCCCATTGGTGTTCAGGGAATACAAAGGAAGAACAGACAGCAACAGCCCTACTGGGCTGCTTGTGTGACTACTTACCAGCACTATAACTTCTACGTGTTGGAGGGAAAAGAATAGCAAAGGAGAAGGTTCCTCCCCTTCTGTTTGTTTTCCCCTATGTTTTAGTCTAGGAGTGCAGATTTTGAGGTTCATGTCAATAGCCAAATGCGGCAAAGCTGAGGGTTGAGTGTGGTTACTACTTGCGTGTAGAGGGGCCTAGTTTGGAGAAAAATAAGAGAGATAGGAAGACAAAATGATGAGTGGAGAAGCTGATCATGGAGAGGAAAGGAAGACTACTTGCATGGAAATGAGGATAGCTGGAAAAAATATATCAAAGAGAAAGACCAAGACAAAATAAAAAGTTTGTTAGGCAAAGATTATACAAATTGAAAGATATGGGGGAAAGGTTTTGAAGTTGTATATGAATAAAGTGAGCAATTTTAGAATAGAAAAATATTCAAAAGATAAGGGCCCAGGTGTCATAGGTGGTCCTTGACACATATGGAAGATGGAGATAAGATGCAATGACAAGAAGACAAGATGAGTTCTACTTTGAAAGAGAGGGAGTAACAAACTGTATAAGTAGGATTTATGAGAATCAGAATATAAGGAAATTGATGAAGGTACTACCAACTAAAAAATCTAGGACAATCAAGTAGAAACACATGGAATAGATGGGACTGGCATTGTCTTAGGGACAGTATAGACAGGTGGCTTGTTGGTTGGTTTAAAATACAGGTTCAATAAAAAAAATTCTGAAATTTTTGATAGATTTTTTTTTATATTTTTTGTTACAACCTTTACATTATAGCATTGGCTGTTTACCAGATAGTCCTCATATCACACCACCACTTTATTCAGAACATTCGGACATTCTGCTGTATAGATCTTTCCTTTTTGATAGAGATTATTTACTGTATGACTTTTTTTATTTATTTAACTGGGAAAATAATACATTGGTGATAGGTTTCAAATTTCTACCTCTTTTCCAGATGCTGATAAGGCCAAGAAACATGGAATGGATGAATATATAGGTGCAGATCCTGTTAGATTTGATCACCACAACCTTTTTAGAGTTCTACAAAGCCAAACACTAGAATATCGTCTTGTTGATCACTACTGTTCTTTAGTAAGTTCTTTAACATAGTGTTTTGAATGTTTCATTATATTTAAGCTACTTTTGGGCACAAAGGCAATGCTTTTTTAAACTAATTTTGAATGTGTCATAAATGCAAGAATATTTTAGCATTTCAATAAGATAAATAAACAAAATTCATGATACCAATTACATTATACACAAATCTATTTTGTGCCAATATTGATATATCCACTCTTCCTGATTTTTTTTTTTCTTCACACAAATGGCCTCTTCCCAAACACATAGAGTGGCACAATACAAAGCAGATTGCTCACAAACAATCAAAACAATCTGCAAACCTAAAATTTAGTAAATTTTTCAATATAGTACAGTAGAAGCTCCATTATCCAACCTCAGTGGGGACCTAAGGGAGGTTATTAGATAGGTAAAGGTAAAGATGGGGGCATACGCTATGCTGCGCGTGGCCGCGGTGCTCATTTCCGCCACATTAGCCCTTGAGCCTGTGGTGGATGACAACCCCCTACCCCGGGACACAGGACTAGTGTGACATCTGAGTTACCACAGTTACCTTCGCCAGGTTCCCCCAGTACCCATTTAACAACCAACCCTGAAAGGAAGTGTGATGGTCAAATAGCCTAAACAACTGCTGGCCAAGCGGATGTATCAGTTTGGTCTAGTGGCACCGTACCCGCCTGTGGTGGCGCGATGTCTATGCCGTGCAAGTTCAAGCCTCACCAAGGTCAATATATAATAATGGGAAATAAGATTAATTCCCCGAATTGTGATTGTTACCCTGTCAGTCTGTCTGTGAAAGGATTCTTCTGACGGGATGTTACAGAAGGATGAACAGCTGGTTTGGGATGACCGCTGACTGCCCTGGCCTGGATTCAAACCAGGGCCCGCAGATTCATAGCTAGGCACGCTAGCCACTACACCACGGAGACGACGTGGATAAGAAAATAGAGGGTGAACCCCCCCAAAATTTAAAATTGGTGAAAAATTTGAAACATTTATCTGCAATAAAAAAAATATATACACTAATTGTTTGGTAACTTCAACAGGTTGTCCTTTGCTCTCAAAATGTCATGAATAGTCACCCATCTAACACCCAATTCTCACATGATGATAGCAACCATAATCTTATACATACAGAGCAAAACCTATTGAAAAACCTAGAACACTTTATATAATGTTTTGTCCAAGAGGACAGTGTGTGTGTGTGTATAACATCAATCACTTAGTAATATCCTTACTGTGAAAGCAATAACATAAACATTGGGAATTTCCTCTTTGCCAAAAGTTAGGGAACTTGAAAATAATACAGAAATATTACATAAAATGTTGAAAATATAAGAAAATAAATGACATATGATACACCAATAACAGAGAAAATATAATGCAAATTAGAATACATAAGGAGTTGCCATTACAAAGGCTACAGCTCCACATCGACATCAACATGGTCACCAAAATAATGACGAGTCATCAGTTGTGGCATTATTTTGGTGATTATCTAAGAGTCCTTTCCCATACTTGTTATTTGTCATTATTCTTCCAGACTTTCATAAAATCCTTCTACTACGTATAAGCTGCTAGTACAAAGTGAGGAAAAAATGCCTAGTTCACTTACTATGCTAATACAATATACATGTAGAAGAAATATGTCAAAGATGACAAAAATCTTTACTATGTCTTGCTAAGCGCTATATTAACGCTTACATAATAGTTTCAATGGTGAAAGAGGAGCAGTTGGTGGAAACGTGATGCATGGACCCGTTACATTACCCGTGACTCAGAAGGGACCGACCACTCTGCGATGGGATCACATGACTAGCTTTTTTCTCTCTTTTTCTTTCTTTCTTCCTAATAATTTCAAGTGATATGATAGAAACAGTCCCAAGTTTCATAACTAATGAACAAAGAAAGACAGAAAAACTAGCAGTTGTGCCCATATTCATATATAACTATTAAAGCTTCAGAAATTCTGGTTGCTCGAGTGCAATTCACAATCGCAATTCGTAGCGTAGCTCCGCTACTGCAACTGCAATAATGTTTCACAATTTCCAATACAAAGCACACTTACGTACAGAGTAATGATAATAAAATTATTGGTAATTATCATATTTATAATAATTTATTTATGACATTAATTTTAGAAATTCACTCATGTGACACTTGACACTTCTTCACAGTTCACACCCACATAAGAACATAAGAACATAAGAAAATAAGGAAGCTACAAGAGGCCGCGAGGCCTACACGTGGTAGTTCCTGTCACCTAACACTACCTACATCCACCTTTCATCCCCATCCATGAACTTATCCAGCTCCCCTTTAAAGCTCCCTAATGACTCCGCACTAACTACCTGTCTACTGAGACCATTCCACTCATTCACCACCCTATTTGTGAACCAGTTTTTCCCTATTTCCTTTCTAAATCTACGCTTTTCCAGCTTGAATCCGTTACTTCTTGTTCTACCCTGGTTAAAAGCCGTAAGAACTTTTCCTACCTCTCCTTTATTAAATCCCTTTATCCACTTAAAAACTTCTATCAGATCGCCCCTTACTCTGCGTCTCTCGAGTGAGTGTAATTTTAATAACTTCAATCTCCTCTCATAACTAAAGTTACGCATCCCTTGTATCATTTTGGTCATCCTTCTCTGCACTTTTTCTAACAACACTATATCCATCCTGTAATATGGAGACCAAAACTGAACTGCATAGTCTAGGTGAGGCCTGACTAGAGCCAGATAAAGCTTTAGAATAACTTCCGCACTTCTACTTTTAACACTTCTGGTAATGAATCCTAATACTCTATTAGCTCTATTTCTGGCCTCAATACATTGTTTCCTAGGTCGGAGGTCTGGGCTCACCCTCACTCCAAGATCTTTTTCACCTTCTGATCTTTTCAGCGATACATTGCTTATGGTGTATCTATTACCAGGGTTTTTTTCTACCAACATTCATAACGCTACATTTATCAATATTAAATTCCATCTGCCATCTGACTGCCCACTCGTTAAGTTTATCTAAGTCTCCCTGCAATATGTTTACGTCAGACTGTGATCCAATAATCCTACCTAACTTAGTATCATCAGCAAACTTGCTGATATCACTGCTAATCCCACTATCCAAGTCGTTGATGTAAATCAAAAATAGTAATGGGCCCAAAACAGACCCTTGTGGAACTCCACTTGTCACCAGTCCCCAGTCCACATGTCACAATTAGTTTGAGTCCTGAACAGGAGGCTGGTGTCTTGGTCTTTCAGCTCTTTCCATCACTTGTTCACTTCACAAAGTTCACCCACACTTAACAGTACACTCTGATGTGAATTGATAGTTGTCAATACACTGCAACAATAAAAAATAAAAAAATAAAAAAGCAAGTTAAAACAACGTGGCAGGAAACTAGAGGGGTGGGGGGGGGGGCTTGAAAGTGCATGCGTCCACTCGACTGTCCACTATTTGAACGCTCATTACTAACTGATTCTGCCGGCCGCGGCAGCTGGGAATCCTGATCAGGCTTGTTATTCATGAGTCATGCTGTAACCTGTACTAACCACCACCGACCGCCATGTACAAGATTGCGGACAGGCTTGTGATTGCGAAAGTACTACTGCAACGCAATACTGCAATTTGCGGAGGAGTTTGACTCCATCGCAATTCCACAACTGAAATCATTAATCATACTATTGCGAAAGTGATTGCAGAAGTGCCTACCTCTGATTCTCGATACGAATATATATATATATATATATATATATATATATATATATATATATATATATATATATATATATATAATATATATGATATATATATATATATATATATATATATATATATATATATATATATATATATATATATATATTATATATATATATATATATATATATATATATATATATATATATATCAACCCTCGTTTTCCCGGACCTCCATTTCCCGGATATCGGATTTGCCGACAAAAATCCGAGGTCTGGGGATATGTCAGAGTCCTGGACAAATGTCTGGTCCAGTCCTTAAATCGACAAAGTTGTCCGGCGGTCTGAGCACCTCCTGTCACCCCTGGTCAGTGTCCGCGCCTCCCGCCAGGTGGCAGCATGGTCAGCGGTCGTATTGTTTACATTTGGGCACAAGACACTCACGGTACACCTGCACCGCCTCCGTTAGTCCCCCGACCCCCACTGCCCCTGGTGCAGGAACGTCTCTGAGACTATTGAACACTTTCTGCTGCAGTGTCCGCGCTTCCACTCCCACCGTGTAGTGCTACGCTTTCAACTCCTCACCCTGAACGTTGCCACCTGTGTGTGACCTGTCCACCCTGCTGGCGGCGCCTGGTCTCCACCCCTCCCGGCAACACGCTGTCATCCGCCTCACCTGTGCCTTCCTGAGGAAGACAGGTCAACTACAGCGCCTGTGATAGCATCATAGGACATCACCAGGGCTCAAAAGTTTTCCCCAAGGGATCCTCGCAGCCCTAAAAACAACAACAAAGTGACGTAAAAGTCCGCGGCGGGGTAGTTGATATTGGCGGTTGCCGGACAGTAAATACTAGAGTAGGATAAATGTCCGTGGGTGGGTAATAGGGTGTCCCAAGATCATAGAGGGAAAAAATTAAACATGTTTTTTTCACTTGCTCGTGTTTTACTTCTGTTCACACATGCATATGAAGAGTTCCTGTGAAATTAAATTAAATTCAGAGAATATTTAGGGGTCGCGACGAACTGAACAATTTTCTAATAACCTTCAAAAACAAAGAAAAAACTCAAAACATCCCACATTTTTAGAAAGAAACTTATAAGGAAACCAAAACAGACAGTTTTCATTGTTTCCATTCAGAAAGCCTTCTTTTGAAGGTCCTCCTTCTTTTCCCGCCCCACAAGTTTCCGATGGTGGTGGACTAACTGGAGGAGATACTTCTCCTGTGCGGCCGACTTCGTGGACCCCAGGTAGCGCTGGACTAGGGCGATGCCCCGCTCCGCGGCATCATTGACCACTCGGAGACCAAGTGCCCGTTTCCGAGCGTCCTTGAATCGGTCGTCCTCCTCCCACAATGCCGAGTCCTTTGCCAGGAAGCCCTCGTCCGCGTCGAGTTTCTGAAAGAAGAACCGTGTCTTCGAAGTGACGAAGGACGAGAGGGAGGAAGACATCGTCATCTTTTTTCCCTCCAATCGCTTGAGTTCCTTCTTCGAGGCGGGCTTGTCCAATGCCTTGACCATCTGCTTCTTCTCCTCCACATCAATCCTTGAGTCGAAGAAGGCCAGTCCCGTATTTTCCTCGGAAACGTACCACAGGTGGCGTCGCAGGGCTTGTTCTGCTGCCTTGGCAACGGTTTGGTCAGGGTATGTCTTGAGGATCTCGAGGAAGAGCACGTCGTTCAACGGAGCTTTCACAGAGATCGGTGCCTCATGCCATTGCTTACAGTACACTAGAGCAACGAAGAGGGCCACTCGTTCCACTCCGGCCTTCTCTCGACCAGTCAGCGACAGCTGGGATTTCAGCATCTGAAGCTTGAGGCAGTAGATGGCCTTGGCCATCCACCGGGCTTGATGGAGAGCTCCAGGACGGCGGAATGGTTTGGCTGGACCTTCACCACCGAGGAACAGGTAGGAGAGACAGAGAAGTTCTTCATAGTCCTCCCTGGGATGGTTCTTCGACATCAGAGCCTCCTTCAGGAAGGCCAATGCGTTGTCCTTCAGCTTGCTGGCAGTGTCATTGGTGGCGAAGAACTCTACGAGGTCCTCCGATGTTTCCACCGTCTCTCTCTGCGAGGAATCCATGAAGGACCCTCGATCACGGAGTCGTTTGATGATTCCAATGTCAGGACCAGAGGAAGAGTCGAGGCTGGCTTAGAAGACATCCTTGAGGATCACCTCGTGGACATGATGGCGGCAGGCCAACCAAAGCAAGCTTCGTCCTAGTTCTTGCTCAATCCGAATGCAAGCACCTTGCACCATGCCAGTGTTCGAAGCCGTGGTGTCGAACAGAAGGCGATGATCTTGTCCCTGACGCCCCGCTTCGTCCACCTCCTTCAAGACCACTGCAGCCACGTTTCTGCCAGTCGAATCCGAGCTTGCCAGGACCCCAAGAAGGAACTCGGCGTCATCTTCCCCTGTGAGGAGGACGGCGATGCGGTCCTCCGTATCGCCAGAGAGGGACGGGAGGAGTTTTCCGTCCCAATGCAGGACCAACCTCTCAGGTATCTCCTGGTTCCGCAGTTCCACGATCTTCTCGGCGGCTTGCTCTCTCCCCGCAATTCGTGCTCGATGGACCGTGCTCTTCGAGACCGCCATACTCCCAATGTCCATTCCAAAAACTTGAGCGGTAGCTGCGAACGTTGACGTTGCTTGCCGCACCGACAACTTCTCTCGATCCCAAGTTGAAATGAGGTTAAGATCCTTCACGGAGATCGATGGCGACTGTTTGAGTTTTTTCCTCTGGCTTTGGGATCCACGGGCCGGTGATGACGTTGTCGACACAGGACTGCTGCTGCTGCTACGGCTTTGGCTTGGGATTTCCGCCCTTTCAGTCAGCCTGGCAATGCCGCTGTCTTCACGTTCCCGGAGCCGCTTGAGTCGAGTTCCGCGCTCGGCCTGCTTCTCCACCTTCTTCGCTGTCACGAGGTCAATTCCAGCCATGGATGATTCCCCTCTGTCTTCTCTCTGACTCCGTAGGAACTCCTTGTCCTCGTCCTTCACGTCTGCCCGTTGGAGAGAGGAGGAGTGTGCGAGGTCGAAGATTTCTTGGAGGTCTCCTTTGAAAATCTCATCCATACGATGTTTCGGCCTGTCTTTGTTCCTGTTCTTCTTGAGGTCATTGTACGCCTTTACCAGCTTTGACAGCTTCGTGCCGGCGTGTATTACTGTAGTTGTCGGAATCCCGGCGCGCGACCAGAAGGGGAGAACCTCCTCCACCACCGCATTCCTGCTCCCGCTCGCCGTCTTCCCCATCTCCCGGTGGTGGTGGTAGTAGCGGAGGAGGACCTGCTCCTTCGATGGTAGCCGGGCTCCGGTGATTTCATCTATTGGAGCCTTGTCGATCAGCCAAAGATTACTAGCGGCTCTTGTTGCCATGTTGATAACCTGAGGGAGAAAAAAAGTGGAAATTTAGAAAAATCCTGAAATTCGAGTCACGTCACCTAAATGTTCACTTTGTCGGGACCCCTAAATATTACTCAATTCGCCCAAAATTTCAACGCAATACTGTTTTACTATGAGAGAACCGGAATAACACACGAGCGTGCAACATTTCAAAACTTTTGCATTTTGGGACACCCTAGTGGGTAATGGCCTCGGACATTTGCGATTCCCGGACGTTTGCGGTTCCCGGACCAGTGCTCCCCCCTATTAGTCCGGGAAAACGAGGTTTGTGTGTGTGTATATATATCTACATATATATATATATATATATATTATATATATATATATATTTTCTATATTATATATATATATTATATATATATATATATAATATACCGTATTTGTCGCGCATAAGACGCAGTTTTTTTCCCTTAAAAAGGAATGCAAAGTTCACCCTGCGTTTAATGCGGCCATATTAGTGCATGAGAGGTCATGCAGAGAATGCAGAACAGCCGTGGTGTATTACTAAAGGGTCTGGAGTGATCTGTGTTGAGCCAGTAGTCCACTGAACACAAATTATAACTGTGTTATCAACAGTAATGCATATACTAAGAAAAGGTTGGATTTTTAAGAGAAAACAAGAGCTGGGGCAACAAGATTGCGGTTTGTTGCTGCCAAGATGGCTGTGTCAGATGTAAACATCATCCACACCCCGCTGCTGCTCTCCATGGTAAAACATCTTGATATCTCAGGTCTGTCTGCTTCACCTGGATACTTCACTCGGCGACGCCCTCCGCGCACCCACCATGGGTCATTACCACTCAGAGTCATCCCCACACCCATGGAAAAGACAACATCCCGCATATTAGTTGTAGCCTTAACCCGCATTCGACTCGGGCCCACACAAGTTGACACAACAGTTGGAAGGAGATGATAGAAGGGAGGCAGAAAATGGTGATGGAATTTTTCGCTGGAAATGAGTATTGTTGATAAATGGAATAGTGAATCAAAGAGAGTGTTAAAGTGTTTTTTTTTTAGTGTGAGCGGTGAGAGGAAGGTGTAGTATCTTGGGGAGTTTGTCTATACACACAAGGATGGAGAAAGGGTGTCGTGGCTTCGTAGTTTATTTGACAGCGAGTCATTGTACAACATGGGGATAAGAGGTGCTCGGCGTGTGTGTCTATGTGTGTCCTGTGGCTGACTGAATTACCTGGCTGGTGTTGCAGTTGTGTCGGCGAGGACAAGTCAGGTCAGCGTCAGGTCACCCACTAATCCTGGTCCCAGACAGGGAGGGTGGCCTAAACCGATGCAGGTGTGTGTGTGTGAGTTTGTTTTAGTGCCGCTACAGTGGTAAGCAAGGTGGGATAGGAGACAGCATAGGGCTTCGTACCACCTCGACCCCTCAATCCTCACCCCTGTACCTCTACAGATAAGGAAACTGTATGAAAGGTGCTAGTAAAAAGGCTGCAACGGTAGATGTAGACGGGACAAAAGTCTTCCACATGGTGCACCAAGACCAAGACCCATCATGGCGCCACATCGTCCGCCTCAAGGCCGAATCACACCATACCATCATGGTGACACGGCATGCACCATCTCATCACATCCGTTAGAATTTCTTACATTCAAACAAATAGACGTGTTACACTAAACGGTGCGCCGCCGTCACGGCTCCAATACACCACCGTCCTGTCACGTAACGGTTTCTGGGGAAGAATATTTTAACGTAATGAGACTGTGCCGTGCTGATAATCATCGTTTTCTCAAGGCCTTATGTACCCAAAACAGTGTCTTTTAGAGTTCAACTCTTCTTCATCCACTAGAAGTGCTATTAATGCAAATTTCTTCAACCATAACCTCTGAGGCACCATGTCTGTTTAGAGGGTGAGCAGGAACTGCCGAAAATTACTGAACCATGACAAATAGTGTGAATACAAGGCACGGCTGACGGAACGCTGCCGTGATTTCAGAGTATGAACCAGCCTTCACCTGCACCTTCCTGAAGAAGACTAATCAACCCTCGTGACTGTGATAGATTCATAGGTGTAAACCAGGGCAAATATCGTCGATCCCGACAACGGTGCCCTTCAACAATTACAACAATAACAACAAGGTAGAGATGGCTACCTTACAGACAGTGTTAACTAAATATCTTCGTAAATTTATGTTATTGGGCAACCACCGATTTCGAGGCCGAAACTTAGTCCTCCTGAATAGTTTTGATGTGTTTTGAATTAATCTGGCTCTCGTTTTTGTCGGACATCAATGTTTGTTTACATGTGTGTGTGGGGGGGAGGCAACCTGCCCCTCCAGTCCGCCCCGCAACATTGCTACGCTTCACACTGTCATATTATTGGTAATATTCGTTTTTTCTCTATATCATCTGTTACTAAACCAAACCCCACCTCTAACCTAACCTAATCTGATTTACCTAACTAAACTTTCTGGCTGAATAACGGTAGATTTTCGGTACTACGTGTATTCCATTATTATTCAATTGCGCCATGGGAAATGGGGCTCAAAATACTCAGAATGAAGAAAGCTACACGATGGTGTAGGTAAGAGTTCTAGGACTTTTGAAAGCCCACTACCAAAATAATACCAATATCTATACTTCAAATATTCCACAAAGTCTAAACACATAGCAGAAAAGCAACAAAGGCATACCTACAACATTAAATCTAAGCTATATGTCATAGGTAGCAAAATATTAGAATATCAATTCGTGGGGGCATCCTGCAATATATTATGACCGATTTTGATTACCGTCATTTCCTTTACATTTTAACTAGTATAATTTTTCATTCACATTCACTGCACTGTGAATATTTTATTTAGGTACATGCTCATAATCATTTGTTTTCCCCTACAAATCCTTTTTTTTTTTAATAACTTGATAAATTTACGAAATTTATTTTTTCCCTCAAAAACACCAATATTTTATTTTTTCTAAAAACCTCCTTGTAAAATAGGGGTGCGTCTTATGCGGAGGTGCGTCTTATGCGCCGGCAAATACGGTATATATATTCTTACTTTCGGTGGACCTTAACTTACTGTCAAATCCTGGCCAATGGTGAGAGCATTTTGTCAAAGTTTCAAGTATAACTTTATGGCTTTCACTGTTAGTAATCAATAGATTTTAGCACAGTAGCAAACAGTTATATGAATAAGAACCTTAAGCTTCTTGATTTTCTTCTGATGAGCAGTCATTATGTTTTTTGCCATATTTTGAGTCATTGTTATCTTGGCTGCCACGCTGACCCCAGTGACCACACCAGGACTTTTTTTTTTCCTGGCTTCCCCATTTTTGTAACCCTCATGGTTACTGTGGCTGATGAGGTGGTGGTGGTGGTGGTGGTAGTATAGTGGTGCCTGAAAGGCAGTGCAGGGCCTGCGGGTTTCCAATAAGCCGACAACTCCCAACTCCCAGCTGCTTTATTCAATATACTTCATGCACCACATTTAATGGTGAGGTTTGTTGCCTTACCCTGAAATTTATATGTAAAATATAATTCTTGGTGGTTCAAAGTAGATGATACAAATATAGATAAGTTTACTTCAGAAAGGATCCAGTCTGTTTGCATTTTCCTGGTAAAGATTTTCCCCACAAGTCAGTGGTTTTCAAACTAGCAATGTCTTTTTTCAATCTCTTGATATAGTTAGTCACGGTGCCCCACTGTATACAGTATACTGTATAAGACTCTTCCAAAAAGCCAAAAATTACAACATTCGGATCACCAACTGTCCCAAACTTTTTGGATAAGAGATACCCTATCTGTATTATATAATGTATGGAGAAAAGGTAGAATATTATAAAATAGAGGTGCAATCATGATATTGAAAAAGAAGGTTCTAAATATTAAGTAAGTTGAAATAGTTATATCAGATTGCATTGAGAACTGTACTGATGGCTGGGTGGTGCAGAGCTCAGCATACTCGTACTGATGGCTGGGTGGTGCAGAGCTCACATACTCGTACTGATGGCTGGGTGGTGCAGGGCTCAGCATACTCGTACTGATGGCTGGGTGGTGCAGAGCTCAGCATACTCGTACTGATGGCTGGGTGGTGCAGGGCTCAGCATACTCGTACTGATGGCTGGGTGGTGCAGAGCTCAGCATACTCGTACTGATGGCTGGGTGGTGCAGGGGCTCAGCATACTCGTACTGATGGCTGGTTGGGTGCAGAGCTCAGCATACTCGTACTGATGGCTGGGTGGTGCAGGGCTCAGCATACTCGTACTGATGGCTGGGTGTGCGAGCTCAGCATACTCGACTGATGGCTGGTGGTGCAGAGCTCAGCATACTCGTACTGATGGCTGGGTGGTGCAGGGCTCAGCATACTCGTACTGATGGCTGGGTGGTGCAGAGCTCAGCATACTCGTACTGATGGCTGGGTGGTGCAGAGCTCAGCATACTCGTACTGATGGCTGGGTGGTGCAGAGCTCAGCATACTCGTACTGATGGCTGGGTGGTGCAGAGCTCAGCATACTCGTACTAATGGCTGGGTGGTGCAGAGCTCAGCATACTCGGCTCACAACCATCAGGGCCGAGACATGTAAGGTCGATTCCCCGGCAGCAAAGACAAATTGGGCTCGTCTTTTATATTTCAAAAAGGGAATGATGGATAGATAGTACAGTGTCACCTGTTGAAAAATTTACTTTTGTGTGTATTGTCTTGCTTTATATTATGTGTTTTACATGTGGTGATGTCTGATCTTTGTAGGGATGGTTCAGTCCTGGTCAGATTTTCACGTTAGATGAGTACCAGGCCCGTTATGGCGTGCGGGGATGCTACCGCCACCTGTGTTACCTGGAGGATCTTCTGGACCGCGCAGAGAAGGGCCAGATGATCGACCCAACCTTAATACACTACTCCTTTGCCTTTTGTGCCTCCCATGTACATGGGAATAGGTAAGTAGCTTTTCATTATTGCACATTATTGGTCAATATGAATTTGGTATATATGGTGAGAGTTCTTATGATATATATATATATATATATATATATATATATATATATATATAAATATATATATATATATATATATATATTTATATATATATATATAATATTATATTATATATATGTTTATTTATCTATTTTTTATTTATCTATTTTTTATTTATCTATTTTTTATTTATCTAAACAGACACTATTTCCAAATTGAATATTCTTTGACAACCTTCAGGATGTGAATTAATGGGATAAAAGCATAAGTGCTATATTACTAGTGCATCATTCTTTGATGCTACTTTTATCTGCTAGGTAATAATAACATGTACTTTGCTTCAAGGCAGCAAAATGATCACATGACCCCACTTTTATCTTCAATTTGCAGCTACGTTAATTACACATAGAAGTATGACAAAAAGTATTATGATCAAGAATGAGTTGATTGAATTATTGTTTGTGTAGAAGTAACCTGAGATCCTGACTGCGTACTGTAGATCTTGACCTTGCTCTACACACTATTTCATTGTATCTATTATATTTTTATTTATATGTATTAGAATAACACATGCTACATTTTTAAAGCATACCATCGCACTGTTCAGTGTATCATATGATATTTCTTACACTAAGACAGCTTGTGTCCTGATATAATCTATTGACATCACAAAAGAAAACAGTATTTTGGTTTGTTATTCATATAAATCCATGCACAATAGGTGACTTGACTTGTTGAACATTCCATCTGATTGTTTGTAGAAGAAAGCATAAAAACAGATGATGAAATACCAGTAGGCTACAGTGATTGTTGTTGGACACATGTCATTAACTTGGCGCATATGCCCAATGGTGGGCGCGGTGGTGTGGTTTGCACTCTGCGCACCCGCACAGTCGGCCCAGTGCGCTCTGCGCTCTGTTTTTTCAGCCGGCCCGGTGCGCTCTGCGCTCAGCGCTCCCAAAAAATAGCTATATAATAAAAAAAACAGCTTCTAGAAGTTATTTACCTTATATATTATGAAAAAATTGTACTGTCAAACCAATAAATTCACTGTCTGATCCAAAAAATCACAAGTTAAAGTAGTCTGTGGTCACTCCTAAAGTCCTTTTTAGTCCTCCTGCTCTATCACCTGGTCCTCCTAGTCCTACCCGTACTTTAAGTCCTTGGCACTAATTCCGCCGAGCTGGGAAACTAGTGGAGAGCATGCTGAGAGCCACGTTTAACAGAACCACACACCCTTGGACGCCTGAACGCGACTGGGACTTGTTGCCACAGCTCAAAGAAAGACTGTGCACTTGCCACCAACTCGAGTGACTGACACAAGTAACTTTTGAGTATCCGGCCCCAGTTTGTTGGCAATGCTTTTTGCCGCCTGCCTATTTACTAAACCATGCGCATTGTGCCGCTGAAATTTTTTAGGAAAAGTCGTCTTCGATTGGAGCAGCAGAAAGGAGCGCGAAATTCAAGTTGTGCTCTGCGCTCCAGTTCAGATTTCGCGCTCCGTGCTCCTGCGCACCGAATTTTGGTAGTGCGCACCGGAACGCGGAACGCAAATCGGAGCGCACGCGCTCACCTTTGCATATGCCCACCATTCAGCGATTGCACTACACTGTCCTGACATGATATAGATGGGAAAGTTTTGAGGGCTGTAAGGCCTAGGTTTCAGTCTTCAAGAGATAGTTTTTTTTTACATTTGTGCCTATAGCGCCCGTAGGCAGTGGTGACCCAGGGCTCGGATGGTAGGCTCTGGAAGTTCACTTGAGGGCTCTGATGGTTGGTCCTTGCCCGTGGTGGCACAGGCAGGATTCTTATAGTGAACGCCTGTGATTAGAGGCTCATGCCGCCCCCCTGTGTCCTCCGATGCACTCGCAATCGAAGGTAGAGTTGATGGGCCGGGCATGTGGGTGTTCTTAGGCCACTCGACGGTGCAGAAAGGTTTTGGGTTTCTTCGGGATCGAACTCTGGTCACTGAGAACGGCAGTCGGAGACGCTAACCACTCCGCTAAAACCGCTACTCCACCAATTTACTCCCCGGGGAGTAAATCTCAGCCTATGTTTGCCGGAAAAACCTACACCGCTCGATTGGTCTTTATCTTGCTGAGTTGCCGAGAATTTTTGCGCGCCAAATTCAAACAAACGCAGAAGCCAGCACCACCCTCTTCCCCACTCACCCCGATTATTGTATAATTTCGGTATTGGGCACTAAAAACTAACAAATTTAACTTACATCATTGTATAGATCTTTTCATCCTTACTTTGAATTCCAATTTTCCCATACCATGGCGATACATATACGTAATACCGAAAATGTTCCGTTCTAGCTACAGCCAGAAACGGTTTTAGGTTAATCAGATTATGTTAAGTTAGACGTGGGGTTTGATTTAGTAGATGATATCAAGGAAAAAATGACGATTCATGGTTGAATGTACACTGTAAACATTGTTGATGGCGGGGATGCGGGAACAACAAACCAGCATTTGTTTCCCGGAACGAATTGCTGTGTGAACGTAATCTCGGCACTCGGCCGCTAACACCGACTTCCCGGCGCTACAAAGTGCTGACATTTGGCCAGTGTGAAACCCCTTTAATAGTGACCCTGCATTTCTTGGGAAGATGTACAGCTATTATTCCTCAGTTTAGAGTTTAGTGTAACGGCTCCATGTAAAACAAGCTGAATGTGTAAAAGGGATATTACTCTTTTGAATATGCATCACCATTCTTGTCAAGTATAGTCATAGCTCAAAATTATATTTAACTTCTTTTTCATATTCGTATTATTGATCTTAAGATGTAAATATTCATATAATGTTTATACTCAGGATTATAAATTTACCAATTAGTGATAAAATCGTATGAAATTCAACTGTGTATGAGAGTTAGCAGTAATCTTATTATTAAGCCGTACACATAGCTAGATATTTAATGCTATATATTTTATCAGAATGTGCACAAGTCATGTCAAAAAAAAAAAGACATGATGTAGCAGGAGGACATTGTGTCATGAAGCCCTTGGTTTGAGTTCCAATTCATTAAAAGAACAAACATATATATATATATATATATATATATATATATATATATATATATATATATATATATATATATATATATATATATATATATATATATATATATAATTCCACTTTAACGTATATATCTTTTGCATAAAGTTGTGTGTGTTGAGATCCCAGGAGGCAAACACAGTGGGCTGATATGCCTCTATCCACATTCACAACCTGAAGAATGTTCCTGTAAATCAGGGGAGGGGACATAATCAAGATGAGGCAAACATGATTTTAACTTTTTCGTTATTCATATTAATAAAATTAGTATCAATAGGTTTATGTGTGAATAGAAAATACTACAATCCCTAATATATAAATTAAATAAAAAAATAATCCTCCAAATTTATAGGTGACCAGTGAGGAAAGTTTTTTTTCCTCAGACAAGTAGTATTACATCTCATACCCACAGCTTCCATGACACACCAAAATATATTCTAATGGTTCCTTTTTAATGCCTTAATCCTTTTACTCTTTTCTGTCTTTGTTGGTGTAAGTTGATTAAATATTTGTTTCCCTTGCTTGTTCTTATCATTGTATTTGTCTTTGTACTCAGTCTTCCCTCTGCATTTTCTTGCCATCTGTTAATAAGGCCTAAAAGTCAAGCAGTTTCAGATATTCCCTGAAACTGAGAATTTATTGCAGTATCCTAGCCACATTATTTTTAGAAATTTGCTTAATAGTGCCTAGTGGTATAGCAGCTCTATATTATAGTATTCACTGATATTAGTCCTGCTTTATAACTATCAAGCCTGCTAAACAAGAACAGCTCGTTCACTTTCCAAAAGCTGACTGTGGAGTAAAAATGGCCATTTCTCCAATGGGAAGCATTTGAACAAGAAATATATATATACGTATATATATATATATATATATATATTATAATATATATTATATATATATATATATATATATATATATATTTATATGTATGATACTAAATGTCTACTTTATTATAGACTTATTATGGAAAGCTACATCACTTGCATGACTTTCATGATGTTGACATTTAATTCTTAAACTAAAAGAAAATAGAGTACATATTTGAATACAATTTAAGGTGGTTCATCCCTATGTAGGTTTGAAATCCTCAAACTATTTTCATGTATTTCACCCACATGAAAAACTTAAGAAAACTGAACAGCTTAATGTCAAATATAAAGTCGTAATTCAGGCCACAAACATTTTTGTATTGTATAATGCAGTATGGTATTACAATTGTGGGGTGATTCTCATCTTATTGACAGATGAGTAAGAACTGTTATCTCTATCAGATATTTCTGTAATAATTTACAAGTGTGCCAGACTAGTGTACATAGTCTCCATCATGTTCGTATCTATGATTTAGCATCTGGTAGCTTCTAGAACTTGAATTTTCTAATTTCTCCCATAACTCTGGCTTATATTCACGTTTAAGCTTAACTCCTCTTTTTGTCATACATGTGTACAATATTCACGGTATTTATTAAGGCTTTTCATAGAGTGCTTTCTTTGAAGTGGGTCGTCACGGTTATTCCTTGTCACTAACTGATGAGAGCTTGTGTTTTTTTCTTCTTCTTTTTTTTTGGCAGTCATCAAGCATTAAGGTATGTCTGAAGGAGTCACTTTTTTATTTGTGTAAAGCCATTAAAGTTTAAGACTTACTGTTAATTTAATGTGACACTTTCCCATGTCTTTTCTGTTATGATTGATTCTTTAAGGGCCTCAGTGTATCAAAAGCTTCAGGTTATTGTTCTTGTTGTTGTTATTATTATTATTGAATTATTATTATTTTTATTATTATTATTATTATTATTATTATTATTATTATTATTATCATTATTATTATTATCATTATTATTATAATGATTATTATTATCATTATCATTAATATCATCATCATCATTATCATCACTGTTATCTTCACTATTTTTACTTTGATTATTTATTGGTATTATCATTATCATTGTTATTATTATTTTATATTTCTATTATCATCATTGCATACGAGGCACGATCAAGAAGATCCAAGACGACACCTACAGAAAGCAGACAACATACCTGATTCAAGGTGGCCGCCGTCCCCCTCTAGGTAGTCACCCCGTGTGGCGATGCGCCGGGCACTGCCACTGCTGCTGCTGTCACGGTGACAACGCTCCCGGAAGACTGTTCTAAGAGCATGTCAAGCGTTATCAGCTATTCACGCTGGGTCTCCTCCAGGGTGTCAAAACGGCAACCCTTCAGCTTGAACTTCATCTTGGGGAAGAGCCAAATCCAGAATTGGCTTCCTGTGACTTTTCCCTTTTCCCTAAGAAAATGAAGTTCAAGCTGATGGGTCTTCATTTTGACACCTTGGAGGAGATCCAGCGCAATGCACAGATGTTGCTTGACATGCTTAGGGAATGGGGCTTCCGGGGAGCACTGCAGTGGCCTGGCAGGAGCAGTGGGAAGCAGCGGCAATGTGTGGCTGCACAAGGTGACTGCCTCAAAGGCGATGGCGGCCAAACTTAAATCAGATGCGCTGTTTACTTTTTATAAGTGAAGTCTCAGAACTTTTTTATCGCACTTCATGTTTGATACTATTTTTAGGAAATTGTATTCCTAGATTTTTTTTCTAATGATGTATACTT
>JACEEZ010000871.1:67500-118750 GCA_016584305.1 Chionoecetes opilio | reverse complement strand
CATAAATGCGAAAGTGCTGTCTGTCTGTCGTGTGTGTGTGTGTGTGTATAGGTTCCGCCCCCCGTGGCGCAATCACCTCATATGGCACATTTTTGGAACCGGGTTGACCAGGGGAAGGTCATAAGCCCACTTATGAGATGATTCGATCACTTTTTTTTTTTTTTTTTTTTTTTAGCAGCCTATTAGCGATAATTGTGAGAAAAAAAAGTGGGTTGCGAGAATTGAGGAAACCTTGATGTAGGGTGATGGGTAATGAATGGGTGAGTGAATGGGTGGGGTGATGGGTAATGGGTGTGGGGTGATGGGTGAGTGAATGGGTGGGGGGTGATGGGTCGGGGGTGATGGGTGATGGGTGAGGGAATAGGTAGGGGGTGATGGGTAATCTATAATAATATAAGCGAAAGTGTGTCTGTCTGTCTGTCTGTCTGTCTGTGTGTGTGTGTGTGTGTGTGTGTGTGTGTGTGTGTGTGTGTGTGTGGTATAGGTTCCGCCCCCCGTGGCGCAATCACCTCATATGGCACATTTTTGGAACCGGGTTGAACAGGGGAAGGTCATAAGCCCATTTATGAGATGATTCGATCACTTTTTTTTTTTTTTTTTTTTTTTAGCAGCCTATTAGCGATAATTGTGAAGAAAAAAAGTGGGTTGCGAGAATTGAGGAAACCTTGATGTAGGGTAATGGGTAATGGGTGAGTGAATGGGTGGGGTGATGGGTAATGGGTGTGGGGTGATGGGTGAGTGAATGGGTGGGGGGTGATGGGTTGGGGGTGATGGGTGATGGGTGAGGGAATAGGTGGGAGGTGATGGGTAATGGTAAATATAAGCGAAAGTGTGTCTGTCTGTCTGTCTGTCTGTGTGTGTGTGTGTGTGTGTGTGTCTGGTATAGGTTCCGCCCCCCGTGGCGCAATCACCTCATATGGCACATTTTTGGAACCGGGTTGACCAGGGGAAGGTTTTAAGCCCAATTATGAGATGATCCGATCACTTTTTTATTTTATTTTAGCAGCCTATTAGCGATAATTGTGAAAAAAAAGTGGGTTGCGAGAATTGAGGAAACCTTGATGTAGGGTGATGGGTAATGGGTGAGTGAATGGGTGGGGTGATGGGTAATGGGTGTGGGGTGATGGGTGAGTGAATGGGTGGGGGTGATGGGTTGGGGGTGATGGGTGATGGGTGAGGGAATAGGTGGGGGGTGATGGGTAATGGGTGAGTGAATGGGTGTGTGGTGATGGGTAATGGGTGAGTGAATGGGTGGGGGGTGATGGGTAATGGGTGAGTGAATGGGTGGGGGGTGATGGGTAATGGGTGAGTGAATAGGTGGGGGTAATACATACATTTCTACATCCATGATTTCAGGAAAGTTAGAAGGGGCTATCTGGAGAGTCCGTGTTTGGTGGGCCGAAGGCCCACCAAACACAGGTGGTGGGCCAAAGGCCCACCACCAATAGCCCTCCGCAGGAGCTAGCCAAAAAGTCCGCCCGGAGGGCGGCTTTGCGGCTAGTATATATATATATTCTCTCTCTCTCTCTCTCTCTCTCTCTCTCTCTCTCTCTCTCTCTCTCTCTCTCTCTTTTCTCTCTCTCCCCTCTCTCTCTCTCTCTCTCTCTCTCTCTCTGTCCCGGTTTGGGTCCCATCTGAATCTATGGCCATTTCGAGTATATATCTATAATAATATAAGCGAAAGTGTGTCTGTCTGTCTGTCTGTCTGTCTGTGTGTGTGTGTGTGTGTGTGTGTGTGTGTGTGTGTGTGTGTGTGGTATAGGTTCCGCCCCCCGTGGCGCAATCACCTCATATGGCACATTTTTGGAACCGGGTTGAACAGGGGAAGGTCATAAGCCCATTTATGAGATGATTCGATCACTTTTTTTTTTTTTTTTTTTTTTTAGCAGCCTATTAGCGATAATTGTGAAGAAAAAAAGTGGGTTGCGAGAATTGAGGAAACCTTGATGTAGGGTAATGGGTAATGGGTGAGTGAATGGGTGGGGTGATGGGTAATGGGTGTGGGTGATGGTGAGTGAATGGGTGGGGGTGATGGGTTGGGGGTGATGGGTGATGGTGAGGGAATAGGTGGGAGGTGATGGGTAATGGTAAATAAAGCGAAAGTGTGTCTGTCTGTCTGTCTGTCTGTGTGTGTGTGTGTGTGTGTGTGTCTGGTATAGGTTCCGCCCCCCGTGGCGCAATCACCTCATATGGCACATTTTTGGAACCGGGTTGACCAGGGGAAGGTTTTAAGCCCAATTATGAGATGATCCGATCACTTTTTTATTTTATTTTAGCAGCCTATTAGCGATAATTGTGAAAAAAAGTGGGTTGCGAGAATTGAGGAAACCTTGATGTAGGGTGATGGGTAATGGGTGAGTGAATGGGTGGGGTGATGGGTAATGGGTGTGGGGTGATGGGTGAGTGAATGGGTGGGGGTGATGGGTTGGGGGTGATGGGTGATGGGTGAGGGAATAGGTGGGGGGTGATGGGTAATGGGTGAGTGAATGGGTGTGTGGTGATGGGTAATGGGTGAGTGAATGGTGGGGGGTGATGGGTAATGGGTGAGTGAATGGGTGGGGGGTGATGGGTAATGGGTGAGTGAATAGGTGGGGGTAATACATACATTTCTACATCCATGATTTCAGGAAAGTTAGAAGGGGCTATCTGGAGAGTCCGTGTTTGGTGGGCCGAAGGCCCACCAAACACAGGTGGTGGGCCAAAGGCCCACCACCAATAGCCCTCCGCAGGAGCTAGCCAAAAAGTCCGCCCGGAGGGCGGCTTTGCGGCTAGTATATATATATATTCTCTCTCTCTCCTCTCTCTCTTCTCTCTCTCTCTCTCTCTCTCTCTCTCTCTCTCTCTCTCTCTCTCTCTCTCTCTCTCTGTCCCCGGTTTTGGGTCCCATCTGAATCTATGGCCATTTCGAGTATATATCTATAATAATATAAGCGAAAGTGTGTCTGTCTGTCTGTCTGTGTGTGTGTGTGTGTGTGTGTGTGTGTGTGTGTGTGTGTGTGTGTGTGTGTGGTGGTATAGGTTCCGCCCCCCGTGGCGCAAGCACCTCATATGGCACATTTTTGGAACCGGGTTGACCAGGGGAAGGTTTCAAGCCCACTTATGAGATGATTCGATCACTTTTTTTTTTTTTTAGCAGCCTATTAGCGATAATTGTGAAAAAAAAGTGGGTTGCGAGAATTGAGGAAACCTTGATGTAGGGTGATGGGTAATGGGTGAGTGAATGGGTGGGGTGATGGGTAATGGGTGTGGGGTGATGGGTGAGTGAATGGGTAGGGGGTGATGGGTTGGGGGTGATGGGTGATGGGTGAGGGAATAGGTGGTGGGTGATCGGTAATCTTCTATCTATAATAATATAAGCGAAAGTGTGTCTGTCTGTCTGTCTGTCTGTCTGTGTGTGTGTGTGTGTGTGTGTGTGTGTGTGTGTGTGTGTGTGTGTGTGTGTGTGTGTGTGGTATAGGTTCCGCCCCCCGTGGCGCAATCACCTCATATGGCACATTTTTGGAACCGGGTTGACCAGGGGAAGGTTTTAAGCCCAATTATGAGATGATCCGATCACGTTTTTTTTTTTTTTTTAGCAGCCTATTAGCGATAATTGTGAAAAAAAAGTGGGTTGCGAGAATTGAGGAAACCTTGATGTAGGGTGATGGGTAATGGGTGAGTGAATGGGGGGTGATGGGTAATGGGTGTGGGGTGATGGGTGAGTGAATGGGTGGGGGGTGATGGGTTGGGGGTGATGGGTGATGGGTGAGGGAATAGGTGGGGGTGATGGGTAATGGGTGAGTGAATGGGTGTGTGGTGATGGGTAATGGGTGAGTGAATGGGTGGGGGGTGATGGGTAATGGGTGAGTGAATGGGTGGGGGGTGATGGGTAATGGGTGAGTGAATGGGTGGGGGGAATACATACATTTCTACATCCATGATTTCAGGAAAGTTAGAAGAGGCTATCTGGAGAGTCCGTGTTTGGTGGGCCGGAGGCCCACCAAACACAGGGCCCACCACCAATAGCCCTCCGCAGGAGCTAGCCAAAAAGTCCGCCCGGAGGGCGGCTTTGCGGCTAGTAATAATATAAGCGAAAGTGTGTCTGTCTGTCTGTGTGTGTGTGTGTGTGGTATAGGTTCCGCCCCCCGTGGCGCAAACACCTCATATGGCACATTTTTGGAATCAGGTTGACCAGGGGAAGGTCATAAGCCCACTTATGAGATGATCCGATCACTTTTTTTTTTTTTTTTTTTTAGCAGCCTATTAGCGAGAATTGTGAAAACAACAGTGGGTTGCGAGAATTGAGGAAGCCTTGATGTAGGGTGATGGGTAATGGGTGAGTGAATGGGTGGGGTGATGGGTAATGGGTGTGGGATGAGTGAATGGGTGGGGGGTGATGGGTAATGGGTGAGTGAATGGGTGTGTGGTGATGGGTAATGGGTGAGTGAATGGGTGGGGGGTGAGTGAATGGGTGGGGGGTGATGGGTAATGGGTGTGTGGTGATTGGTAATGGGTGAGTGAATGGGTGGGGGTGATGGGTAATGGGTGTGTGGTGATGGGTAATGGGTGAGTGAATGGGTGGGGGGTAATGGGTGAGTGAATGGGTGGGGGGTGATGGGTAATGGGTGAGTGAATGGGTGTGTGGTGATGGGTAATGGGTGAGTGAATGGGTGGGGGGTGATGGGTAATGGGTGAGTGAATGGGTGTGTGGTGATGGGTAATGGGTGAGTGAATGGGTGGGGGGTGATGGGTAATGGGTGAGTGAATGGGTGGGGGGTGATGGGTAATGGGTGAGTGAATGGGTGGGGGGTGATGGGTAATGGGTGAGTGAATGGGTGGGGGGTGATGGGTAATGGGTGAGTGAATGGGTGTGTGGTGATGGGTAATGGGTGAGTGAATGGGTGGGGGGTAATGGGTGAGTGAATAGGTGGGGGGTGATGGGTAATGGGTGAGTGAATGGGTGGGGGGAATACATACATTTCTACATCCATGATTTCAGGAAAGTTAGAAGGGGCTATCTGGAGAGTCCATGTTTGGTGGGCCGAAGGCCCACCAAACACAGGTGGTGGGCCGAAGGCCCACCAATAGCCCTCCGCAGGAGCTAGACAAAAAGTCCGCCCGGAGGGCGGCTTTGCGGCTAGTATTACATATAAGGGAAGCTAACAAATTATTAAGAATTGCAAGAAATTATGAAATATTAGCGGTAAGCATATTTAAAGCATCTATAGCAAAATAACTAACAAATGAATTACTTGAAATTCTTTCACATGGCTATTTAAGCAAAAACAAATGTGAAAATACATATCTCACCACTAAGTGTTATTTATGTAAACGAGTGGCGTTTTTAAAGTATGTCTCTTGTAGGGTCAGCTAGATGTTGTATACTCACTAACATTGTGTGAATTCAGCAAGGCAAGCTCCTCCGTACTGCTGAATCAGGAGGGGCTTTCTCCAAGGGCAGCGTCACAGCTGAGAGGTGTGATGACTAGACGGGCTGTCGCGCTGGCTGTCCGGGGCGCTGGCTGCTGGCTGTAAGGCTGTAAGGCTGCTGCCTGTAAGGCTGTAGGGCTGCTGGCTGTAGGGCTTCTGGCTGAAAGGCTGGCTGGCTGTTGACAAGGAGTTTGCTGAATTGGAAGTATTGGCAATTAAAGAATCGGCTAGTTGTACCTCTCGTCTTGTCTTCATTATGAAAATTCAAATCTTGTCCTCCCGTCTGTGCCATGATAAAGCCTTGTACGTTTGTCCTCGTCCTCTTGATAACCTCTTCTTCCACGCGTCCTCGTCCTCGTCCTCGTCGCTGATTCTCGGAGTCAATGTAGGCTGGATTCTCTATACTGGGGAGTTATTAATTGATAACTCGGTTTGTTGTGGTTTGAGTAATGATATGAACGGGGAGATCTTTAAGAGGAGATGCTGAATCGTGGAAAAAATCACGCAAGGCCAGTGTTTGTCTGACGCAGCTTAAACAATTTTTGTCAATCTCTGTCTCTCTCTGTCTACGTTCACTGATTCAATGTGTTTCCACAATATATCGCTCACGTGTATTAATTGCTCATTATTTTACGGTACTGTAATACTAATGGGTGCTCGTATCCCAAACCGTTTACCATTTATGTTACCCTTATCTGCGTGTTGTTACAGGTAACAGGGGTCACAGCTATTTAGATATCCCAACGCTTGCCAGCATTTATGTTACCCTTATCTGGGTGTTGTTACAGGTAACAGGGGTCAACCCGAGTAAGAATACTTACAACTGTTGGTGACACAGTAGGGGTTGATTACCTCAGAAGTGCAAGGTTGATGGGTAGGCGTATGCCGTCCTAGCCAGACACTTCAGATGGTAGTTGAATAAAAGTGGTCGAGCGGTTGTTTTATAAGGCTTGTTAATCAGTAAGTACCAGAACAATAATTACAAGATATATGTACATATCTGTACACTGTGAGATTTATACAATAATAATGTCACGGGGTTCTTTACAACGGCCAATGAAACTAATGTCTAATAGACAGATCCAGAACAACTATTTACGTGACAAGGTACTCTCACACCATCAGGTGTGTGAGTACACACAGACTCTCAGAGGAGTCTGCTAACGGAGCGCTAAGGGTCGCGGCTCCTGTCGTTCTGTCCTCTCTCCGGCTAGTTACAGCATATAAGGAAAGGAGGCCGGAAACTCAGGTTCCGGTGTCCGAGGTGGCAGGTGATGACCGGTTGCTTCCCAAACACCAGGTTATCCATGTCATCATTATATGGGATGGCGTGGCTACCCGGTTCAGCATAATGTCATCAAAAGGTGGCAGTAACTCAGCAGCCGACAGGCGCCGATCCAAGACACACAGACACTCAGACATCCTGTATTAGTATCGATTAACACATACATATAATATAACCAGTACGCTAATATTCCCTCTAACTATTCATTGGCTCTTGTGTTTGGTCAGTTGTCGCGATTTGTAGGTTCTTGCAATTGAATAGATAAAGATCGTGGTTTGTGCCCCGGTGTGGCAAGTGATGTATATTTTTGTTACAATGGCCTCAAGGAAATCTCTCGCCCTAATTTTTTTTTCTTTGCAAGTATGTTAGGATGTTATATGCTAATTTTGTTCAGATTTATTTTTACACTAAAGACCTATTAAATCTATGCTTACCGTATTATTATGTCAATATGAGCAGTGTATTTTCATCAACATTGACGACGGTTTATTTGATCACTCGACCTCATAATCAATTAATCGAAGAGTTAGTCAACTTTCCACACAGGAAGACGAGGCGAGCGACGCATTTCCCATAGTACCTCAAGGGTGATTTTCCTTCTTCAAGCCAGCGTCTCCAAACTCTCGTCACCACTTCTTTTTCTGTCTTCCTCATTTGTCTGTGTTTTTTGTATTGCTCAGTCATACCTCACCCCTCCTCTGCCTTCTTCTTCTCTGAGAACGTTCAATGTTTATAGTGACACTTTTTTCCCGGTGAAACAGTATAGCCTTGTGTGTGGAGTGCTCGAGTGGCGGCTGTCAGGTGCAGGAGGGCGAGGCTTGAAAGGTAAGTGTTCCCGCCAATGACACAAATACTAGTGGGGAATACAATCATGTTTGTGTGGGTGGCAGTAAAGGAATCCTGCCTGACGCCTGGCATGGAGACCACAACTGCCTTGCCTCCACATGCTATCCTGATGACACGAGTTAGTTGTGAGAGTCCAAATATGTGTTGTCTGTCATGATGTGTTTTATGTGCCTCATAGGACCTTTATCTGCCTCTTAGGACGAGAGTGGAAATTTTTTGAGATGAATAAGCACACAAATAGCAATACAAATATAACTTATGAGGATAAATTTGTTGTTAGGAGAATAAGATAGTTTAGAGTAAGTAAAAATCAAAGACACCCCATATACATCCATACATCCATATAGCTAAGGGGGAAGTAATGACTGGGAGTTGATGCTAAAAGACTCCGGCTAAATTTAAGGCTCTTGTTTAACATACCCATTGAAATATAACAACCTTCCCCCATGATATTCCATAAGCTCACTGTAAAAATGCTACAATTTTTCTACGGTGTGGAAATGTTAAAAGGAAATCTGGATGTCTTTCAGAAACGGTGATAGCATCGTACGCCACGTTGGGTCGAGGCGGAGCGTTAAGACACCACCAGGCGACGATAAGGTAAGGTAAACTGACACAGACACCAAGACAAACAGACGGACGGGCAGGTAGGGCGGTGGTCACGCTCCGCCACAGGCACCTACACTCTTGCTACGTCGCTGAGGTGAACTAATGTACTAACTAAACCACCAAAACTAAACCACCTGGCAGGGGCGAGGCTGTTTGGGTTCTCGGCTGACAAACACACATGACTTATATGCACCAGCGATGGTACTCTGTGTTAAATAAGTGGTTTTATCACTTCAATTAACACTGGAGGCTTAAACAAAGAGATTTCCAAAAGCGTTAACCTCCATATATACCGTTTTTTCCCCCAAATGTAATTATATCCTCGGAAAGATGTATATTGATCTGTTGTAAATTTACGTATGCCAGGGTGAGGGATGGTTGCATCTTCTGTTTGTCTAGAATGTAGCCTTTTCCCGTATCGTTTAAGTCCTTTTGTGTGATTTTACAGTATATGAAGGTCCTCAACACTTTTTTTTTCTTTTTTCTCTCTCTCTCTCTCTCTCTCTCTCTCTCTCTCTCTCTCTCTCTCTCTCTCTCTCCTCTCTCTCTCTCTCTCTCTCTCTCTCTCTCCTCTCTCTCTCTCTCTCTCTTCTCCTCTCTCTCTCTCTCTCTCTCTCTCTCTCTCTCTCTCTCTCTCTCTCTCTCTCTCTCTCTCTCTCTCTCTCTCTCTCTCTCTCTCTCTCTCTCTCTCTCTCTCTCTCTCTCTCTCTCTCTCTCTCTCTCGCTCGCTCTCGCTCTCGCTCTCTCTTCTCTCTCTCTCTCTCTCTCTCTCTCTTCTCTCTCTCTCTCTCCTCTCTCTCTCTCTCTCTCTCTCTCTCTCTCTCTCCTCTCTCTCTCTCTCTCTCGCTCGCGCTCCTCGCTCTTCGCTCTCGCTCTCTCTTCTCTCCTCTCTCTCTCTCTCTCTCTCTCTCTCTCTCTCTCTCTCTCTCTCTCTCTCTCTCTCTCTCTCTCTCTCCTCTCTCTCTCTCTCTCTCTCTCTCTCTCATACACATACACACACACACACATCATGTTTCTTCTATCTATCTTCAGTGAGAAATTCCAGCCCCATCACTTTCTTCGGCTATAAAACGTCTCTCTGTCCTGCTTCCCTTTAGCTCTTCTTATAGCCTTGACCTCGCTTGCCCTGACGACCTCTTGGGTGTGACTCTTACCCTGTAACATGAACCTCGCCGCAAAAGTCGTGTCGTAAAGTCTAACTCAAAGTATTTGTTAACGTTGTTGGCACTTTGTTTTCCCGCTACTAGCTTTGCCTTGCGTTTTACTCTACACGAATGATTATAGTGATTACATTATTTTCAATTATTACTGTATCAATTTTTTTTCATTGCATTATTTTGTCTATATACTTTTTTTTTGCCTTTATACAATATATCCTACATTTTGTATTAAGGCAAAGAAAATACTAAAGGAAAATTAATTAATCATACTGTAGTTCCTTTACTTTTACCTTCGTTCAATATCTCCCGAACCTGTAATATTTCCACCCTTGTATCCACAGAGCGTTGCATCCACCATCTGTGACTTTTTCCTACATTTTCCAAATTTCTTTGTCACTCCACTTCCATCCTTTTAACCTGGGCCCGTGTCCTCACTTACAATTAATACTAAACTTTGGTATTAACTCCCGACTTTACGCTAAACTTCACACTGACCGTTATCTTCACTCACTCTTTGCTTAATATTTACTGTTAAGTTTGGTATTAACTTAATAGCGCTGGCGAGGACTTCTAAACCCCTTAATACCAAAGTTAATAGTAGGAAATATTCAAAATGGCCGCCGCTTAGGTACGCCCATTTCCTCCTCAGAACTTATCGAGTGCAAAATAAGTCTTTATATAATAAATACGGACGCTGAAGTTACAATTAGGTACTATATAGGCGCTGCAGAAGCTGAATATGTGACAGATACTGTAAGGAGGAACCTACAATACCTAGTTTGCAGAAGCATTATCTTGGCATTATGGGCGTCCATACGCCCATCTCTATTCTTTACTTATTGGGGCAGAAAAAGATCCTTATATATGTATATGGACGTTGAATGATGTAGAAGAACCCAAGAGACAGTGCAGAAATTAAATATGTAACTGATTTAATGTAAAGGGACCTACACAATACAGTTGAAGAAAACTATTTAATCAGCCTTTGAGTAAGTGGTGGTCATGGCTTTGAGTGACTTAACCTTAGACAAAATGCAGCAATCTTAGAGTAATAGGTTTGAGATGAGCTATAGTAGTGTAGGTAGGGGAAATACTCTTATGAAAATAATTGTACCACAGGAAAATAGGCAATTATTAATCAGAACTGGGCTCTTTCTGCCGGCTTACTCGCCGGCAGACTCTAT
Organism: Chionoecetes opilio; assembly: GCA_016584305.1. Taxonomy (NCBI): domain Eukaryota; kingdom Metazoa; phylum Arthropoda; class Malacostraca; order Decapoda; family Majidae; genus Chionoecetes; species Chionoecetes opilio. Next base: position 108,257 of record JACEEZ010000871.1, on the reverse strand, counting down.
ACTCGCGTTTAAAAATACTCACGTTGTCTGTATAATTTAAACTCCCCCATGTAGTGATGATACTATGATAACTTCTAGAAAACAAAAATTAGATCTATATTTTCACTAGTAACCAGTAGAAAATTTGATTTGCATTGACCGGCTGTAAGTCTTCGCTGCACTGCAGCCAGCCTGGGCGGCCGGGCGACCGTACACCATTAGATTTGATCAATTAGCCTAAACAACCAAATAAGGGATAACCAAAATCTAGCCTAGACCTAAAATAGCTTAAACATAACCTGAACCAAACCTAAACGTGACCCAATCTAAACCTAACCTAGCCATTATCATATGAACTTGTTTATGAAAAAAACTAACAGGTAAAATATTTCATATATCAATTCAACACTTGCATTATGTTTATTTGTCTATAAATCAGCAATATCACATGAAAGTGGCTAAAATGGTTTTCTATAACTTTCTTCCAAGCTCTTCACACACACACACACAATTATTATATTGGTATGTGCTGGGATTTGATTGTTGAAGGGTCTACAGGGCAAGGGCAAGGAGTACACACACACACACACAGACCCCCCCCTTCCCCCCCACACACACTAGCATAGTTTTACTTCAGCATTACCAATACTTGATATTATCTCTCTCAACCCCACTATATAAATCAAGACTGCAAAATTGAATTGACTTGTCAATAAACATAATGTGTATGAGAGCAAACCAGTGTTACATGAATGGAAAGGAACTAATGACTAATTTTTTAAATAAATGCGTTTGTATATCTAATTTATTGATAACCTCAGAGATGAGTATTAACAACCATGCCTAATAACAACAAAAATTGCAGATGTTCCCATCAACTCAAATAATAAAAACAGCATTCCTTGCATTACAGGAACCATAGGGAAACATATGTTGGAATATTCATGCATGCTATCACAGCCAAGTAGTGAAAGTCTTGCCCCATCACAAGCAAATGTATACTGTATGTACCTACATATCATTACAGCCAAAAAGTGGTTTTCTTTCTGTCACTGGTAAATTAAAGGCTACCTGGAACTGTCGCCGATAGGAATTCTTGCCGACGTCGGCGGGTGTTTCAATTTTTCACTTCGGCGATTGTTCCTATTTTTGGCGACAGTTCTTGATAATCATATTATAGTACCCAATATATACATTTGATAAGCTTTTAGCAGTGTTTCTGCTTTCAGGAATTAGGTAAATACCAGCAATAGACTGAACAGCTAGGCTAGGTTATGTGGTTAGGTTATCTGCAGCTTAGGTTAGTAAACGAGCATGGGGATCTGGGGTGGGGGGGTGAGGCAACCCCATTTAGGTCAAGTTACGTTACCAACCACCAACCAGTGTCACCAGTTACCAATGTCAAACTGCAGCTTCAGTGTTCTGGGACAAGCGGGAAAAGTTTGTGTGCAATAATTAAATAGCTATTATTCTTCCTTTTCATCTATTACCAGTGGAACTGTCGCCGAACATTTCCCCGTCGGCGAGAGCTCTCAGTTGGCGTTTCGGCGAGAGTTAGCCATTCAGATAGGGAAACTATACGGTCTGCATTGGCTTTATGGTACTCGAGATCTCGTCGACCCTGTCGGGATGAGAATTTTGGTAGACGAGAGAGCACAGTCTAATACTGTGGGCGAGAGTATACCCAGCTGACCGTGTATGTACTGAAGTTACAATGTCACTCATCTCTCTCCGCTACATACAAACATTTAATACACACAATGACAGCATCACAGCCCTCTCACAACCTTGCTAATGACAACGCTTTTACATGAAAGGCCGTCGTGGATTGACTGAAAAAGTGAAAACATACTCCCACGGCAACACCTTTATAATCGTCAATTTATACAATTCTTCAACATCTTCTTCCGTGTTGGCTTTATACGGTTTATCTAATAATTATTTAATCTTGAAATGATAAATTTCTTCATTTTTCTTAAAAATATATTGTCTTTTCATTTCGGAACTTTTGGTTTTGTAAACAAGCTTCCATAGCAACGGGTTTACACTCAAAGTAGCCAGGATCTGCTAATCCTTACACTCAAAGTGAATGAGGATTGCATATGCATTTCCTTAATACCAACTTTTACACTTAAGAGTAACATTTAAGAGTAAATAATAATTGTAAATGAGGATTCGGGGCCTGGCCTCAGCGGCACCCTCACTTGCTTTCTCAGTGACCTCTTGGCCTCCTTCTCCTCCTCCTGTATGACCTCTTCACCTTCCACCGTGGTCCGGGGGAGACAAAACGAACAAAGAGCAATAAAGTGAAGGACTGGCTACTCACTATTGTTGTCTTTATTTTCTTTTATATTTTGTCTGCACTAAAGAGAAGGGGAAGCAGACGTGCAGGTGGGCTGAGTTTGCTTAACGTGGGAATCGTTTAGCTCTGCACAGCTCGTTGGTTTGTTGAAGTCATGGAGAGAACTGACAGAGGGAGGAGAGACAGAGGGAGGGAGCAAGACTGTGGTAAAAAAGGAAGAGCAAGCCTAGTGACACAATGTAAAGCCTCTGTTAGCGCTGGGGTGAACATGGGACAAAGAGTCATGTTTGTTCATGAAACTATTCCCGTTTGTTAGTTAGAAGATAACGACATGATGGGAATGCTTTGTTTCTATATTTCTTTTTTACACCATGATAAATTACAGCGTGTACTACATTTATGCTTTCGTCTGTTGAATAATGAATGTTGTGGTAGTATGAAAATCGTTTTACTGAGCTGATTTGATTTTAAGAATCACTATTAGTATGTGAAACCAAGAGAAGCTTCGTCGTCATGTTATCCAAACCGGAATGTGCTCAGAGACGGACACGAGAAGGGGGCGATGGGTCATGTCCTCCGTGGCAGGAGATGCGGTACTCAAAGGAATCAATGGGTTTATGGAACTGTCGCCAATGGGAATTCTCGCCGAAACACCAACTGAGAACTCTCGCCGAAGTGGAAAATTTAACCTAACCTGGACAACCTAACTTAACCTAACTGATCAAACTATTGCTGGTATTTCATCCCTGAATGCAGAAACACGGATAAAACTTGTTTTAATGTTTATATTGGGTCCTGAAATATCAAGAATTGGAAAACTCGACGACGGCGGCGAGAGTTCCGATCGGCGACAATTCCAGGTACCAATCAATGCGTCGGTGTTGTACAGATGACATACACTGCCTGGTGCTGCGTGGTGTCATAGCAGGATATACTCGTTGTGCATATACGTTACCATGTATAAGATTGAAAACATCTTCCAGCAGCGTATCGGCAGCGTCCATGCCTGACTCCGCCGTGACATCCATCTTCAGTCTCTTCAAACACCTGCATACAGTCAGCGAGAAGGAATATTTTACAGGCATCTCCTTCTATGCATATGTCATAGTGAAAGCGATAAGCTGCAATGCCTCGATCATTCCCATGTTGCCCTCGCGCCGTACTGTCTCGCTCCTCATCGTTATCCTATTCACAGTGTGTCTGGCTTTATCTGCAGCCTCGCTCTCCCTGCCTTGTTGTGTGGCAGCGGAATATACATCATCCTGTCGTGCTGACATTGAGTATCTATGCCGCAAGTACGAGTAAATATGGAAATAAAAAGAAAATGATAGATAGAGATAGAGATAATTGAAAGAAGATATATAAATTGATACCAGAAATACCATGTTTCCAATGGTCTCCCAAAAAGACGTCTGTTTGATGCCACAGACATTCAGATAATTGTTTACAATCTTTTATCAATATTTTTAGTAGTAGTAGTAGCAGCAGTATTAGTATTAGTATTAGTATTAGTATTATATTAGTAGTAGTAGTAATGGTAGTAAAAGTAGCAGAAGTAGTAGTAATAGTAGTAGTAGTAGTAGTAATAGTAGTAATAGAAGTAGTACATAGTAGCGTCAGCAACACTTAATTATCATCATCAGCAGAAAAAGTGTTCGTGGCAATGTTTGGCTTTGAGGATAACATTTTCACTGACAATAAGAATACCTAAAAAAAGTCAGATCGAACAATGCAAAACATAGGAATAATCATTTGCATTTCCGCTGCCCACCGTGGGCTGTCGGCTGGGCACACACAGACCAGAGGCGGGGAGGAATACTTCAGGTCTTTGTCAATACTCCCAAAGACATGCTGGACAGCCCTTCTTTGCCTTTCCCGTGATCTGAGCCTGAGTCTTTTTATCGTTTGTCTGATTACTCATTATATCAGTCTTTTAATCCATATTGAAATGATCGTCCATCCGTCTGTTGCTTTACATGTCTATCTATGGGGACTTTGATGAGTAATATGAGCAGTGGAACAATAAGTCATGACTACATATTAGCTTCCAATCCCCCCTCTCCGTAACCTAATGAACAAACGAAGCTTGTAGCAAAGTATTTCCTCAGTATTTCAAGACATGATGATATGTGCTTTGTGGCGACAGGCAGTGACGGGGAGGCCCTTGAGTCGCCGCCACGAGTCAGGGTGAGAGGGCGAAGCTCGGGGTCGCGGCGGTCACCTCGTCTCGTCCGGGGTCAGCTTTCACTGCATGAACTTTCTCGCTTTTTGTTGCTCTTAACTCATGTCTTTACCTATTGGAAAAGATTGTGGGAAGAACTCTATTATACAAGAAAATTCCATCGGTTTATCCTAATGTGATACTTTTTTTGGATTTCTCTTTCCAAAATATCCTGAAATTTTCTCTATAAGGGGCCCTCTCCTGTTTCTGTTTTACTTTGTTTTAGCGGATTTTCCGTGCCTTCACGGCAATGGGGAGGGAGGGCCTCACCAGTCTCCGCGTGCCTTTACGGCAAGGGGCAGGGAGGGCCTCGCCAGCCTTCGCTTGCCTTCACGGCACGGGAGAGAGAGGCCCTCACCAGTAGGGTGTGGTGAAAAAAACCCAAACAAGAAAATTGGAAATGGAGACGCTTTTTATTATGGTTTTGACACTCCTAAATCCAGCCAAGGTGTTTGTATTAAAAAATAAATTCGTTTAACTGGGTGCTTAGCAATTTGAAAATTTGAGTTTTTTCCTCATTTCTGCCATTGAAAGCAAGCCTATGTAGGCGACCTGAGGGCTATAGAAATTATATTTATGGGCGAAATCTAGCGCGAGTGGTGGTTTCAATGTTCAACCTAGGCCGAGATTGACGTATTTTACTAAATAGAAAAAAATGATGGGGCCTGCCTAATGGCAGATCACAGCCCGGAAAGCAACAAAAGCATAAAATGTGAACTTACAAGTAGTTATGCCTACATACAGTGAGCTTGAAGCCTTGAAGTACCTATGTACACAACACACGCTTCTAGTAATGATATTGGTCATGAGATGATAACAGGTGATAAGGTTGATGAAGAAGATACTAGGATACATCAGATTGCACACATAAATGTGAAGGTGTTTCTGAAATCCTGTTACCTGTTAGCAGTCGTCAGCCAGCGTGCGTGGCTGATGGCCATCCTCTGCATACTCGGATAGATGACGCCTGCCTGCAGGCCCTTGAGCATGTTGAACCCGAACTATTGATCGTAGCTGAGGTCCGCCAGCACGTCCGAGGACAGGTCGGGCAGCGGCTCACCGACGGACAGAGGCTCGAAGCGCTGGTTGTGTGGCAGGTTCTGGGTGATAGGCAGCAGCTTGCCTATGGTTCCACTGAACGAATCTCCCGAGGTCGTCGCCCCATCAATCTGCTGAACTAGGTGTCGAAAAGGGAGCTCGTTGGTATGGAGAAGACATGCTCCACACCAGCCTATTGGCCAGCAGCCGCTCCAGGTTGACGATCACGCCGTTCCTGCACCCCGTGTTTGTGTTGGTGGAATCAGCGCCCACCATCATCAAAGTGGAGTGGATGCCGAACTCTTGCAGGAAAGTGGTGATCTGTGTGGCAAGGACACGAACGGGCTTCATCCCCTCCTCCTTCTCCTTCGTGAAATGCGTCATATACTCCCCTGAGCTGTCCGTGATGGTTACATGGTCTTCTTTGACATCTCTTATCACCTCAGTTCTATCGCCCAGTGTGATTCGCGCCTTCACCACCTCCTCTTTGCCGTCGAACTGTATTCCGTCGATGCCGGCGGTTCTCAGCCACATCTCGGCGTCAGCGTTAACTTTCTCCATCGCCCGGTCCTGCTCTCTCCCCACCTTGCTATAGTCCACGAGGAGGCGCGGATCCTCCCTGGTTGCCAGGCCCCTGTCGATGTTGTAGGAGGAGAGTATGAGCGCGAGGCCCCTTTGAGAGACTCCATACCTCATAGCCGCCAGCATCGTTAGAGGAAAGTGTTCCCTGTTCTGGGTGGCCCCACTCCCCCCAGGCGGCATGAAAATCTCACCCAGTTCTTCACACTTCCGAGAGCCGATACATTTCCTCGATCTCCCTCCTCTTCGTCTGCAGCTCCTTCTCTGCCACCTCATCTGCCACCTCCTTTGCCTTCCTCTTCTCCTGCCTTCTATTTATCTCCTGCTTTCTCTGCAGCGCCATCTTCTGCTTGGCTTTTTCCGCTGAATCCTTGGATCCTATCTGAAGCTTTCCTCGGACCCCCGTCTTCCGTCTCTGATCAAGCATAAACTCGAGCTCAAGAGCTGGGATCTTGCAGTCTTTGGTACAACTGCAAGGGAGGTGAACCTTCTGCAGGCAGTCTGAGGCGCAGTTCAAATCACTGCAGGTTTGCATGGGGCAGTGACATAATGACATGTCCCTCGAGTGAAGATGAGGGCTTAGGTGAGCGATTTGTGACTGATTGTGTGGTGATTATTGGCCCACCTAACACCATCATTTGTGTTTGTCATCATTACTAGAAGCGTGTATTGTGTACATATGTACTTCAAGGCTTCAAGCTCAGTGTATGTCGTCATAACTACTCGTAAGTTCACATTTTATGCTTTCGTTGCTTTCCGGGCTGTGATCTGCCATTAGGCAGGCCCCATCATTTTTTTCTATTCAGTAAAATCCGTCCACCTCGGCCTAGGTTGAACATTGAAACCACCACTCGCGCTAGATTTCGCCCATAGATATAATTTCTATCGCCCTCAGGTCGCCTACATACGTACATAGGCTTGCTTTCAATGGCGGAAATGAGGGAAAAACTAAAATTTTCAAATTGCTAAGTACCCAGCTAAACGAATTAATTTTTTAAAACAAACACCTTGGTTGGATTCAGGAGTGTCAAAACCATAATAAAAAGCGTCTCCATTTCCAATTTTCTTGTTTTTGTTTTTTCACCACACCCTACTCACCAGCCACAGCTTGACTTCTAGGCACGGGGCAGGGATGCCCTCACCGGCCCTCGCACGCCTTCACGGCACGGGGCCGAGAGGCCCTCACCAGCCCCCGCGTGCTACCACGGCACGGGGAAAGGAGGGCCTCAGAAGCACCCGCGTACCTTCATGGCTCAAGGGAGGGAGGCCCTCACCAGCCCCCGCGTACCTTCACGGCACAGGAGAGGGAGGACCTCACCAGCCACCCCGTACCTTCACGGCATGGGAGAGGGAGGACCTCACCGGCCACCGCGTGCCTTCACGACACGGGGGAGGGAGGGCCTCAACAGACCCAGCATACATTCACGGCACGGGAGAGGGAGGGCCTCACCAGCCCCCGCGGCGTGCCTTCACAGCACGGGGAGGGAGAGCCTCACCATACCCCGCGTACCTTCATGGCACGTGGGAGGGAGGCCCTCACCAGCCTCCGCGTGCCTTAACGGCACGGGGAGGGAGGGCCTAGCCAGGCCACGCGTGCTTTCACGGCACGGTAGAGGGAGGGCCTCACCAGCCCCCGCGTGCTTTCACGGCACGGGGGAGTGAGGGCCTCACCAAGCCCCGCGTGCCTTCACAGTACGAGGGAGGGTAGGCCTCAGCAGACCCCGGGTGCCTTCATGACACGGGGGAGGGAGGGCCTCACCAGACCCCGGGTGCCTTCACGGCACGGGGGAGGGAGGCCCTCACTAGTCCCCGCGTGCTTTCACGGCACGAGGCAGGGAGGCCCTAACCAGCCCCCGCGTGCCTTCATGGCACGGGGTAGTGAGGGCCTCACCAGCCCCTGCGTGCCTTCACGGCACGGGGCAGGGAGGCCCTCACCAGCCCTCGCGTGCCTTCACAGCAAAGACCAGGGAGGGTCTCACCAGCCCCCGCGTACCTTCATGGCACGGGAGATGGAGGCCCTCAGCAGCCCCCTCGGGCCTTCATGGCACGGGGGAGGGAGGCACTCACCAGCCACCGCGTGCCACCACTGCACGGGGCAGGGAGGGTCTCACCAGCTCCCGCGTGCCTTCATGGCATGGGGGAGAGAGGGCCTCACCAGCCCCCGCGAGCCTTCACGGCACGGGAGAGGGAGGGCCTCAACGGCAACCGCGTGCCTGCATGGCACGGGGGAGGGAGGCCCTAACGAGCCCCCGCGTGCCCCCACGGCACGGGGCAGGGAGGGTCTTACCAGCACCCGCGTGCCTTCATGGCACGGGGGAGTGAGGGCCTCACCAGCCCCCGCGTGCCTTCACGGCACGGGGAGGGGGGGCCTCACCAGTCCCCGCATGCCTTCATGGTACGGGGGAGGGAAGCCCTCACCAGCCTTCGCGTGCCTTCATGACACGGGAGAGGGAGGCCCTCACCAGCCCCCGCGTGCCTTCACAGCACAGGGCAGGGAGGGCCTCACCAGCCGTTTGCGTGCCTTCAAGGCACGGGTCAGGGAAGCCCTCACAATTCCCTGCGTGCCTTCACGGCACGGGGCAGGGAGGGCCTCACCAGCCCCCGCGTGCCTTCACGGCTCGGGGGAGGGAACCCCTCACTAGTCCCCGCGTGCCTTCACGGCACAGGAGAGGGAGGCCCTCACCAGCCCCCGTGTGCCTTCACGGCTCGTGGAAGGGAACCCCTCACTAGTCCCCGCGTGCCTTCACGGCACGGGGCAGGGAGGGCTTCACCAGCCCCCGCGTGCCTTCTCGGCACGGGAAAGGGAGGGCCTCACCAGCCCACGCGTGCCTTCGCGGCACGGGGGGGGGGGGGGGAAGCCTCACCAGCCCCCGCATGCTTTTATGGTACGGGGGAGGGAAGCCCTCACCAGCCTTCGCGTGCCTTCACTGCACGGGGCATGGAGGCCTCACCAGCCCCCGCGTGCCACCACGGCACGAGGCAGGGAGGGTCTCACCAGCCCCCGCGTGCCACCACGGCACGAGGCAGGGAGGGTCTCACCAGCCCTCGCGTGCCACCACGGCACGAGGCAGGGAGGGTCTCACCAGCCCCTGCGTGCCTTCATGGCACGGGGCAGGATAGCCTTCACCAGCCCACGCGTGCCTTCACGGCACGGGGCAGGGAGGCCTTTACCAGCCCCCGCGTTCCTTTACATCACGGGGCAGGCAGGGCCTCACCAGCCCCTGCGTGCCTTCATGGCACGGGGCAGGTAAACCCTCACCAGCCCCCGCGTGCCTTCACAGCGCGGGGCAGGGAAACCCTCACCAGCCCTCACGTGCCTTCACTGCACGGGGCAGGGAAGCCATCACCAGCCCCCGCGTGTCTTCACGGCACGAGACAGGGAGGGCCTCACCAGCCCCCGCGTGCCACCTCGGCACGGGGCAGAGATTGTCTCACCAGCCCCTGCGTGCCTTCATGGCACGGGGAAGGGAGGCGCTCACCAGCCCCCTCGTGCCTTCACGGCACGGGAGACAGAAAGCCTTCACAAGCCCCGCGTGCCTTCATGACACAGGGAGAGGGAGGCCCTCACCAGCCCCCGCGTGCCTTCACAGCACAGGGCAGGGAGGGCCTCACCAACCGTTTGCGTGCCTTCAAGGCACGGGTCAGGGAAGCCCTCACAATCCCCTGTGTGCCGCTGAAGGTGGTGATGGTGGTGATGGTGGTGGTGGCGCCTTGTGTTGAGGCGGTGCTTCTGCTGGAGGTGGTGATGGTGGTGGTAGTGGCGCCTTGTGTTGAGTCGGTGCTGCTGCTGAAGGTGGTGATGGTGGTGGTGGCGGCTTGTGTTGAGGTGGTGCTGCTGTTGAAGGTGGTGGTGGTGATGGTGGTGATGATAACGTTAATAATAATGATGATACTAATACAATGAAAATTATGATAATGATAATAGTAATAATGACAGGCATAATTTTCATCAACAATAATTTTGGAAAAGAATAAGAATTTATAAGATATAACCATATATTTTTTTCAAATCCTATAGGATAAAAGATCCTTTTCAAGGAATTCGATTCACGAAATGTTTCCGTGTAATATTCAGTACACATGATGGCTTCCCTCCACTCAAGCAAAACAATGTAACTGCTCTACACTGCACTGTACGTACCCCGCTTAACTTTTTTTTTTTTTTTTACATCACAAAGGACTGGCCAATGCACACAAAAAAGAAGTGACTTGCCCCTAATAGATAGTCTTTTAATTCACTCGTCATAAGATCTTAACGCAGCGCAGCCCGCCGCCCCGTGACTGGTCAGGTGAGCAGCTGCCAACACCCAGGCGGCAGGGGCGGGACCTGGGTGTCACGACAGCCCTCCCCCTTGGTCAGGCCGGCACTCCGTCTTTTTAACAAACAAACCACAAACCTGTCCCAGCCCTTCACCATAACCTTCCACGGGCGGGCAGCTGTTTACCCCTACAGGCGTAATGGACACAGCACAACGCTCATCATCATTTATTTCTGTGTTCCCCTCATGTCTGGTTCACAATGTTCCCTCCTTAAGGTCGAAACTGAGGAGGGGTCGAAGAAGAATGCGCACCGCGGGGCTCGAACAGGCTCTGCAGTGGTTGGCAATGCCCCGCCCCTCACCTTGCGGCACCTCCAGGGCGTCTTTTACATCCTGGGCTTCGCGTGGGTGGTGTGCGGGGCTGTACTGGTGCTGGAGCGGAGCACCATCCACTACCAAGGGAGGCTGTCTGGGACCCTCCGCGGCTGATCCTTGGGGCTGTTTCTGTGTCTATTACTGGCTAGCTGTCTATCTATCTGTATTGTGTTGTTATCTGTCTATTAAACTTGTTAAGTAGGTAGTATACCCTGCCCCGTAGTAATGTGGCTCTCTCTCTCTCTCTCTCTCTCTCTCTCTCTCTCTCTCTCTCTCTCTCTCTCTCTCTCTTTTCTCTCTCTCTCTCTCTCTCTCTCTCTCTCTCTCTCTCTTCTCTCTCTCTCTCTCTCTCTCTCTCTCTCTCTCTCTCTCTCTCTCTCTCCCCTTCTCTCTCTCTCTCTCTCTCTCTCTCTCTCTCTCTCTCTCTCTCTCTCTCTCTCTCCTCTCTCTCTCTCCACATGACGGCAATGCAGGCAGAGGTATATGGGCACCAGCTGCATCCGATGAACATGTCTCGGCGTGTTGATGCATGAGCCTGGCAGAACTATTTAATTGTTTTATTTACATTTTAACACTTTAACACTTTAACACTTTATTATGTTTGCCATTTTACAATATTTTATAATGATTATAACAGGATATGGGGTTGCAAACAGCCTTTTATAAGCAAAAGTTTTTTGGGCAAAGGTCTGGAGAGAGAGGGAAAACACACAGAAAAAATAATAAATAAACACAAGGTATATAAATACTAAACAAATACTGACATAAACAGGCGATGTTAGTTAGCAAGTTACTTAGACTAATTTACAGGATAATATACACTAGTAATAAATAATATTAAACAGTTGCTGTGAAGAATTGCACAAAAAATAAGTACACGAATAATAATAACAATGATAATAGTACACAGAGCTAGTATAATGATTATAATAAATGTTTCTTGAATGTATGTTTAAAAGTGCTTAAGCTAGGTGAATGTTTGATATGTACAGGGATATCATTCCATAACTTGGGACCTTGGTACATTAGGGAATGTTTGTATAGGGTTAGTCTATGACTAGGTATGGACAGGGAGCGTTGGTTGCGGGTTTGGTAATTGTGAAGTAGTTGGTCATTATTGTAGTTAGACGCTGATTGTTTGTACATGAAGGATGCAATATTTAATTTTGATAAATCATTTAGATTCAAAATATTTAAGGATTTAAATAATGGAGGAGTGTGCTCGCAGTAGTCACTGTTGGTTATTATTCTGATGACTTTTTTATGGAGTACATTTAGATGGTTTAAATGACAGGGATAAGTGGTGGACCAAATGAGATTACAATAATTGAGATGGGGATAAATGTGAGCATAATACATGCATTTAAGAATTTCAACTGGGGCGAAGGGTTTGACTTTGAGAAGGAGTGGAATTAATCTAGATCATTTTAAACAGAAGTTGGACAGATGATGTTTAAAAGTTAAGTTTTTGTCAAAGATTAATCCAAGGAACTTTATCTTGTATACTTGAGTAATGTCGTCATTTATAATTTTAAGATTTGGTAATGGTTGGTATCTGGTAGTGGTATTTGTAGATAACATGAAATATGTCTTGGCTGTATTTATAGTTAGGCGGTTAGCCAAACACCACTCCGAGAATTTAGCTAGTTCTGCATTTGCTCTATTGATTAGTTCTGTGGGTTTGTCACCAATTAAGTAAAGCGTAGAATCATCGGCAAATAATATGGTATTTAGTGTCTCAGATATGTTACATATGTCATTGATGTATAATAGAAACAGAATAGGTACCAGTATACTGCCTTGAGGTACTCCTAGATGCACTGATTTGGTGGGGGAAGACACATTGTTGAAGACTGTATATTGGGTCCTATTACTTAGGTATGAGTTGAACCAGTCATGAATACAGCCACGAATTCCATAGTGATACATTTTGTCCAGTAGAATATTGGACTGAACAGTGTCAAATGCTTTTCGAAAATAAATAAAGATTGAAATGATAGATTTGTTGTTATTTAGTGCTGTGTATAAGGCAGTTGTGTAGGTATTGATGGCATGAAAGGTATTAAAACCAGGTCCAAATCCAAATTGCTTATCATTTAGTATGTTCATTTTACTTAAGAATATCAATAGGTGCTTTTTCATTAATAATTCAAAATGTTTTGAGAACACAGGTAAGATAGAAATAGGTCGATAGTTGGACAAATCAGTTTTGTTGCCAGATTTATGGATTAGAATTACTTTAGCTAGCTTGAATTTGTTGGGAAAAACACCAGTCCTAATAGATTGGTTAAACAGTATTGTAAGGGGTTTGGCAAATATTTCTTTGTTTTCTTTTATTATTTCTACAGATACGTCATCGATGTGCCCTTTCTTATTTTGTAGGGAAGTGATTACTTGAGTGACGTCATTGTTAGTTGGTATGGGTATTACCAAAGAATTAGGGTAGTTTCCTCGGAGATAAGAATTGTGAGATGTTTGTGTGGGAGGCAGATCATTTGCAAGCTTTGTGGCTATTTGTGAGAAATACTTATTGAATCCATATGAAATATCGTGTGAGTTATGAATAATATGGTTATTGATATTTATGGAGTTGGTTGTTGTTTTGGGATTTGTTTTGGTATTTCCTAGTTCATTTATTGTTTCCCAGATCTTCTTAGTATTTAGTCTGAAACTTGCGAATCTTTGTAAGTAATAGTTTGCTTTGACTTGTTTAATTAGGTTAGTAAGATAGTTTCGGTATTTTTTGTATACATCGAAATTTATCATTCCTAGCTTATATGATTTGTACAAGGTGAATTTCTGTTGTATAGATTTTATTATTCCTTGCGTTATCCATGGTTTTTGGAGTCTTTTAGTTGAAATGAATTTAGATATTTTAGGAAAACAAAAATAGTAAATGCTATGTACCTTGTCTAAAAATATATTACAATTTACATCTGTAGCATTACTGATTAGTATGGAATTCCAATTAATGTCTGCGATCTTAGTTTTAAATTTTGAACGATTTTGATAGTTTTTTTAGCCTAAAGGATATTTTGTGTTTCGTACAAGGCTTCCCTAGAATTGGGATGTTTACAAACACGGGGAGGTGGTCGCTTAGGGGAAAGTGAAGAATGCCGGAGGTAGAGGGTACTGTAAAATTTGTCCATATGTGGTCCAGAAGGGACGGTGAGGCTGTGGAGTTACTGTCAGAAAATCTTGTTGGGCGGGATATATGGGGGAAATAATTGAAGGACTGCATTGTGACTAGGAAATTGTTAGTAGGTGAGTGTGATTCGTGTTCCAATAAATTAATGTTGAAGTCACCGGAAATAATGGTTCGGTTATTAATGAAGGGGCTTTGAGACAGTAGGTTATCCATGATGGCATTAAACTCATTGATATTATTGTATTTACATTGGGGACGGTATAGAGATGATATGATGTAGGAAGTGTTGTCGAATGTAATTTTAACTGTACATAGTTCTATGTTATCATCACATTTACAGTATACGCTTAGTAGTACACTCGGAATATTACAGTTTACAAAAATTGCTACACCGCCACCTTGGGAACCATCGGGCCTATGTACATGATAGGAATTGAAACCTTCTATTTCGTGTAGGTGGACATTGTTTGGTTTCAGCCAGGTTTCACTAATGCACAAAATATCGGGAAGTTTGGGAAGGGATTTAAGAAGGGAAATCAGTATATCATAGTTTTTGTTTAAAGAGCGGGTATTTACTTGTAAAATATTAAAATAATCTAAGCAATTTTTAGGAATTGCTGTCTTATATGAGGCGAGGTCATGGTAGTTGCATATGTCAACAATGTCTAAGGAGTTATACATAGAATTTAATATATCACGACCTACATTACCTGTATCATGGCTGTCTTCATCAATATTGAAGAGTGTGTCAAGGAGATTGACATCAGGGAGGTTCATAAACAGGTCTTTGGGTGTGGTAGACTGTGGTACGTTAATGTATAAACGTTATATTTAATTAAAAAGCAAAGAATTAATAAAATTTAGAAATCTAGGAACCCAGATTATGGCCCTCCAGGTACAATTTTACAAAAAATAAACAAACTGGCAGGGGTATCTAAGAATAAACTATAGGAGAATCAAATGGAAATTAAACTTCACTCAATTTTCAACACCAAAATTTCAACATGGTAGTGATAAATAGTAGTATGTGGTGGGTAAGGACAGGGGTAGGGTGTGGTGGGCAGGACAGAAACAGGGGTAGGGTGAAGTAAGAAGGAACAGGGGTAGGGTGAGGTAAGAAGGAACAGCGGTATAACCAAATGATTCATAACTCGCACGATATTTCATGTGCATTCAATAAGTATTTCTCACAAATAGCCACAATACAAAGCTTGCAAATGAACTGCCTCCCACACAAACATCTCACAATTCTTATCTCCGAGGAAACTACCCTAATTCTTTGGTAATACCCATAGCAACTAACAATGACATCACTCAAGTAATCACTTCCCTAAAAAATAAGAAAGGGCACATCGATGACGTATCAGTAGAAATAATAAAAGAAAACAAAGAAATATTTGCCAAACCCCTTACAATACTGTTTAACCAATTTATTAGGACTGGTGTTTTTCCCAACAAATTCAAGCTGGCTAATGTAATTCCAATCCATAAATCTGGAAACAAAACTGATTTGTCCAACTATCGACCTATTTCTATCTTACCTGTGTTCTCAAAACATTTTGAATTATTAATGAAAAAGCACCTATTGATATTCTTAAGTAAAATGAACATACTAAATGATAAGCAATTTGGATTTAGACCTGGTTTTAATAGCTTTGATGCCATCAATACCTACACATCTGCCCTATACACAGCACTAAATAACAACAAATCTATCATTTCAATCTTTATTTATTTTCGAAAAGCATTTGACACTGTTCAACCCAATATTCTACTGGACAAAATGTATCACTATGGAATTCGTGGCTGTATTCATGACTGGTTCAACTCATACCTAAGCAATAGGACCCAATATACAGTCTTCAACAATATGTCTTCCCCCACCAAATCAGTGCATCTAGGAGTACCTCAAGGCAGTATACTGGTGCCTATTCTGTTTCTATTATACATCAGTGACATATGTAACATATCTGAGACACTAAATACCATATTATTTGCCGATGATTCTACGCTTTACTTAATTGGTGACAAACCCACAAAACTAATCAATAGAGCAAATGCAGAGCTAGCCAAATTCTCGGAGTAGTGTTTGGCTAACCGCCTAACTATAAATACAGCCAAGACATATTTCATGTTATCTACAAATACCACTACCAGATACCAACCATTATCAAATCTTAAAATTATAAATGACGACATTACTCAAGTATACAAGATAAAGTTCCTTGGATTAATCTTTGACAAAAACTTAACTTTTAAACATCATCTGTCCAACTTCTGTTTAAAATGATCTAGATTAATTCCACTCCTTCTCAAAGTCAAACCCTTCGCCCCAGTTGAAGTTCTTAAATGCATGTATTATGCTCACATTTATCCCCATCTCAATTATTGTAATCTCATTTGGTCCACCACTTATCCCTGTCATTTAAACCATCTAAATGTACTCCATAAAAAAGTCATCAGAATAATAACCAACAGTGACTACTGCGAGCACACTCCTCCATTATTTAAATCCTTAAATATTTTGAATCTAAATGATTTATCAAAATTAAATATTGCATCCTTCATGTACAAACAATCAGCGTCTAACTACAATAATGACCAACTACTTCACAATTACCAAACCCGCAACCAACGCTCCCTGTCCATACCTAGTCATAGACTAACCCTATACAAGCATTCCCTAATGTACCAAGGTCCCAAGTTATGGAATGATATCCCTGTACATATCAAACATTCACCTAGCTTAAGCACTTTTAAACATAGGTACATTCAAGAAACATTTATTATCATTATACTAGCTCTGTGTACTATTATATCATTGATATTATTATTCGTGTACTTATTTTTTGTGTAATTCTTCACAGCAACTGTTTAATATTATTTATTACTAGTGTATATTATCCTGTAAATTAGTGTAAGTAACTTGCTGACTATCATCGCCTGTTTATGTCAGTATTTGTTTAGTATTTATATAACTTGTGTTTATTTATTATTTTTTCTGTGTGTTTTCCCTCTCTCTCCACACCTTTGCCCAAAAAACTGTTGCTTGTAAAGGGCTGTTTGCAACCCCATATCCTGTTATAATCATTATAAAATATTGTAAAATGGCAAACATAATAAAGTGTTAAAGTATTAAAGTGTTAAAATGTAAATAAAACAATTAAATAGTCCTGCCAGGCTCATGCATCAACACGCCGAGACATGTTCATCGGATGCAGCTGGTGCCCATATACCTCTGCATTGCTGTCATGTGGAGAGGGAGAGAGAGAGAGAGAGAGAGAGAGAGAGAGAGAGAGAGAGAGAGAGAGAGAGAGAGAGAGAGAGAGAGAGAGAGAGAGAGAGAGAGAGAGAGAGAGAGAGAGAGAGAGAGAGAGAGAGAGAGAGAGAGAGAGAGAGAGAGAGAGAGAGAGAGAGAGAGAGAGAGAGAGAGAGAGAGAGAGAGAGAGAGAGAGAGAGAGAGAGAGAGAGAGAGAGAGAGAGAGAGAGAGAGAAGAGGAGAGAGGAGAGAGGAAGGATGAGAGAGAGAGAGAGAGAGAGAGAGAGAGAGAGAGAGAGAGAGAGAGAGATCCCACATTACTACCGGGCATTGGGTAACTATAACAAGTTTAATAGACAGATAACAACACAATACAGATAGATAGACAGCTAGCCAGTAATAGACACAGAAACAGCCCCAAGGATCAGCCGCGGAGGGTCCCAGACAGCCTCCCTTGGTAGTGGATGGTGCTCCGCTCCAGCACCAGTACAGCCCCGCACACCACCCACGCGAAGCCCAGGATGTAAAAGACGCCTTGGAGGTGCCGCAAGGTGAGGGGCGGGGCATTGCCAACCACTGCAGAGCCTGTTCGAGCCCCGCGGTGCGCATTCTTCTTCGACCACTCCTCAGTTTCGACCTTAAGGAGGGAACATTGTGAATCAGACATGAGGGGAACACAGAAATAAATGATGATGAGCGTTGTGCTGTGTCCATTACGCCTGTAGGGGTAAACAGCTGCCCGCCCGTGGAAGGTTTTGGTGAAGGGCTGGGACAGGTTTGTGGTTTGTTTGTTAAAAAGACGGAGTGCCGGCCTGACCAAGGGGGAGGGCTGTCGTGACACCCAGGTCCCGCCCCTGCCGCCTGGGCGTTGGCAGCTGCTCACCTGACCAGTCACGGGGCGGCGGGCTGCGCTGCGTTAAGATCATATGACGAGTGAATTAAAAGACTATCTATTAGGGGCAAGTCACTTCTTTTTTGTGTGCCCCTGGCCAGTCCTTTGTGATGTAAAAAAAAAAAAAAGAAGTTAAGCGGGGTACGTACAGTGCAGTGTAGAGCAGTTACATTGTTTTGCTTGAGTGAAGGGAAGCCATCATGTGTGCTGAACATTACACGGAAACATTTCGTGAACCGAATTCCTTGAAAAGGATCTTTTATCCTATAGGCTTTAAAAAAAATATATGGTTATATCTTATAAATTCTTATTCTTTTCCAAAATTATTGTTGATGAAAATTATGCCTGTCATTATTACTATTATCATTAACATAATTTTCATTGTATTAGTATCATCGTTATTATTAACGTTATCATCTCCACCATCACCACTACCACCTTCAACAGCAGCACCACCTCAACACAAGCCGCCACCACCACCATCACCACCTTCAGCAGCAGCACCGACTCAACACAAGGCGCCACCACCACCACCATCACCACCTTCAGCAGAAGCACCGCCTCAACACAAGGCGCCACCACCACCATCACCACCTTCAGCAGCAGCACCGAGTCAACACAAGGCGCCACCACCACCACCACCACCACCTTCAGCAGCAGCACCGCCTCAACACAAGGCGCCACCACCACCACCACCACCACCACCATCACCACCTTCAGTAGCAGCACCGACTCAACACAAGGCGCCACCACCACCACCACCACCATCACCACCTTCAGCAGCAGCACCACCTCAGCACAAGGCGCCATCACCACCATCACCACCTTCAGCAGCAGCACCACCTCAACACAAGGCGCCATCACCACCATCACCACCTTCAGCAGCAGCACCGCCTCAACACAAGGCGCCACCACCACCATCACCACCATCAGCAGCAGCACTGACTCAACACAAGGCGCCACCACCACCATCACCACCTTCAGCAGCAGCACCGCCTCAACACAAGGCGCCACCACCACCACCACCACCACCTTCAGCAGCAGCACCACCTCAACACAAGGCGCCACCACCACCACGGCTGTCTACTCTCGGTTACCTGATACCAATAGCGAACGAGGCCGAACCAAGACAAGAGACGGATGTTCGCGTCGAGCTTGGTCCTCCAGGGCGTGTGTTTGGGGAAGTACCAAGCGAAGAGTGTCCTGGTGATCGCCTCGTCCAGGGCGTAGTAGTCGTCCACCTGTGAGGGGCGAGATGGCCTTGAGTCTTGCATCCCGTGGCTCCAGGTGATGCCACAGAGTAGTCTTTACCTTAACATAGCATTGTAGCTTGCGACGTGCTCTTAAATCATAGCTCAAAGTTATTATTTCAGCTTCCAGAATTTTCTTCTTGACGACAGTATATTGAATGATTTTTTCACCATTTTATTTCTTTTGGAGAGAGAGAGAGAGAGAGAGAGAGAGAGAGAGAGAGAGAGAGAGAGAGAGAGAGAGAGAGAGAGAGAGAGAGAGAGAGAGAGAGAGAGAGAAGAGAGAGGAGAGAGAGAGAGAAGGAGAAGAGAGAGAGAGAGAGAAGAGAGAGAGAGAGAGGGGGGGGGGATCGTTGGCGCATATCAAAACAGATCAATTAATGTCCTCACTTACGTCCAATATTTTGCGTATGTATATATTAGCATAAGTCTCTGCCAGCACCATGGCGTGCGTGCCCCTGGCGATGGCGCGCACCCCGTCCTCGAGGGAGGGAAGGGCGTCAGATTTGGCGTACAGTGAACGCAGAAGGGGCTCTGTGCTGTCTCTTAGGAGGGTGGACGTGGAGGAGCCGACGTCATAATCGGCAATTCTGCAATAATTAATGTATGCAGCGGTAACACATCGATAATCGATAACGGATACAATAGTAGATTACAATGAAGCTCTATAGCTTCGTGGGGGATTCATTACTCACTGTTCAACAGAAGTACTCTATCAAAGAATATGCAAACGGTACCTGATATCACTGATGGCGAGTTCCCGCAGCGTGTGGAGGCGCCGCGGGTAAGTGGGACTGGTGAAGATGCCCACGAGGTTGCCGGTGTAGGCGGTGGTGATAACCAGGCAGCAGGGGAGCCACACGGCCAGGAATACTCGCTGCCACGGTGCTCGTGGTAGGGCGGGCAAACTCTGGCCCACCAGGCCGCAGTGCAGCTGCAGCCACGATATAGCAGAGGCTTCCCCCTGCGGTCTCCTGGCGTCTGCCTTCATACAAACAACACCGCCCGTCACTCTCAATTGTACCTCCTCGTGTGGGAAGCTATTACTATGGGGACTGGGGTGGACTATATACAATGGAATTAACGAAAAAAGGATGAGTAGAACACATGGTAAGGATAGCTGAAAACGGAGAAAAAAAAAAACTAACTGAATACCGAATGATAGCAAACAATGCAGAGAGAGATCAGACCGCCGAACACACACACACACACATACACACACTAACACAAACACACACACATCTAAATTTATCGATATATATATACACCCCATGTATACTTAATACTGACGCATCTCGCCTGAAGCTGCATGCAGCAGCAGACCAGCAGCAGCACGGAGAGCAGCGCGGCCCACACGGCGGCCGGGAAGGGACGCAGGAGGCTCAGCCACTCCGGCAGGGGCGGCGGCACGAGCAGGGACACAGCTATGTCTCCCATCCACACCAATGCGGACCGGTCAAATACCTGTAGCCGATCTTCAGTCAGAGAAAATGGATGTATTGTGAAATTTTTCTCCTTCCTCGCAATCATTCCCAAAAGACCCACCCACGAGCCGTTTTCAATGATTCCCCACTTCAAGTCAGGTGACTTTCGAGTCAAGGTGTAAGTGAAATTAAGCTTATGGGAAAAACAATCAAGCATCCGTAATGTCATCCCTCTTATTATTATTCCAGTCGGTGAGGTGCTCTCATACAGAAATGGAGGATCCGCGAGGTAAGTTGCCAAATGAAAAGTGTATCCTTCGAAGGACGGGAACCTGTCCGGGAAGAGCGCCTCCCAGCTGCCGAAGGATTCGCGCCTCCAAGGCCCCAGGAGCTGCACGCCGCCGGAGGAGAAAGGCAGCATAGTGTACACTCCCAGGGTGTCGGACTCTTGATCTTCCTCTGTCGAGAGGTGACCCATGAGTGCCAGCTTCTCAACGCCGTTCAGTGCTTCATTCCGCAGCACGTCTGTGCCCGACGACAACCCCAGGCTGAAGAGCAGCAGGTTGCGTGGCTTCCAGCGGAGCCACAACGCCTGCAGCAGCTCAGGTCGCGGCGTGAGCCACAGCACGATGTGCAGCATGGAGGAAGAATGGGCGCGGTAGAGTGCCGAATCTGCTGCTTCCTGTCGCGTGTGATGCCCATGGGTGTTGTCGAAGCCGAGACTCATGGTAAGGTGAGATGTGCGCCGCACCGCCTCCACGCCCAGGACGGCCCGACACAGGTCATCTGGGAGGGCGGCGTCCAAGTGAAGCGCCAGAGGCCTTCCCCGGGAGGGACCGGCCACCACTTCGCCCAACACCTGCAGCTGCGTTTTGTACTGACGGTCCGCGCTGACAGCTTCAGCGCTGCTTACAAAAATAAGCTGAAGGAAATAGCTAAGTGCTCCTGCCGCTGCTGCTGCCATTTCGTGTGCAAGGTAGTGTCTACGACGAGGAGCACTGAAGAGGCGATTGGGACTCTGTCACGCCCATCCCGCACCGCGACTGAAGCCTAAGTGAGCTCTTTTATGTATACTATATCGATGAAATTGTTATGCTTATGCAAAAGGCTTATTAGTCATATCAAAATATTGTAATGTCAGCAACCTGAATTTCAAACATCAGGTGATATTTACCCGACATTTAGTACGTGTGTGTTATGTTGCAATAACCATTTGACCACCTTTGTCTTATTGGAGCTGCGACGAGTTGGAGTTCGCTTGTATATTTCATATCACTAAAAGACCAAACACAGACTCCCGGCTCGCACGGCTCATTGGTTGTCGGTGTGCGTCAACACCACCTTAACGAGGCGTCTCCATTAGCCTGAGGTGTACAAGCAGCATTATCGAGCGGCGCCTGTTGACATGCATTTCGGTACATGTCACAGTAATTGATCAGGTGTATTATGGTGACTCTAAGCCCGCCACCCTCTGTATCAGTGGCATTGTCCATGAAATAATCACCCTCTGGCATCATCAATTACAATCAATAACAATGGAAACTAAAGCATTTGGGCTTTGAAATGCCATGCTAAGTAAGATTGCCGGATAATGCAGCTCCGTGTGCCTGAAAGTTACAAGGACAAGTTACCCAAGGTCGTTATGGAACGCTGGTCACTGAGAATAATATTACGACCTTCTTATAATTTGACTTATGTTAAATGAAAAAACATGTAGTCCATCGCCTTGTTAGAGAATTAGGTAATAAAAAGTCTGAAATATGACTGAAATGTTCTGTGCTGATAATACAATTCCCAATAATGATTGCTTGCCATGAATTAGAGACATTGCGACATATATCTCTATTATAATATTATGAATTACCGATAAAATTACGAATGTATCAGCCCCCTGTTACAGTGCAGTGCTCCAATGGCAGGGACAGGTGGGTGGCTCTTGTTATTTTCTTACCTAATATTATTGCCATTAACCTTCACTCAGACTTGTAGACAGTTTACTTACACCAATTACTTGACAGACAAAACTGAAAAAAACTTGAAAAAACTGATGGAATGAACGCCTCATCCTCAGCAACTCACCACAAGGGACAGAG
Organism: Chionoecetes opilio; assembly: GCA_016584305.1. Lineage (NCBI taxonomy): Eukaryota > Metazoa > Arthropoda > Malacostraca > Decapoda > Majidae > Chionoecetes > Chionoecetes opilio. Next base: position 85,438 of record JACEEZ010000871.1, on the reverse strand, counting down.
TGACGGTAAAGGAGTTCAGTCCAGTCTGTCAACCGACACCATTGGGGAGGCGGTAGCGGAGTGGTTAGCGTCTCCGACTGGCGTTCTCGGTGACCCGAGTTCCATCTCCGAAGAAAACCAAAACCTTTCTGCACCGTCGAGTTGCCTAAGAACACCCACATGCCCTGCCCATCAACTCTACCTTCGATTGCGAGTGCATCGGAGGACACAGGGAGGTGGCATGAGCCTCTAATCACAGGCGTCACTATAAGAATCCTGCCTGCGCCACCACGGGCGAGGACCAACCATCAGAGTTCTCAAGTGAACCTCCAGAGCCTACCATCCGAGCCCTGGGTCACAAAAAATCCTGTATATAATGTAACGCTGGCCTTATGGGACGAGCATACCTACGGAACTCCCTTGGCCACTGACTTCACGGCCTACCAAGGAGAGGTATTGGCGGTGGCAGGTATGGGAGAACCTTTGATCCGGTGTACCATGAATCACGGCATGGCGGTGTCGGGCTAAAAATGTCACACCTCAAAATAGGGGTCAGTACCTTATTCACCCTTTCTTTTCTCTTTCTCATAGCATAACTGGAGTTAGACATGGGGCAAAACAGGAACACTAGTCTCTCATGTTGATATTTCAGTGAGTGAACAGTAGTTATCTGAGCAAATAACGTGGAATAATGAGTGAGATGAGATATATCAACATGAGAGACTAGTTCCTGTTTTGACCCATGTTTCCTGTTATAGCACTCTTCAAACAGCATTTATGTTATGAGAAAGAGAAAAGAAAGGTTAGATTTACCATTTCAGTGAGTAAACAGTAGTTATCTGAGCAAATAACGTGGAATAATGAGTGAGATGAGACATATCAACATGAGAGACTAGTGTTCTTGTTTTCGCCCATGTTTCCTGTTATAGCACTCTTCAAACAGCCTTTATGCTATGAGAAAGAGAGGGTCAAAACAAGAACACTATCATAAATGCTGTTTGAAGAGTGGAAACATGGGTCAAAACAGGAACTAGTCTCTCATGTTGATATATCTCATCTCACTCATTATTCCACGTTATTTGCTCAGATAACTACTGTTCACTCACTGAAATATCAACATGAGAGACTAGTATTCCTGTTTTGACCCATGTAGAACTCCAGTTATGCTATGAGAAAGAGAAAAGAAAGGGTGAATAAGGTACTGACCCCTATTTTGAGTTGTGACATTTTTAGCCCGACAGCGGTCCTTTCTGTGCCCCGAGTATTGCGTCACCCTCACCCATGACGGGCTTAGCGGCGGACCAGCGGTGGCAGGCGCCCTTGGTGGCGGTGGGCGAGCTGCTCCAGCAGCAGGACATGCCCACACACACACACACACACACACACACACACACACACACACACACACACACACACACACACACACACACACACACACACTATAAGAAAAAGTGGCTTTCGCAATGCCTTTTCAGCCATTGGTCGTAAGGAGTCAGCATTAACCAAAACTGTTTTCTCCGGGACAGCTGAGTCAACGGAGATAATTTGTCACGTGCACACACACACACACACACACACACACACACACACATACACACACACACACAAACACACACACACACACACACACACACACACACACACACACACACACACACACACACACACACACACACACACACACAAGCAAAGATAGGGGAAGTAGACGGACAACATAACGCTGATGAAAAAAAATCGTTATTTGTTTTTCTTCGCCATGATCAGACTAATGGTGACGTCAAACAGTTGAGAATACTGTACAAAGATAATTGTATCAAGAAAAGCTTAAAGTATTCGTGTATAGATATAACGTAACAAGGGGTCGGGGTTTTGACATGGCCGACCATTGTGTTGGGTGAATTGCAGGATTTCCCTTGGCTGCTAGCACGGCGGGGGGCTCGTCCCTACCTTTGTAGATGTTATTACAGTACTTTGTATGCCTAAAATCGGGTTAAATTTTTCATTCGTTCTTACAATACAGGTTATGTTCATAAGTTAAGAATTATCAACAGAAAGATGCAGTCTAAAGCTAATTGCATTCAAACCATGTTAATTTGATGTGTTAAAACTGTGTTTTAAACATTCTTTTTGTTTGAGTTGTGTTTTATTCTTCTTTTTTCTTTTTACGTTGGAGTCTATAGCGCCTGTAGGCTTCTCGAGAGTCGTGAAGTCGGCCCTCTCGCCCGTTAGTGGCGCAGGTTGGATTTTTATAGTGGCACCTGTGGTCTTAGGTGAAGATCCCGTTTTCTGTAATGTTTGGATCTTCAGTTTAGGCTCTTGCAGCCTCTTGAGTTCCTCCGTCGTACTTGCAATCGGAGAACAGGTATATAGCTGCATACGGGTTTCTTCAGCCACTCGACGGTGGATTTGAAATCCATCGTTCCTTGGTGAGACTCAAAAATCGGGGTACCTGGAACTGTCGCTGATAGGAACTGTCGCTGATATCGGTGACTGTTCCAATTTTTCACGTCGGCGGGAGTTCCAATTGTCGGCTACAGTTCTAGTTCTTGATCTTGATATTATAGTACCCAATATATAATTGAATAAGCTTTTAATCTTGTTTCTGCATTCAGGGTTTAAATACCAGCAATAACTTGAACTATCAAAGGCTTTCAATGTGAGAAATATTCATGTAAAGTTGTCAACACCCTCTGCCTGACCCCGCCTCCTTGGAGACATATCTGACGGAAAACACCTTCACTTTCCTCTCCTTACTTCTCTCCTTTCCTTATTCCATCCTTTCCTCCTCTATTTCATCCTTGATCGAGACAGACACATAGGAGCCACGAAAATATATATATGAACTTCCAGCAATAACTTAAACTATCAAAGGCTTTCAATGGGAGAATTATACATGTAAAGTTGTCTACACCTCCGCCTGCCGCCGCCTCCTTAGAGATTAGCGGGGGAAGAATACTGTGCACCCCCCAGGTGCCCCCCCATTAATAGATACTAGCTACCCCACTGCCCACCTGAAGATCCACCACCTCAGTCTTACCCACCTAAAGCTACGTCCGCACAATGCTTTAAATAATGAGATACCCTTTATTGAACGGCTATTATTATGGACGGCTATAATTGAACAAATTACAAAAAATATCACGCGAGTGGCGACCTATACTAAGATTGCCAGCTAGTGTTTATGTTCTGAGTGTCCTCCCACCGTCGTCGTCGCCCAAAAAAAAAAGAGTAGCGAAATTTGAAACCGTATATATTGCAGATACAAAGCATAAAACAACGCTGAAACAGGGTAGAATATACAGTCATATAAACTACTGTGTATCATCTTTAGTGGCACATACACATCAGTATTTCATGCTATAATTCGTAATATATGGCGCCTGGCGACATTAGTGCAAGTGGCGACTTTAGTGTTATCTACGGTAGTAGTACGTATTTATATATTTTGAGTTTATTTATGTAATCATAATAAATGCTTAGGGGTCGATAATAATTGAACTGGATTTCCCGAAGGTGTGTGTGTGTGTGTGTGTGTGTGTGTGTGTGTGTGTGTGTGTGTGTGTGTGTGTGTGTGTGTGTGTTTTTCTAACCTATCCACAGCAAGTGAATGACTTGACAATCCTATCGTGGAAACGTCAATGGCATACATACCAAAATAGAGAAAAATTGTGTTTTGGAAGTATTAAACCAATATGATGTTATTGCCTTATTGAAATAAAAACAGGTTTACCAGTAGTGGTGCCCGGGTACGTGTCGTACCGCAGTGAGGTGGCTGGTTCACCTAACAGAGGGGGTGTGGTGGTGTGTGTGAGGACATGTCTCATGCACTTAGTGCAAGCTGTTCATGTGAGTATCGGTGATCAGGTATGGCTTCAGTTTAAAAAATATGCCTAAGACTTTGTTAGGGTTTGTTATATACCGCCGAGTGACTCACCATATTTTTCCAATATGTCCTTCGCCACTATTCAGGAGAGACTGTGTGCAAATCATGTTAAGAATGGATGCATTATTGTAGGGGATATGAATGCCCGCTGCGGGAAATCAGTAAAAGACTTACTCACCCACTTAAATGTTCCCAGCAGTGAAAGATTATCTTACCCTACAATACCTGATGACATTAACAAAGCAAATGCCAATGCAGAATTATTGTCTTCTTTATGCACTGAGAACAATTTACTTGTTGTTAACAATCTTAAGACATCATGTAGACACTATGTTGGTGACAAAACTTATAAGAAAAAACACACGTTGATTTCAGAGATTGATACATGTGTAGCATCCTATGAGATGATAAGGTATATCACAGATTTCCAGGTATTACAGCGGAGTGGTCTCCCATCAGACCGCGCGCCGATTTCTCTCACTGTTTCAAGTACAGGTGTGAATCTTGCCCTGGTGTGCGAGAGGGCGTCGGCGCTGGGAGACCACTCAGCACCACACGGCCACGCTGCCAGACACAGGTTATCAAGGAAGCCTATGCGTTTTTCTGACATTGACAGGGAACTTTTTGAGAATATTGTTGTTGATGTGAATATAGATATTGACATCGATGATGATTTTGATGGTTTAGCAAATAAAATATCCAATGAGCTCTACAGTTGCGCTGTTCGGAGTAAGAGCCAGGACCAGGATACAGAAGTCAGGAATAATCATTTAGGTAAATGGGAGAGGTTGTTACAGGACAAAGATGATGTTAGAGTGTGGCGAGCCATAGACAGGAGAGGTAATTTTGATGTGTCAAAATATGGAAAAGAGGTGTCACCCAGAGATGAAAATTTTAAGACACACTTTGAGAGAGTACTTAACCCACCACGTGTCCCACCCAACGAGGAAGTAAGCACAGAGGTCAGCATACCAGTGTTAGATAGCCCCATTTCACCTGCAGAAATTTGTGATCAAGTCAAGAATATGAAGCCAGACAAAGCCTGCGGGCCGGACGGAATATCGCCTGGTATATTTCGCTGTTGCCTGTACACCTGATTTTGACTATTGTTACCCTATTCAACAGAGTTTTCATGAGTGGTCAGTATCCTTTATCATGGACCAGGGCAATTTTTTTTACCATCTTTAAGAAAGGGGACAGATAAACCCAGATAATTATCGGGGAATTAGTGTTACTAAGCTGTACGACATGGTCCTCTGTAATAGACTAGGCCAGTGGTTCAAGCCGTGTCGGGAGCAGGCCGGAGCACAACAAAAGCGAGGATGCCTGGAACATGTTGTTACGTTACGGCTACTCACTGACTCCGGAAGGAGGAAGAAAAACAAGTTATTCGTGTCTTTCATTGATTTTTCTAAAGCATATGACGTAATGCCAAGACAAAAGTTGTTTATGACTCTTAAGCGTCTAGGTTGTGGAATGATGATGCTTGCAGCTATAGTTGCCATGTACCGAGTCACGGAAAGTATTTTGGGCTGTGCAATTGTCACCTCTACCGTCGGAGTAAGGCAAGGTCTGTCCACATCGTGTCTCCTATTTATAATATATGTAGACGAGTTGGTAAAAATGATGAGAGATAAATGTAGTCCTGAGAAGTTTATAGAATGGCTGCACATATTGTTGTATATGGATGATGCGGTGTTACTTGCTACGACCAGGAACAACATGTTAAAGAAATTTTGTATATTAAAGGAATTTTGTGATGAATATGGAATGAAGATCAATGTAGGTAAAACAAAGTTTTTCGTGATAAACGGTCAACCAGGGGAGGACGAGCCGCTGCGCGTGGACGGGTTACTGGTGGACAACTGCAGCAGCTACGTTTATCTTGGGACTCCCTTCACGTGCGACGGTTCGGTGTCATCTGCTGTGAAAATACACGCACAAAACAAGTTATGTCACGTTTTAAAATTTGTCTCATTTATTAAAAAAAACAATGACATTCCTTTTATTGTAAAACGTCGTTTGTTCGATGCTGCCCTTATGTCGTCTTTACTGTATGGCTGTGAGTCTTGGGTAGGCGCTGACGTGAAACCAACCATTAAATTGTAAAATTGGGCCATGAAGCAGTTGTTAGGGGTAAGGAGAGCCACTACCAATAATGTATGTTATGCTGAGTTAGGATACCCTCACTGCTGACCTTCTAGGACACAAACAACACAAGTTTTATCATAGTATGTGGTCAGAGAGATGTAACATGAACGATGACCCCTTGTCTTTCGCTCTTAAGTAAGTTATGTCTTTAAATATCCCGGTTGGAAAATTTGTGGCCCACATGACACACAGTAATGTCCCTCACATGTCTTCTATATTGTATATAGTACAGCTGATAATTATAATCTCTCATATCATAAGAATTGTGCAAATTATGACTAAAGCATGACATTTCTACCAGTGTTAGTACATGCCATAAGCTTCATTTTCAGATCAGGAGGTAAGGCAGATTTGACCTCTGAGGACCGTGAGAGGTCAATGACCTCAAAGTATCAAAATATTGATGTTTGGCGTCATTGGTTAATGGTAAACATGTTTATGATGTACAAACCATGCATTTGTGTTCCAATAAAAGTGTCTACATATTCCACACAGCGTTGGTAATTATTTACAGGTGTCTAGCTTTGACCTCTGAGGACAGTGAGAGGTCAATTACCTCAACATATCAAATATTGATGCCAATGAATGTAAACTGTGGTGGCTGGTACTAACACAATTGTTGTACTTGTGTGTTGCAGGATTCCCTGCCTGATGATCGAAGCCAATATACAAGCATCCCAGACCTGATCGTCACTATGGCAAAGCGTCATATCCTCATAGACCCAGCTCAGTCATCTACGTCCAAGCAATCAAGACCACCCCCAAGAACTAACTGAGAGCTTTGTATTCTTTGCCAAGCAGAGACAGATGAACCTTTGCAGTGCCCACTAAGATCAACCATGAAACCGAGTGGTAGTGGCTATGCATCATTGACAGAAGACCTCCTCCAGTTCAAGGGACTTCGGCACATGCCAATGGAACTCAACGTGAACAGACTGGATGATGGCGATTGCGTAGAAGCTACCTTGAGGACACACAGTGCTCAGTGGCACAAGAAATGTCGTTTAAAGTATAACAAAAAATGTTTGACCAGCAGAGCAGAGCAGAATCTGCTTCAGGACAGCAATCTAGTAGCGGTACTCCAACCGTGCACACACGATCAGCAGCTGCCCACAGGCTTCCACAGTCAACCGAGCCTATCTGTTTCTTCTGCAATAAGCCAGCTGGCACTGCAGACTTGCACGAAGCAGCTACAAAGGAACTTGACAAGAACGTTCGGAGATGTGCCACTGAATTGGGGGACACTGAACTGCTGGCCAAGCTGTCTGAAGGAGACATGATTGCCATCGAGGCCCAAAATACCATCGCAACTGTCTCCGTGCATTATACAACAAAAATCAGACCAGCCGCACTCAAGGACGCGGATGCGGATCGTCTGCATGGCATAGCCTTTGCTGAGCTGGTGGTATTCATGGAGGACATGCATGCAGATGAGGACAATGCCCCTGTATTTAAACTCTCAGACGTGGCTAACCTCTACAAGACGAGACTGGAGCAGCTGGGTGCCACGGTAACCAAAAAAAATACACACAACCAGACTGAAGGACAGACTTCTTTCTGTGCTTCCTGATCTGAGAGCCCATTCTCAGGGCCGGGGACACGCTTCTCTGTTTGAGAAAGATATAGGTCCCGCCCTGAAGAAGGCCTGTGATCATGACAGTGATGCCATGCACCTGGTAAGAGCAGCACAGGTAGCACGTAGATAAATGTTTCAGACCAGGTTCACCTTTGAAGGTGCGTTCCACGCTGACTGCCAGAAAGATTATGTGACACCATCCCTCCTTGCTCTGGTGAACATGATCCTCGATGGGGCGAACATCAAGCACCAGACTAAGTTGGCCAACACAAGCACCACAACTGCTGCTCTTACAGTATCGCAGCTACTGGTGTTTCAACAGTGTTAAAGCATGCACGCAGTGTGGATTCAACCTCAGTGCGTCACAGCCGCGAGAGAGAAACCCCACTTCCACTCATGGCGGACACTCGCCTGCTTCTACATGTGGCAGATGCTGTGCAGAAGGGGATCAGAAAGGTGGCCATATGCATTGTGGATACTGATGTTGTGTGTACTGTACTGGCTCACTTCATTCAACAACATCAATCCTGACGAGCTGTGGATAGCTCTTGGTACTGGATCCAGCTTCCGGTACATAGCTGTTGACCAACTGGCTGCCGCCATGAACCCAAGACAATGTGCTACTCTCCCCATCTTCCATGCCCTCACAGGGTGCGACACTGTGTCTTCTTTCGCTGGCAGAGGGAAGAAGACTGCCTGGGAGACTTGGAAAGTGTTCCCACAGGTGACTGATGCCTTTGAAGAACTCTTACGCATGCCAAGTGATGTGAGTGAGGAGTCAATGTCACTGCTGGAGCGCTTCGTTGTGCTGATGTATGACCGCACCAGTGACACCATGGAAGTGAACGATGCTAGGAAACAGCTCTTCGCACACAAGTCTAGGGCTCTAGAAAACATTCCCCCAACACAGGCAGCACTCCAGCAGCACATCAAGCGTGCATCTCTCCAGGGCAACTGCTGGAACCAAACTCTGGTCCTGAATCCAGAGTTACCAATCCCATCTGACTGGGGCTGGCCCAAAGGAGGCCTCTGGTTGGCAGCCTGTTTGGGACGACACTGCCAGAGGCATCAAAATCTTGCCACGAATGATCCACTGCGGCGCAAGAAGGGATGTTACCGGCCGCTGCAAGTGCACCAAGGCTGAACTCAAGTGCACTGCATTATGTGCATGTTCGGGAGACTGTTAGGTGCAATCAGACACCTTTATATTTATTAGGGTACGCCGTATAACAAAAATTCTTTTTCTCAACTTTGGCATGCCAATTTCCTATGTAAAATGGAATTCTAAGACGATTTTATCTCTTTTCATTTTTGCATTTGAGCAATTCTTACTATGCAAAATCGCACTTTTATATTGCACCCTTATCGAATAATGGTTAAATGAGTACGCAGTGTCCGATTGGTCCTGTTTATTGCATCATGCACCAATATGAGTTCCAAATCACTAGCGTGGTAAGCTCTTTCTTATCAGTTAGTTCATCAGGCACTACATCACAGTGTCACAGCCTCTACGTTGACCTAGAACGTGTCCATCATGTCCTTCTTATACCTGAAGCAGGGCATGGTCTCCCGGTGGTGGGCCCGAGCCCGGATGAACTCGTCTCTGGCCTGCTGCCCCACCACTGCTGCCGCAGCCTCTGTCACCTGCTTCACGACTCTTTCGGTGCTCTGAGTGTGGATAGAGAACTCCGGAACCTCGTACGGCTTGACCAGGATCTCCTGGATCTGATCTCCGGACAGTGAACAGGTGAATGCCGGCTCGTGCACCTGGCCAGGCTGCCAGCTGATCAGTGTCTGCAAGCTGGTGGCTGTCAAGTTCAGCTTGGGTGTGATGCGAGGTCTTACACTGGTGTCCCCATACTCCTCGCCAGCCCTCAGCTTCAAAATCTGGGTCACGGCGAACCTGCGGTCGTCCTCACTCTGACTCGCCATCAGCGAGAGGAGGACACATTCTGAGTGTGCGAACCATGCTCCTGTCCGCACGTAGAAGGTCACAGCTGTTTGGACCTTCTTGGGCTGCGACCTCATCACTCTGAGCTGCGTGAGGATGTGCTTGGGGCCGTCCTCTAGTCTGTGGTGAACCTTGATGTCGTAGTAGAGTTTGAAGTACACCTGCAGGCAGTACTTGACAAGGATTTCCAGGGTGTTCAGTTCCTTGCCAGTCAGTCCATGCTTTCTGGTCCACATGTACACGAGCGACTGGGCTGTGGTGAGCCATCTGGAGTGGGACACCTTGCCACACTTGATCTCCTGCAGCTCGGACGGGAGAACGCCCAGCTTCACAGCCTGGACCAGCTGGACCTGCTGGTCAGTGAACATGTTGACCAGGATATACTCCGGTATCTCCGTGAGATCTTCACCGCCTGGCACTCCTCTGAACTCTGCGTTGTACTGCATCTCATTCACGCTGGACAGCAGACTGCACACTGGACCCGTGAAGCCAGTGTCAGATGAGGTAGGCCCGTCGATGCTAGCGATAAGGTGGCGCAGGGGCAACTCGTTTGTGTGCAACACGCATATACTCCAGAAGAGCTTGCGTCCCAGCATCTTCTCCAAATGGGCGTGAGTACCACCCTTCCACCCTGTGTTGGCCCTAGTTGAGTCACCTTGCAGTACGATCAGTGAGTCGGTGGAGTCGTATGTCACCAGCAGATCATAGAGAGCCTGAGCCACCTTGAACGCAGGCTTCTCAGGTGGCACCGGGTCCTCTGGTACAAAATGCCAAAGGTACCTTCCAGATGGCTCCTCTGTCACTGACACATGCTCCTCCCTGATCAACCTTGGGTGCAGTTTCCCATAGCTGTCGGGCACCATCGCCCTGGTCTTGTCCTTCCTCCCATCGTAACCCAATCCAACTATTTTTGTACTCTGGTTAGGGTACGCCGTATAACAAAATTTTTTTTCTCAACTTTGGCATGCCAATTTCCTATGTAAAATGGAATTCTAAGACGATTTTAACTCATTCCATTTTTGCATTTGAGCAATTCTTACTATGCAAAATCGCACTTTAAGCTATGTTATGCATATAAATATAAAAGTCCATTTTTGCATATCAAAAAGTGCTCAAACCAAAAAGTTGAATCGGACAAACTACCCTTAAAATTCAATTTTACATAAGAAAACACCCTGCCAAATTCGAAATAATCTATATTTTACTTTTCATTGGACCTACGGCGTACCCTAATATTTATGCGTCTATATGGATAATGTGTGTGTATTACATGTACCGGTCTGTACTATACATGTGTCTGAGGTAACTGACCTCACTGTACTTTAATCTTATAGACTATGTTCAGTGCACATTGAAAATTAAGGTTGCACAGATGATCTTACAACACGATTTCATGCAAGCTGTTCTGGACACCACAATAACCTAAATGTGTATTGCAATAAATTTGTTTTCTGAGGTCACTGACCTCATTTAAAGCACTTGTTCAGTCATGGTTGCATCCTGTGATTATGTATAAATAGGCTCTCCAGAAGATAAGGGGACCAACACATGGCAACATACCTTTTTAATGATTCCCAAAACTGACAAACTGCACCAGAATCGTGAAAAAATGACAATTTCAATGTAATTGAGGTCATTGACCTCTCACTATCCTCAGAGGTCAAATCTGACTCACCTCCCGATCTGAAAATGAACCTTATGGTATTTACTAACACTGGTAAAAATTTCATGCTTTAGTCATAATTTGCACAATTGTTATGATTATCTGCTGCACTAATAATGTACATCATACAATTGCTAACTCTGAGGCAACAAGATGCAATGTATATAAAACTATTAACCCTCAATTTAAAGTACATGACGTTTATGAGAAGAGACATGTAATTAACGACCTCCATAGGATGTCGTTTACACGTTTTCGAGTCTGTGGTCATAGTTTAGCAGTGGAAACGGGACGTTGGAACAGGCGCGGACGTGGTCGCCTTCCTCTCGAGGAGCGCCTGTGTGTATGTATGTAGTGACATACAAACAGAACAATATGTGGTAAAAGTGTGCCCCCAAACACAACACATTAGAAACCTTTACGGATTTAATACTGTTCATGACGTGTTCTCTAATTTCACTGATGAAATCACATGCAAAATTATTCATGAATTGTTGAATATTTATTTATTCCTAGGAAAAGCATATTCTTTTTCGGTGATAAAAATGTTTTTTTTTGTCTTTCATAGGGACGTAGATCTGCTCGTTGAATTTTATATGTTTAGTAGTTTATCGTAGTAGTAGTAGTTTTAGTAGTTATTTTTTTGTTGGACTACAGTTTGTTACTCAAAATTTGTGGGAGTGTTAAATTTTTGGACATTATGTGTTTTGTCTATTTATTAACCGTTTCACGCCGCACGGTGACGCGATCGCGTCAAAACGGGCCCGTCTATATCTGAGCTTTTGACGCGAACTGCGTCAAAAAATATTTAAAAATTCGCCAAAAATAAAATATTTATCAGAATCGCGTCAAAATCTACTGCGTCAAAGATCCAAGCTAGGCCTATAAAATAAACTAATTGTCAACTCGCTCGTGAGGGTGGATTTGAAGTGATAAGGGCTTGTGTCGCAGCAGCTCACTCTCACCAGGCGGCCTGTCAGCGCGGACTGCCCGTCCCTTTAAAACGTGTCCCGAGCCGGGTAAGCCATACTTATAGCCTAATCCGTCTTCCAACATGTGTTTCAGTTTTCCTCCATTTTCTCAAGAACTACTGGCCATATGAAAATTCTAATGGTAGCGTTGGAATCCTCATAAAACTCCGCTTTTATTGGCATCTAAACCATAAAAAGTTGACTCAGGAAGTATCAAGCTACGAAGTGGTGAACGTAAGTATTTTATATTTCTCTTTACTCAATGTTTTTTCTAAGTCATTAAACTCCGCTATTTACTTGCATTTCTTGTTATTTTTGTCTTTCATAAGGCAGAATAATTTCTTGCGAAACCAACGATATTTAATAATGCCAGGAAAAAAGAATAATCGTGGTTGAAATTGATAACATAACCAAAACATTCGCCGCAGAGTCAGGCCATTACGCGGGGCCCCCCCTTAGAGAGCCCCAGACTGATGTCGAAGTGGACGGAAAAACTTATTAAGCTTTTCGTGCGTGAAAGGGTAAATGATATTATGTGCAATTTATGTATAAAGCTGTGGTCAATAAATATCTATCTATCTATCTATCTATCTGTGTGTGTGTATATATATATATATATAATTGATTTTCTTATTTGGTACATCTTGATGTTTCAGGGTGACAGAGACACTCGTCATACTTGGGGTTGTTTATGCGCAACGTTTCGCCAAGGCACTGGGCATCATCAGGCTAAAAATAGTTAAAAATTTAATATATTGCAATGCTAAAAAGCGAACATCTAAAAAATTTATTCTAAGAAACAATAAAATATTCCTATATTATCTAAAATTACTAACTAATAAATAAAATATAATTTGTACTTAACGGACCTTGGTGTGTATGCTGTCTGAGTTGGTAGAGGACTGAATGAACACTAGTTTCGTGGGTGACATTTCAGCTTGTGTGGGGCGATCGAATGAGAGTCGGGCAATCGAAACAGTGGTAGTCATTTGAGTATATGTAGTTGGTGTGAAATGACTTGGTTATCTTAATAACCAAGTCATTTCACACAACTACATATACTCAAATGACTACCACTGTTTCGATTGCCCGACTCTCGGTTCGATCGCCCCACACAAGCTGAAATGTCACCCACGAAACTAGTGTTCATTCAGTCCTCTACCAACTCAGGACACATACCACCAAGGTCCGTTAAGTACAAATTATTTTAGTTATTATTAGTAATTGTAGATAATATAGGAATATTTTATTGTTCTTAGAATTAATTGTTTTAGATGTTTCGCTTTTAGCATTGCAATATATTAAATTTTAACTATTTTTAGCCTGATGACGCCAAGTGCCTGGCGAAACGTTGCGCATAAACCAACCCACAAGTATGACGAGTGTCTGTCACCCTGAAACATCATTATATTATATAATATATATATATATATTAGATATTATATATATATATTATATATATATATATTATTATATTATAGTATGAAGTATATATGGGAATAGTATATAATATGAAGTATTACTATATATAATATAATATATATAGTATATAATATATATCTTTATATATAATATATATATTATATTAATATTATATATCTATATATATTATATATATATATATATATACGAATATATAATAGATATATATTATAGCGTATATATATATATTATATATATATACTATATATATACATATATATATATTTATATATATATTAATAGTATATATATCTATATATATAAATATATATATATATATATATACTATGATATATATATATATATATATAATATATATATATATATATATATATATAGATCATATATATAAATAGATAATGTATTATATATTATATATATTATATATTAGTTTTATATATGTTATATATATATATATATAGATGATTATATAATAATTATATATATTATATATATCTATATATAGATATATATATATATATAATATATATCTTATATAGTAATGTAATATATTATAATATATATATATATATATATAATATCTATAATATATATATATATATATATATATATATATATATATATATATAGTGTTATAATAAGAATATATAGATGAATTATATATATATATATAATATTCGTGTATATATAATATATATATATATATTATATATATATATATATATAGATATAATATGATATATAGTATTATATAAGTTATAGTATATACTATATATGATATAATATATATATATATATAATATTATATATATATATTATATATTATATATCATATATATATATATATATATATAGTATATATATATATTATTAGATATATATATATATAATATATATATATATATCTATATATATAGTCTTTATAAAATACATATATATCTTTCATATTTATATAACTATATATTTTATATATATATATATATATATTATAGATATATTATAGTAATATACGTAGATAGATATAGATATATATATATATTATATATATATATATATATATACTGTATATTATATATATATATATATATATATATTTTATATATATCTATATATATATATATTTTATATATATATATCTAATAATATTATATATAAATAATATATATATGTATATTATATAAAGACATATATTATCTATTATTATATATATATATATATATATATATTATATATATATATCTATATATATATATATATATATTTTATTATATATCACACATACACCCACACACACACACACACACACACACATACACACACACACCAGACCCCTGCTGGAAATCCAGGTCGATTATCGACCCCCAAGCATTTATTATGATTACATAAATAAACTCAAAATAAATAAAATAAAAATTTGCACTTGGCCAGTCCTTTATGATGAAAATAAATTGAATTACACACACAGTCACACACACACGTATACACACACGCCTGGACACTTCGGTGGGTTACAGCGTCAGGTACCAATCTGTCGTCCGGAGTTCGATCCCCGGTCCCACTCATTACCGGGGGGATTTTTCCACTGATAAATTACTGTCTCCCTTGAGCAAGTGGATGGGTGTGTGTTGTGTGTGAGGTCTCAGCATTACCCAAAGATCGGTATTTATGATCTCCAAGCTCGCACCGGGAGGGTGAAACTGCCGATCGCGAGTCCGACTCGCGTGGACAAGACCATGGGTGAACCAGGGTCTATAACTCTATGAAAAACCCTGGGGTGAACCATGGGCAGTGGTGGATTTACATTGAGGTTAATGAGCCTGCAACCTCAGGCACCGGACATTCAGGGGTCCGCGATGAATAGATAAATAGATAAAATAAATAAAAATTTGATGTAATAAAATATAGTAATAAAAATCATGTACGTATAAGAACACTGATATACTAAAGGCCGCCAAAATTCGACATTCGAGTTAGTAGTGTAATTTGGCGACTTGTTACGTAGGCCTTTTATATTATTTAGTTACTTAAACATTCTTAATGATTTCAAATAATAAAGTTATTTTGAAATATAAAGGTATGAGTGTGGGAGTAATGAGTGGTGAGGTATGGGTGTGTGAGTAATGAGTGGTGAGGTATGGGTGTGTATGTAATGAGTGGTGAGGTATGGATGTGGGAGTAATGAGTGGGGAAGTATGGGTGTGTGGGAGTAATGAGTGGTGAGCTATTAGGGTGGTCCTTCATGAGGGGTAAATTTTCGAATTAATTTATTTTAAGCTCCAACCCCTGGAATAAGTTGGAATAGTCGAGATAACTCTCCTCGTGCATTTTTTTCTCAAATTCCAACAACATTTACCCTTCCCTCATCGACCTTGAAGTTTAGCCTCAGTTTCTCGGGGCGGCTGACATTAGAGCGACGACGTATCGGCCTGTGCTGAACTTTGAAACGCTCCTGTAATGTCCAATCGTCTCTTTTGATGTGATACGTCGATCTGTGTGTTTGTGTATTATGTGTAATGTGTAATGTGTATTACTCGTTCTTCTCACCGCCCCCCTAACAATGTTTTTTTCAGGTTGAGTCATCACTCATCAATCTATCATTCTATCAAGCATGGCAGCAGTGAGCCGTCGCTATTTGATTGCTCCGTTGCAAAACATTGCCGGGTCTCAACTTCCCTCGGAAGAAGAAGTGCTGGGACTGTTGATATGCCGAATCGAGGTCGAGAAGAAGTCTGTGCGGGAGGCGGCCAACGATGTCATGAAAATTGTCATTGAGCTCTGGTTGAAAGCCAGGATCCCATTCCAGCGAAAGGACCCCATCCTGGCAAAGATTGAAAAACTCCATAAGGAGTTTGGAAACGTCAAGCGGAACAAGGGGCGAGCTGGCTCTCAAGCGGTGCGTGAGGAAGCTTTCAAGAAGCGGACGAAGAAACTCTTCGATGTCGCCGCCACCAATACCCTGGACGTCCTCACGAATGAGGAGGATAAGGCATTTCTGCTAGCTCGGCGCGAACCCGGTCGCCGTGGACAGCTGGGATCTGTCGACACACGGTTAGCTGCCGTGGAGGCCCGCGCCGCTCAACGCCGTGAGCTGCAGGAGCGACAGAGGCAGCGCGCGGAGGATGAAGCCAGCACGTCCATGACCCCAGTGGAATTGGAATCGTCGTCCACCTCTGCAGATGAGTCCGCTGAGGAGGAGAGCGGAGACGACGAAGAAGCGAGACCTCCAAAGCGCCCCAGGAGGGCTATGACAAACGTGATCACGCCTAGTGTGGCAGCGTGTCTGGACAGAACCATAATGACCGACCGGGGAGCAGTCTATGTCCTGTCGGCGGCAGCCCATTCGCTCGGCCATGACGTCTCCGAGCTGAGCATCAACCGCAGCTCAATCCGGCGGCATCGGCGGAAACACCGGACGGATGCTCATGTGGCACTCAAGGAGGAGCTACGGGGGGGCTGCACGCTCATTGTTCATTGGGATGGGAAATTGATGCAAGACCTTACGACCAAGGAAAACGTCGAGCGACTTCCCATTCTGGTCTCAGGCAATGGAACGGTGCAGCTCCTCAACGTCCCCAAGCTGCCGAACGGAACGGGCTCTGAGATGGCCAAAGCAGTTGTCGGGGCACTCGAAGACTGGGACCTTACTGAGCGCATCGCTGGGATGTCGTTTGACACGATATCCTCCAACACAGGCCGGAACAACGGGGCTTGTGTCCTGATCGAACAGCAGCTCAAGAAAGATCTCCTATACTTCGCGTGCCGCAATCATGTCCTTGAGCTGCTCCTCGCTGAGGCTTTCACGACGGTCATGGGCCCCACGTCAGGTCCGGAAGTGATCCTGTTCAAGCGCTTCCAAGATCACTGGAAGTTCATCGACCGGAGCCAGTTCGAGTCCGGTAATTCCCACCCCCATGTGCGTCCTCTGCTGGACCCTGTGGACAAGAACTGGTTCCAGAGCACCCTGATCAACCACAAGGGCCTTCGAGACGACTACTGGGAGCTGCTGGCATTGACTGTGATCTTCCTCGGCCAGGTCCCCCGACGAGGAGTAAGATTCTTTGCCCCCGGACCCATGCACCACGCAAGGTGGATGTCGAAAGCCATCTACGCACTGAAGGTGTGGATGTTCCAGAGCCAATTCAAGCTCACAGCGAGGGAAGAGAAGGGCCTGCGGCAAATCGCCGTCTTCATCAGTCACCTGTACGCGAAAGCCTGGACACTGGCTCCGGAGGCCGCAGCTGCCCCTCGACACGACCTGCAACTGCTGAAGGATTTGACGACCTACATGGACGTCAACCGGGACGTGGGCAAGGAAGCTCTG
>JACEEZ010000871.1:47500-60000 GCA_016584305.1 Chionoecetes opilio | reverse complement strand
AGAAAAAAATTAGAGTAATTTATTATTGCAGATTCACACATACCCACACGCGTGCACACACACACACACACACACACACACACACACACACACACACACACACACACACACACACACACACACACACACACACACACACACACACACACACACACACACACACACACACACACACACACACACACACCAGAGGTAGGCACCGCAAACGAAAATCCACTTCCGCAAACGCAAATCCGCAAACCCCAATCCTGACGTTCCGCAACCGCAAGTCCTAAAAATTCTTGAAGTTCACACTTCCGCAACCACAAATCCGCAAACCACAAACCAATTAGGTGATATTTTCTCTGCATATATTGCAGAAATAGAGGTAAAGCACTTTGTGTCAGTAAATATATATATTATATACTAATTCACATATGGCAATAATTATTGATATATATATATATATATATATATATATATAGTTGATTTTCTTTTTTGATACATCATGATGTTTCAGGGTGACAGAGACACTCGTCATACTTGGGGTTGTTTATGCGCAACGTTTCGCCAAGGCACTTGGCATCATCAGGCTAAAAATAGTTAAAATTTAATATATTGTAATGCTAAAAAGCGAACATCTAAAAAATTAATTCTAAGAAACAATAAAATATTCCTATATTTTCTAAAATTACTAACTAATAAATAAAATATAATTTGTACTTAACGGACCTTGGTGTGTATGCTGTCTGAGTTGGTAGAGGACTGAATGAACACTAGTTTTGTGGGTGACATTTCAGCTTGTGTGGGGCGATCGAACCGAGAGTCGGGCAATCGAAACAGTGGTAGTCATTTGAGTATATGTAGTTGTTGTGAAATGACTTGGTTATTAAGATCAGGGGACAAATGCTTGATGTGTATAGCTTCTAATAATTTAGTGTCACTAGGGTAGTGTGCCTTGGATAGGATACTAAAGTCATTCATAGAAAAAGGGTGATCTAAATCATGTGAGTGTGAGCGGATTGCAGATTGCGAAGGTGAAGAAATGGGTCGACCAGTACGTGCAGAAACACCTTTATGCTCAGAAAGCCTAAGGGTTAGATTCCTTGTCGTCTCGCCGACGTATCTAGCGTTACAACTAGAACATTTGAATTCGTAAATTATGTTAGAAATAAGGGCTTTAGGTATAGAGTCTTTATATTTGAAATTCTTTTACCCTAAGATCTCATTTCAAATATAAAGACTCTATACCTAAAGCCCTTATTTCTAACATAATTTACGAATTCAAATGTTCTAGTTGTAACGCTAGATACGTCGGCGAGACGACAAGGAATCTAACCCTTAGGCTTTCTGAGCATAAAGGTGTTTCTGCACGTACTGGTCGACCCATTTCTTCACCTTCGCAATCTGCAATCCGCTCACACTCACATGATTTAGATCACCCTTTTTCTATGAATGACTTTAGTATCCTATCCAAGGCACACTACCCTAGTGACACTAAATTATTAGAAGCTATACACATCAAGCATTTGTCCCCTGATCTTAATAACCAAGTCATTTCACAACAACTACATATACTCAAATGACTACCACTGTTTCGATTGCCCGACTCTCGGTTCGATCGCCCCACACAAGCTGAAATGTCACCCACAAAACTAGTGTTCATTCAGTCCTCTACCAACTCAGACAGCATACACACCAAGGTCCGTTAAGTACAAATTATATTTTATTTATTAGTTAGTAATTTTAGAAAATATAGGAATATTTTATTGTTTCTTAGAATTAATTTTTTAGATGTTCGCTTTTTAGCATTACAATATATTAAATTTTAACTATTTTTAGCCTGATGATGCCAAGTGCCTTGGCGAAACGTTGCGCATAAACAACCCCAAGTATGACGAGTGTCTCTGTCACCCTGAAACATCATGATATATATATATATAATATATATATATATATATATATATATATATATATATATATATATATATATATATATATATATTTTAGTATATTTGTCATACCTACCTCTCAGCGCCCCACAGATGTTATAGCTCACATTTTACTTTCCCCTCATTGTGACCACTCACACAATATATTTATATATACGTAAGTGGACACTAAGGGGTAATAATATGTATAAGTAAACAACACTCCAAATTATATTTCATTGATTAAATATCAGACCAAATACAGTAGTCTTTGATCAGCCCCTAACCTCAGACTCCTCATTCAGTCCTCTGGTGATAATTCCATATTGAGCAGGTCCATGTTCCCCTTCATGAAGACCAATCTGTCAAAATTATCGGAGGTCAGACTCGCTCTATTGGCCTTCATGATGTCCGACCCCTGGGAGAACAGTCTCTCCACAGCTGCAGAGCTGGGTATGATCGTGTTGTACTTAACAAACACAACTAACCAGGCGGCATAGGAAATGGCGGGAAACACGGCCTGCCTCAGCAGCTTGTTCCTCTGTTTCTCTGAACACCAACTCTCAAGCTCTTTCCCATCTTGTTGGAGAGGCGGGTAGAGTTGGTGCCCTCTGTAGCTGTGAGTCCTGGGCTCATCAAAGCCTGGAAATAATAGAAACATTTGTAATATATATTAAGTAAATATTTTAAGTAATCAGAGTCAGAAAAAAAATACTGTTACTTAAAAATAAAAAGTGCTTAGATTTTGTTTTTAATATGCTATTTCACCTATATCATATATATGACAATTTATCAGCATGACACTCAAGATTGCTAATTTAATGAGTTGGAGTAATGAACTGTCACAACTGAACTGAAGATGCAGTAGATCTCGATAAAATCAATAAGTCTCACCTTGAAAAAATCTTCTTCTTCGTCTTCATCCTATCTGCTTCTTAGGTATCCAAGACAGCGCGGTGGGCGCGTCGCCTCGCCCACCCTACGACGACACTTCCGGGGGTCACCACGCGCGAGTCTTCATGCAGGCTCTCTTCCCATACCAAGCAACTCTCGATAGTAAACATCAACTTGTCCCAGTTACGAGCCTTGTGGGCGCAACCTTGGCCTCCTCCACGCCGGATTGTCTCTTACAGATACAACCCGATGGGAAGGATCGGTGCAGGGTAGTATGCCACATGCCCATATAGCCGACGTTGGTGCTGACGGACTATGCAGGTAATAGGCCTCGATTCAGTCTCACGGTGCAATCGCTGATTTGACGCGTAATTATCCCAGCTATACCCCATGATTCTGCGAAACACTTATTTCCGAAGGCATCGATTCGCCTCTTCAAGTCGCTATTTAGTGTCCATGTCTCACAGCCATAGAGTAAGACAGGGATCACAAGCGACTTAAAGATCCGGATCCTTGTCCTCCTGCACAGGTACCGACAACGTCAAATACTCGTGCTGAGCGAGTCCATAACACCGTGGGCTATACCAATCCGCCGTAAGACTTCTTGATGTGACCCGCCATCATTATGGACTGCGCTACCAAGGTATGTAAAACTTTCCAAGGTCTGAATGTCCTCGCCGCACGCATGAACAGACTGTACAGTTTCATCTAGTAAGACTCCAAACACCTGGACCTTGGTCTTGAGCCAGGAGACCTCAAATCCCAAAGGCTTTGCCTCCTCGTGCAACGCCTCGAGAGCCATCACCAGGACCTCCAGCGACTCAGCAAAGATTACTGTATCATCGGGAAAAATAAGATCAGTGATCTTGGTGTTGCCGAGGGATGCTCCACAATCACTTTGATCTACAACTTTGCCCAATACCCAGTCCATACAAGTGTTGAAAATGCAAGCCCCAGTCAATACAAGTGTTGAAAAGGATGGGGCAAGGACGCACCCTTGCCTCACTCCTGTATTAACAGGAAAGAAGCTGGATACAACTCCCCCACACATCACAGTTCTCTCAGTCCCAGAGTACAGGATTGCTATGGCCATCAAAAAATTCATTTGATCAAAGAGGGAGAGTCACTGGTGAACAAGCAGCGTTCTCTGGACGGTGCGCTTAGCCGCGCAAAAATCGTGCTCAAAATTGAGAGTTTGCGGACATATTTGCGTTTGTGGAAGTGCTTCCGCAAACGCAAATCCGCAAACATTTACACTTCCGCAAATCCGCAAACGAATTCGGACTTCCGCAATTTGCGGTAGTTGCGGTTTGCGGAAGTGTTTGCGGAAGTGCCCACCTCTGACACACACACACACACACACACACACACACACACACACTCCCACACACACACACACACATGGGTACTCCGTAGTGTAGTGGTTAGCACGCTCGGTTCACAACCGAGAAGTCCCGGGTTCGATCCCCGGACGGAGCGGAAACAGATGAGTTGTTTCCTTAAAACCCGAGCCCTTGTCCACCCAGCAGTGAATGGGTACCGGGTGTTAGCCGGGGTTTGTGACCTGCTCTCCGGGGTGCTGGCTTCGGCCAACACAAAGCACTAAGGAGGAATGATAAAAATGTTGATATGGAGACGGGGCCACACGAGCATTGCTCTGGCCCTGTAAAATACAACAACTAGATGAATACACACACACACACACACACACACACACACACACACACACACACACACACACACACACACACACACACACACACACATACACACACACACACACGCGCGCGCGCGCGCGCACACACACACACATACATACACACGCACACACACACGCACACATACACGAACACACACACATACACACACACACACACACACACACACACACACACACACACACACACACACACACACACACACGTGGCGGTCTGATCCTCACCTGGGATAAAGGAGTCTTCCCGTTAAGTTAAGGCAGCATCACCCTGTAGGACAGCGCGGTATGCGATGAACCTTGTGTATGGCCTTGAGGGAGGGAGGGAGGGAGGGGCGGAGATGATTGGTGGTGGTATGGGACACAGGAGGAGGCAGGAAAGGCAGGGAGGGTATGAATGGCAGGCCGTGGCGTGTGGTCAAGGGTTAGCGTGGGTAAAGGGACTGTACAACACCTTAAGAAAACCATTTACCACTGTGAAAAAAGGAACCTTGATAAAGAGGTGCTGTAACTCAGATACCTGTGTGTTGAGAGAAAGGAAGAGGCGTTAAAGAAGACGTGTCTGTCAGGTGAGATAGTTAGTTACGTGATGTTTTATTATGCCTTCATGCAGGTGAGTAATTTGTGGGTATTCATTGTCTACATCAGCCGCAATTATCTTCATTATGTTTCCTGCTTACTAATATTCACTGTAAAGTTGCCTTGACGCTGCTAGTTCCGGCACAACAACGAGAGATAAAGGATTCAGAACGTACCATCAGCAGACATAACAATTGTCTCCTTGACGTGACCTAGGCAGACATAGCAACATGTTATTATTTTGTGGTTTTGTATTTTTGGGATGTTTCTTAACTTATCGTTTTCTTGTTAACCGCAATTTGTGAGGCATGGATATGATGTGGATGGCAGGGGTTGTAAATGTCATATTGGAGGTTGTGAGGCAAGGGATGTGATGTGGATGGCAAAGGTTGTAAATGTCAGATTGGAGGTTGTGAAGAAAGGAGGTGATGTGGATGGTAGAGGTTGTAAATGTCAGATTGGAGGTTGTGAGGCAAGGGAGATGATGTGGATGGCAGGGGTTGTAAATGTCAGATTGGAGGTTGTGAGGCAAGGGAGGTGATATGGATGGCAGGGGTTGTAAATGTCAGATTGGAGGTTGTGAGGCAAGGGAGATGATGTGAATGGCAGGGGTTGTAAATGTCAGATTGGAGGTTGTGAGGTATGGAGGTGATATGGATGGCAGGAGTTGTAAATGCCAGATTAGAGGTTGTTAGGCAAGGGAGATGATGTGGATGGCAGGGGTTGTAAATATCAGATTGGAGGTTGTAAGGTAAGGGAGGTGATATGGATGGTAGGGGTTGTAAATGTCGGATTAGAAGTTGTGAGGCAAGGGAGATGATGTGGATGGCAGGGGTTGTAA
This sequence comes from Chionoecetes opilio, assembly GCA_016584305.1. Classification (NCBI taxonomy): domain Eukaryota; kingdom Metazoa; phylum Arthropoda; class Malacostraca; order Decapoda; family Majidae; genus Chionoecetes; species Chionoecetes opilio. The sequence goes on along the minus strand of JACEEZ010000871.1, from coordinate 54,062 downwards.
ATGTCAGATTGGAGGCTGTGAGGTATGGAGATGATGTGGATGGCAGGGGTTGTAAATGTCAGATTGGAGGTTGTGAGGCAAGGGAGGTGATATGGATGGCAGGGGTTGTAAATGTCAGATTGGAGGTTGTGAGGCAAGGGAGGTGATATGGATGGCAGGGGTTGTAAATGTCAGATTGGAGGTTGTGAGGCAAGGGAGGTGATATGGATGGCAGGGGTTGTAAATGTCAGATTGGAGGTTGGGTAAGATTGAAGATTGTTTCCTCTGCACCGTGTTAGCTTATTTGTACCTGCTTTCCAGTATGTTGCTTTAAGCTATCGTAAAACCAAGTACACGAACACATTTACTTGCATTTTTAATTAAGAGATTTCTAGGCTGAATGAATTGGGAGGGAAACTGCTTGGAATGCGTCGTGCGAAAGAAAATGAGCGAAAGGTGAGTGTTTGATATTGGAGAATAGGTAGCTAGAGGGCATTTACTTTCGTGCCATGATAGTTTTATGGTGTCGCTACTTAATCAGAACCGAACAACAGTGCTATTCAAAGCGCCTATGAAACTTTTTAAGCATCTAATATGTCGGCGTTGATGGCTCGGAAAATGGGAGGAAGAGAGGAAGAAGTAGGAGGTGGAGAGACGGAGGCATTACAGATGAAACAAAAAGGTAGGGAGAGATATCTTATAGTTATACATCGATAGGTACCACAGGAGATTGCTGGTGACATTCTATCACAGCTATTTGAGTCTGATATCTTAGCGACGACGAAGAATGAGCGATGAAGTCAAGGTAGCCGGATAGTGTCACTCGTGTCACTATGTCCGTGGCGGCGGATAAATATCGTGCATAAGACTTTAATTGTAAACATGGCATTTGTAAACATGGCATCATGCCTTACATGGCATTAAGTATGTGTATGAGAGAGAGAGAGAGAGAGAGGAGAGAGAGAGAGAGAGAGAGAGAGAGAGAGAGAGAGAGAGAGAGAGAGGAGAGAGAGAGAGAGAGAGAGAGAGAGAGAGAGAGAGAGAGAGAGAGAGAGAGAGAGAGAGAGAGAGAGAGAGAGAGAGAGAGAGAGAGAGAGAGAGAGAGAGAGAGAGAGAGAGAGAGAGAGAGAGAGAGAGAGAGAGAGAGAGAGAGAGAGAGAGAGAGAGAGAGAGAGAGAGAGAAGAGAGAGAGAGAGAGAGAGAGAGAGAGAGAGAGAGAGAGAGAGATGCTTAGATAATATCTGAATATGTAAAACTACCACGTCTTACCTTTTTATTTTGAGCCACTATCAGTTTTTTTATCTACCTTTTCGTCAGAAATTTTCAAGCGTAGACGCTCATTAAATAACAATATAACTCTAAAAGCAGCACAGTACACAAATGCCAAATATTCTACCATACTCACAATGTAGTTATCTTTATTCCTCAGTGACAGACGTTTAACCCCTTGAGGCCCAGAACGTAATTTACATTGTAATTTGGCTACCATTAGATAATTTTTATGACTATAAGCAATAATTAATAGATAGGAACTGCTTAGTATCCTCGTCCACTAGGTAATTTGGTATATTAAGTTATTTTTTGTAATTTTATGGATAACAACAGACGATTTTATATAGCAAAGAACAGATCTGGGCGTGAAGGGGTTAAGGAATGTAGGCGAACTATGTCTTACCTCCAGCTGCTCAGAAACGAAGAGACGCGAAGTCCAGCTGTGATGGCATATTGGGCTACTCCTCCCTAAGAATCATGTGGCGGAAACTTGGCAAGGTGGCGGCATACCGGTTTGGCGAAAAGTATTGAAACGAAACAGTATCTCGAAATATGCAGAACAAAGGAATAAGAGACAGAGGGTGGGAGGGTAGAGGAATGAAGAGGATGAAGGGAAGGAGGCGAGAGATGAAAAAGTGGAAATGAGGCGATAGGGTGAGCCATAGACCACGGTATACAGTGGTCTATGGGTGAGCTTATCTTAGGAGACAAATATGTGAAAAAAAAAAAAAAAAAATATATATATATAATATATATATATATATATATATAGAGAGAGAGAGAGAGAGAGAGAGAGAGAGAGAGAGAGAGAGAGAGAGAGAGAGAGAGAGAGAGAGAGAGAGAGAGAGAGAGAGAGAGAGGAGGAAGAGAGGAGAGAGAGAGGAGAGAGAGAGAGAGAGGAGAGGAGAGAGAGAGAGAGAGAGAGAGGAGAGAGAGAGAGAGAGAGAGAGAGAGAAGAGGGAGAGAGAGGAGAGAGATAGAGAGAGAGAGAGAGAAGAGAGAGAGAGATGAGAGAGAGAGGAGAGAGAGAGAGGAGAGAGAGAGAGAGAGAGAGAGAGAGAGAGAGAGATGAGAGGAGAGAGAGAGAGAGAGAGAGAGAGAGAGAGAGAGGAGAGAGAGGAGAGAGAGAGAGAGAGAGAGAGAGAGAGAGAGAGAGAGGAGAGAGAGAGAGAGAGGAGAGAGAGAGAGCGAGAGAGAGAGAGAGAGAGAGAGAGAGAAGAGAGAGGAGAGAGAGAGAGAGATTGATTTGCCTCGCGACGACCCCTCAGAGTCTCAGCTCGGTGCGTGACCCCCGGAGCGTGCCTGCCCGCCGCTACTAATATAATAATATATAAAGGACGAGGGTGAGGAGGCTCCCAGGCGAGGCTGCAGCGGGTAGACAAGGATAATGTCACGTCCACTGGTGTGTAGCTTGATACTTTAACGTTGACCTAAAAGTAATAGACCTTTATGTATGTGCAATAGAAATGTATGGAGCTTTCCAAACAGCCTTTCTTAATATATTGATTGGAGTTATTGAAAACGAAGTGGTATTTGGTTCCTTGTATATGCTTCAAATTTTAGAGTTACCTAAGATTTGTCAATTGAACGAGGAATATACTTTTTCTTCCCTTTGTAGATGATGCTTCATATAGTGTTCTATATGACTTAACGTCTACCATAGTACAGGTAAAGTCTAAAAAGATGTCTACATAAATGCCAAGCCATCGGAATAGGAAATTTTACCGAATGATCCTCATGTTTTTTTTCTTCTTTAAGAACAAAATAGAGCAGTAATCCTTGTTCTGTATCATTGGGCTGTGATGGCTCGTATATTCATATGTATCTTAGAGGAATGAACGTGATAATAATGTGCTATTAAGAACACTTATAATTATTTTCTTTAGGTACTATTGAAGCGGAATCCTTCACGCCTTGGCCTCGCCTTGGATTGAGGGCGTGGAAATTGCATGATCTTTTGTGTATGTTGCTTGAAAGTTGTGTATACTCTTATGTCTCTTTTTGCAAAACAAATGTGTGTTACGTTACATTTCTGGCTTATAAATGGAATCAGTGAAAATCCTGTCCCGTTGTTGCAGAATGTTATTTGCGTGCATTTGCTATCTAGAATAAGAGGCCTTTGTGGCGCAAGGGTGATGAAAGCCAGTACTTGTTATCCTATCGCAGACCACCAGGTAGACCATTGACACCGAGATAGCATGCTTTATATTCCTAACTCAGCCTCCTCAGCGTTGCCCAGTCGCTGTGTAATGACCAAATGATAAATGTGTTGAATTCGATACTGGAATAACGGGAGTTGCGTTAAGGTAGAGAGGGAAGACTAGGGAGGAGAAGAGGGAGGCAGGGGTCAAAGCGAGACCTGGCCTGGCCGATGGGCGTGCTGGCAGCACAAGGAGTGGGCATGGTGGCAGCAGCACCTTTCCTCCTCAGACAGACAGTAGGATTTGCATCTTGAACTCCCTCGTAGGCGTGGGTCAAACTCTCCCTCTGTCCTCCTCCCTGTCAATGGTGTTCAGAAGCCGTTTTGCGTCCACTCTTTTTCACACACTGCCGCTCACGCCTCATATTCCCTCATGGAGTATTACATGTGTTAGGGACTTGGCTGAAAACATTATTTGTATATGTTTGTTTCCATCTGTCTGTTTGTTTATGTCTGTCTGTCTTGAATCGTAAGTTTATCTCATCAGTCAGTTTACCTATCTATTTAAAACTCTGTCTGACTGTCCGTTTTTCCACTGTTTGCTCGTTGTTTCTTTCTATCTACGTATCTGTCTAACAATTTGCCTGTCTGTCTGTTTAGTTCTCCCATTTTTTTTCTCTCTATTTTCTTTCTCTCTCTCTCTCTCTCTCTCTCTCTCTCTCTCTCTCTCTCTCTCTCTCTCTCTCTCTCTCTCTCTCTCTCTCTCTCTCTCTCTCTCTCTCTCTCTCTCTCTCTCTCTCTCTCTCTCTCTCTCTCTCTCCACACACACACACCACACTATAATACCTAGTGATCTGACTTCATTTTCTTGCTTTATTCATGTGTATTGCATTTCTTGTATACTCTTTATTAATCATGCTTTGGAATGCTTTGTGTAGTAGATGGAAGCTAACCTTCGTTGGGGAGTTGCTGAGTACACATTATGTGAGATAATGAGAAAAAATAGTACTCAACATTTTCATCCCATGGAAGTAACAGCATAAGCAAAAGTATATATCAAAATTGATAGTTTTATGGAACACAAGATCATGTATCATTCAGCATATAAATACAACAAAAATGTAATGGCATGATATTATGGGTGCCTTGTGTTTTGTTGTGTGAAGAGCGAGGGAAGTCTCGGGTGATGAAGCAGATACATAATATTCTTGAATGTGACTCTTAAGCAGAGACGAAATACAGATAACGTTTCATGAGTTAAAATCCTCCATAGCCGCTTGACGCTTATTACAGAGAAGAAACACAATTGATATATTGTTTCAAAGTGAATAGCGTTGGCAAGTAAAAATAAAACTCTGTGTCAACATTATGATGCTGGTAACTTTTGATACTCTATGAATATATAGAGACTTAGAGATTGCGTGTCATTAATGAGCCATTTAATATTTTTCTCCCTGATGTTCTGTTTTATAAATATTCATAATAAGTGTGACAACTGATGTAAATGTTCTTGTTCTCCTATATGCGATGGCTTGCCACATCTGACAGCTCTGGAAGATCTATGATATAAAACACATGGATATAAATCATAATTTAATCTCTGTGGTTTAACATGAGAAATATAACCATATGTTTCCCTTGCGAGCTACACAATTGATGACCTCTAGCTATGATGTGCAGGATACAGCAGCGAGGGGCGTGAGGCTGAGCTATGGTGGGAGGGGAGGCTGCCCGCGGGGTCTTGAGAACAACTCACGGGTCACAATCCTTTGCTCGCGCACCCAGCCTCCTCGCGGCCTCCCCCTCCCTCTGTATGCAGCCCCGGCTTCGCTCACTCTAGTAATGTTAGAACAAAAATGTGAATTGGAATGTATTTAACATGATTGTCAGTGTCACCTTTTCTATTTATTTTGTAATTACTAGTCTGAGCGTTGGTGTTCTTCATGTCTTTATCTAATGGCACAGACGTAATGACTAGATTTATATACGATGTGATCAGTTGGTCCGCAGGCCGGCGCTGCCTCCCACGGCTCAGCCACAGACAACAAGGCTGCACGGAGAGGCATTTCAGCAGCCCAAGTCGATACATTCACCAGCAATCGTTGCTTTGCATTGTGATAAAAAAGAAGAATATTATAACCTTTTTCAGATCTGTCTCAGAGTTTGTTGTGTTCAAACTAAGATTCTCGAACGGTTCAGGCGTCTTGAGGGTCATGGGCAGGCGTGGGGCATCAGGACTCTGCTATTGGGGTCATGAAGGCGTTGTGGGGGACAAGGAGGGGCGTGGCAGCAGGTGATGGGCCGTGGAAGGTGCCAAGGAGGGGTGTGGCAGCAGGTGACGGGCCATAGAGGGTGCCAAGGAGGGGCAGCAGGTGACTGGCCGTGGAGGGTGCCAAGGAGGGGCAGCAGGTGACGGGCCGTGGAGGGTGCCAAGGAGGGGCAGCAGGTGACGGGCCGTGGAGGGTGCCAAGGAGGGGCAGCAGGTGACGGGCCGTGAAAGGTGCCAAGGAGGGGCAGCAGGTGACGGGCCGTGGAGGGTGCCAAGGAGGGGCAGCAGGTGACGGGCCGTGAATGGTGCCAAGGAGGGGCAGCAGGTGATGGGCCGTGGAAGGTGCCAAGGAGGCGCGAACACGACATAAGACATTACCGGCACCGCGACACTCAGGAAGGCGTGGTCTGGTCATGACACTCGGGAAGGCGTGGTCTGGTCATGACACTCGGGAAGGCGTAGTCTGGTCATGACAGTCGCGAAGGCGTGGTCTGGTCATGACACTCGGGAAGGCGTGGTCTGGTCATGACACTCGGGAATGTGTGGTCTGGCCATGACATTAGGGAATACGTGGTCTGGTCATGACACTTGGGAATGCGTGGTCTGGTCATGACACTCGGTAATGCGTGGTCTGGTCATGCCACTCGGGAAGGCGTGGTCTGGTCATGATACTCTGCATTTCATAGTTACAGTAAACGATGAACGGTGAACACATTGCATTGATTTCTTAACTTAATTTGCACTCACTGCTGACTCTCAGTGTCACGATCGACCACGATCTACATATAAGCTCATAAATACATTTCTGTTCAACAATATATTACTATGTGTCATCACAGTTGGCTGCCTCGGAGTGCGGCGACGAGCACTGCAAAAGGGAGTGAGGCCAGGCTGGTGTCACT
>JACEEZ010000871.1:30000-42500 GCA_016584305.1 Chionoecetes opilio | reverse complement strand
AAAACTGGTGTTTAAAAACAATATCCTGAAAAAAATCTTCATTCGTATCTGCGAGGATGGCAAGATGTGAAATCCGCATCCGCATCCGCATATTAATATATCCGCATATACATTCGCATCCGCAAAATAAGTAAATAGAACATCAGGAAACACACCTGCATCCGCGGATCTCTGAATTTTCACTTCCGATTCATCTTGATTATATATATATATATATGTTTATATAATATATATATATAATATTATATATATATATATATATATATATTATATATATTATATATATATATATATATATATATTATATATATATATATATATATATATATATATATATATATATATATTATATATATTATATAATATATTATAATATATATATATAATATATAATATATATATATATATATATATATATAATATATATATATATATATATATATATATATATATATATATATATATATATATATATATATATATATATAATATATATATATATATATATATATATATATATATATATATATATATATATATATATATATATATATATATATATATATATATATATATATATATATAATATATATATATATATTATATATATATATATACATATATCTTATATATAATATATATATATATATAATATATAATATATAATAGTTATATATATATATACTCTATATATATATATATATTAATCACCTTTCCTTGAAGTATACGCACACATACTAACAACTCACGATAGAAAGAAAGCCATACTCTCCCCAGCATAGGTTTAGGTTAACTACCGGTGTCGTAATAAAAAATACCATGCGTCCTAAAGGGAAAATGACGCACATGCAAGCTCGATTTTAAACCCAAAAAATAAAAAAGCAATGTCACACACACTTCCTTCATCTGACAGACACTTTCCTTCTGAGAGACATTATATAACACATCAGCGAGGTCTGACTGCCCAGCTGCGAGTCAGGAGAAGGCTGGTGTGCGTCGTGCAGGCCTATTATGACAACATTACCGGTGTTGAAGGCAAGGCCGTACAATACATCCTGATCGATCTTGAATGAATGGCTCGGTACTTGCTAATCTCTAAAAGATCGTAACGTGGCTGAAAATGTTCTGAGAAAGATGCAGAAAACGATATCTTGCCATCATTATGTGCTTGCGTCAAGACATGATATCAGATTATTCATTACTGTTTTGTGGTGGCCTTGAACGAAACTCTAAACAAATTTGCACCGGAGTATTATTTCGTTGTAAATAATTTCATATAACTAAAATACAACAAACATTATTTTAAGCGACAATATAACATAGAAAGCTAGATAGTCATATGTGTCAGGAATCCTGTGGTATCGTAAATTTGAAGTTACTCTAATGCAGTATAGTTACTTGCACCGTGCGAGTCTTGGATGGAAAAAAAAAAATATCTTAAACCTCAAATTAGTAGTCTCGTTACGTTGAAGAAAGTCCAATGTTTCAGTAAATATCTGAGCGCAGCACAACATTTGGGATGCAACACTTGCCTCATCACTGGTGCCTTACGTAGTACATCACAGTCACACAACCAGCCAATCACAGCTGCCTTCACTTTAATCTGTAAACAATTATATGACAGGAGTCTTGAATTAAGGCTTCTACCAGAGCAGGTTTGGCGAGAGGGAGCGCAGATAAAATATTAATGCCATGACCTTTTCAATTTAATTCAGAGTTTCCTATCGTGTACCGCTGCTGCTGCTGCTGCCTGCCTGCCGGAGTGAAAGCAGACCGGCAGGTGAGGGCGTACAGGTGCGTCCAAGGGGCTTTAATTAGACTTGAGTGTCGTGCAGAACCATTTATCTTGAGTTCGCTCGTTACTGTATCGCTGGTGATTCACAATCATTAACGTACTAGTACAGATATATGATTTTTTTTGTCCGCGTGAAAACAAGCGTCTTATATTAAGGACTGATTCTGAGAGGGAGGAAATATATCTCTCCCAAAGTCTCTCAATGGGACATTAATCTCCGGGAAATATAGTGGACCAAGAAGGTCGAACTGTACCCTGAGAATGGTCCTCCGGGGGATGAGGGGACGAGAGGGGAAGGGGAGTAAAGGGAAGGGGAAGGAAGAAAGAGGCGGGGGGGGGGGGGGGACGGAGATAATCCCACCCTCAGGCTTAGACATTCCGGCCGGCAACACCATTATGTGTGGCGTGGAAGAGGAATTACACAAGAACAAGAACACACACACACACACACACACACAAACACACGATACACACACGCATACACACACGCACATTTGTGGGGATGAAAAAAAAAATACACTAACACTATGCTCATTTTCTTCCCCCCATGTAGGCTCATCCTTACCCTTGCAGGAGAAGGAATGAGACTCGTGGGCGAGAATCACCTGATCGTGAAGGCGAGGAACGTATGCAAGGAAGGAAGTGAGGAAGTTATAACGTTGAGGAGGTGAAGAAGAAAGAGATGAATGATGGAATAGTATTAAGAAGTGTTATGATGTAGTATCTAAGTGATTATGATTTGGATAAATGAGCGTAACTCATCAAGAAATCCTGATTGTAGATAGCAATGACACATGTGATGGATAATATCAAGCACTAACGTACATGGAAAAAAACGTGAAGGACTTTGCCATTTGTTTGGAAAAAAAGACTCTCATAGAAATATAAGATAACAGCAGGGAAGGCAAAAATATTTCAGTTACTTTTTGCTTGCATTTTTCATACTTGATAAAAGTCTTTCTCTCTTTTCTTCTTTACGCATAAATCGTTTTCACTTCAATCTATCCTCTTTTTTTTTTCTCCTACAAGTGCTCTTTTGTTTCCTAATCGTCGCCTCTCTTCCATCCTTCTCTAATCGCAGCACCACCTGTTCTCATTTTCTTTTGGACGACTCGTCGCCAAACCACCCTGAGGCATGGCTTGTTTCGCACCCTGAAAATGAAGCAGGCATGTAATTCCCTCCCTCTGCCACCCAGCGCTCGCTAACGGCAGCCACGGAGCTGCACTGAATAATGGTCCAGACCCACTTTTCTTTGCATAAGTATGTTGCATGTTCATTCAAATCACGTAATCCACAAAAAGTTATTCATTTCCACGCTTTATTTCCGTAAAAGCACGACTTATGTAAAAAGCGCGTGAAAAAAATCTGGCCCGTTCCAGCCGCCGCGCGAAACTTGCTGATGACACAACGGGAAGCTGAAAATCTGCATCACACAGGCTGCCTTCCTCCGACGCGTAAGCCACATCCACACATTTAACCTGGCCGTATCGGTCAGAAACGGGTGCTAAACTCTTTGGAAAGTCACAGCTTTCTTGCTGCACCCGTAAAGGATACAAGTATGTGCCATATCGCAAAAATTGATATCAGGAACACCCAAAATTCTTCAAGTACTATATTACTTTATGTATTCACATGCTTCTGGATTACCTTGGGGGGGGAGAGACTGCCTTGGGTGATGTCTTCGAGCCATGGTGCGTCGTCTGTTAGTCGTCAGGAGCGTTTAGGAAGCTCGGAGAATTTACAAATTTTGATTGCGGATTATTTGAAATTTGCTGACTGGATGCAAAAAGTGACTGCATATTATTGATATACTCAATAATGGCTATATTTTGACTGCATTAAATCAGGCATGATGAAATGGTCTGGACGATTACTTTAACATAATCATCCGCTCCAAGGCACTCAGAAGGGTACTATTTCACTCTCCCATTATATTTATTACATTACAGAGCCTGACCTCCACTCATCTCCTCCACTCCGCCACCTTCTTAACGCATTCCATCGCGCTCGGGGTCTGAATCACATCCTTTCTCCACCACCAGCGCCACCGCCTACTTTCTTATCATTCATAAATAATACGAATTTTTATCCATTCTTCCCAGACATACTAACTCTCCGCTATACGGCTTACTCGGCTCACCACCACCTCACCACCATCTCACCACCGCTCACTTCTGACAAATCCTCCTACTTACCTCTGCCTCTCAGCCCTTGTAGTAGTAATCAGTGATTGTGTTCGGGGGGGTGTCAAGTCTTGCGAGGCGAGGCGGGAAGCGAGGACTTCAGGGGATAAGACATCTTTTTTTGTTTACACTGTAGGGTTGTACATCTTACCGTTTCGTTGTTGTTGCTGTTGCGTATCGTATTTATCTTTATTGTTATCAATATTATCATTACCTTATAATGATATATATATATATATATATATATATATATATATATATATATATATATATATTTTATATATTTTATATATATATATTTTATATATTTTATATATATATATATTATATATATATATATATATATATATATATATATATATATATATATATATTATATATATATATATATATATATATATATATATATATATATATATATATATATATTATATATATATATATATATATATATATATATATATATATATATATATATTATATATATATATTAGGGTGGTCCAAAAATATGAAGTTCAAATTTTTAAATGTTGCACTTCCCCAAAACGTTCCAAATAATGAAAAATTTATTTAGTGAAAAAATTAGCTAACATGAAGAACATTTGAAGGTCGCTACCGATTACTTAAGTTTCACCCTCAAATGAAAATTATGCTTTATTTAGCATTCATGTTAGCATATAGAAAAGAGTTGCAAAACCCTCTTATTAATGTAGTACCACAGTATGGGGAGACATCGTATAGAACACGTTTAAACATGTATAATACTAGTTTCAAACAGTCAAGTCTGGTTTGCTTTGTTAGTGAATAAAGCCCACAGTTATTGAGAGTGGATTGTGGCATAAGCACGCACTCTTTCGGGTATCACATTCAGCAGTAAGCAATGAGATGCCATTAATATAACCTTATAAATATGTAAACTCAAATTATCTTAAAATATATATATATATATACAATGTGCATATATTAAGATAGATACAAAATTTTTCAAGCTTTTTGTTAACATTTCTTATTGTGTATATTAGACGTACATTGCAGTAAATAACTATTCATAAATAATTAATACATTATATTTTGTGGCATACATGTGACTAGTTATTCCTTCAAGAACAACGAAAGAAAGGGAGACCTGGTTCCATGGTTTATTTGATTGTAACCTTGCAGAGAAGGAGGTGAGGAGAGCCGATCGAATAGTTGAAGCAACAAAGCGGGGACTTTCTCAAGATGAAAAGACCAAGAAATGGTAGGAACGGTTTGTTCTGGCATCTTCATCTTCTGGTAGTGAAGAAAATTCAGAAGATGAAGTATAGGCATCTAAAGGATCACCATTTTCATCAACTTCAGCGGCACTGCCTCCAAAACATCGTGTAGTTGGTGTAGCGTGAAAAAGCGTGTAGTTGATCAAAATGTCTCTGCAACAATTGATCGGACCAAGGTCTTTGATCGGAATGCGGTGTACATCCTGGCATCTACAGCCCAAAGTTTGGGCCATGAGATCTCACCATTGACAATCGGTCGGTCCTTAATTCGGCACCATCGAATCCAGTATCGTAAGAAAATTGCAGCTATCATCAAAGAGAAGTTCTCACCCATGGCGCCACTTGTCATCAACTGGGATGGCAAGATGATGACCAACATTATGGGGGAGAATGTTGTTGACCGTCTTCCAATCCTGCTTTCAGCAGGTGATGCAACCCAGCTCCTCAGGGTCCCAAAACTATCATCTGGAACCGGAAAGTGTATAACGAAGGTTGTCAACGAGTCCATTGAAGAATATGGTCGGTAAAAGACCGTGTTATTGCGATGTGCTTCGACACAACAGCAGCACATACAGGTGGAGTAAATGGAGCTTGTACTCTATTGGAACAGAAGATGACGAAGGAGCTTTTATATTTGGCCTGTCGATATCATATATTTGAGATTGTGTTGGAAGTGGCCTTCTCATCAGTGATGGGTTCGTCAACAGGTCCTGATATCCTGATATTCAAACGTTTCCAGCATAAATGGGGGTTAATCAACCAAAGTATCCCTTCAACGGCGATGGATACTGACCCAGATCCCTGGTTGCGGGAGATCGCATATGAGATAATTAAGTTTGCAAAGGAACAACTTTTGATCCAACACCCTAGGGATGACTATCAATAACTCCTGGAGCTATCAATCATCTTCCTCGGTGGGATTCCTACTCGTGGGATCCTCTTTAAGGGTCCAGGAGCCCTCCATCGAGCCAGGTGGATGACCAGAGCCATATATTCTTTAAAGGTCTGGATGTTCCGGGCCCAATTCAAATTGACTCTGCAGAAGAAGACCAGCCTGAAGGGAGTATGTGACTTTGTCATCAAGGTATACCTCAAGGCCTGGTTCCTCGCTCTTATGCCCCAGTTTGCTCCTGCCCAAGCCCTCTTTGCTGTTGAAGGAACTCCAAAAATACCACACCATCAATCCGAAGATTTCCGCAGCAGCACTCAGGAAGTTGGAAGTTTCAAGGCCATCTCTGGTACCTAAGTGAGCGCCTTATCCCTCTGGCTCTATTTGATGACTCAGGTTCTTTGACTCTGGAAGACAAGGGTGTAATGGCACATAAGATGTTCCAACCAACAAAGGATATTAATCCACCAAAGAGGGTCGTTGTGCACACATCTGATATTCAAGAGAAAAAAATTCAGTTCCTTCGTCAGTGGACAATCCCGGGCATTCTTTCGTATCATGGGACTTGAGGACGGTTTCCTAATGAAGACCCTGGAATCAGATGACGCATTCCAGAGGGACACTTAGGTAACCACACACCTAAAATTTGTCAACGACGTGTCAGTAAGAGGAGTTGCGCTTATGACAGAATACAAAAGTCTGATTACTGCAGATGAAGAACGCAGTACCTTCTGCAGGTCGTGGCAGACTACAGAAAGCGACTTCCTACACCAAAGAAGTCTAGTTTAGCTTGATATCAAGATTAGAGCCTTGAGAGTGTCCGTGGCTTACTCCTTCTCAGTCTTCGTACAAGTGCATGCAATTTAAGGGGGTCCTTTATGGGATAACTAGAATAATATCGAATATTTACCCGACACACTTGTCATCTGTGTATTCTCGTCCATTACAGGCAAGTGTGGCTAAAGGGATCACACACATGGACCTCAACGGGCTTATCTAGTTTCTTTTATTTTCGCCAGCACGGTGGCTGGCTTGACTACCTTGAGCCCTTTAGAGTTAGAGACATGCCCAGTGATAGGTTAAGAGGCAAGGGAGGGAACGCTCATAAGGGGTAGCTCTTTTCAGCAGATTCTGAACATGCCGGTTATGGTTGTTTTAAAGGATATTTGGTCACTCTAGATTTTCTCTTATTGACTCAAATATCCTTGCAGACGACACTTGCATACCTTCTGGCATCTTTGGGGAACAAATGCAGCCTCATTCCAGGGTCTGTAGTACTGTGTACGTCTCTTCTTGCCACACACACAGCAGCAATAGCGAGAGGCGACGGACGGCATTCTTGCGTCTGGGGTGTCAGTAGCCATGTGGGGCCGTAAATTGGTGTTTTGTTTACATTTCTGAAGAGGCGACGGTGGCGCCATCTAAGAGCCAGCAAGTGCATAGCGCCAGGATTGCCTGCTTCCATAGGACAACACCTTCCTCGTTCTCTAGCTTCCTTGGGACGAATGGTCTGCCGTTTACCTGCGTTTGTTTGTTCTGTAACGCATTTATATGGTTCGCGTATCCAGCTATAGTGTTACCGTTTGTGTTGTGGTGTGTTAAGGTACCATGGCTGCCTGCAAGCTTCAAGCAGGCCGGTTGAAGGCAGGAAGCAGGCCGGAGGTGAGATGCAAAAGGCGCATTGAGCTGATTGTTGCCGTGAGTAGCCAGCTATCTTGTGTGTCATCATATTTTTCTTGTGATATTTCTTTAATTCATCGTGTGTGTGACTGAGTGAGGTTATTTTTATGTTTTTTTCATGGCACTTTGTACGTTGTATGGAGAACCACAATATGATGTAGAAAATGCTATGAGGTTACTGAGTGAGTGACTTTCCTTGTCATAAACCCCCCCATTCCCCCTCCCTCCTCTTTCCTGTTTCTTGAGGCTTACAACTCCCTTCACACATTCCATAATGGAACCACGATAGCGCTAACAATGCAATGCGCAGCGCCATATGGTCCTGATTATGGGTCTATCGTGACCGATCGTGACGCTCGTGACGCACTCGGCCAAGGCCACCGCGAAAAGTTAGTGCATGCACTAAAACATCGGGAAGCTCCCCAATTTTTGTACCCAACGCAGCGCTATCTTAAGTCTATTGTGACGCTATCGTTATCTATGTAGCAGCTTCGTGACGTTATCGTGATCGTCGTATGTCTACCGGGACGATATATAACCGTTACGCCCGCCGTCATCCCTACCCCCCCTCTTTCTGCACCACCTCCTGCCTCCCCCCCTTTCTCAATCACCACCACGTGGCCATCCATCCCCGTGTGAACTATGGTGCTATAGCTCTTGACGCTTTCGTGATACGTTCATAGCACCGTCATGGGCACTCATGGCACTATCGTGGTTACCGTGACTTTATCGTGACGACAAAATGACCGTTATTTTCCATGCATGACTTAGTCTGACAGCTATCATGACTCCATCGTAACCATCTTACGACCGTCATGACACATACTTACAGGCAGCGTGACATTGTTGTTGTGAAGCTATGTATCGTGGTCGGCGTTTAACTTTGTTAAATTTCACGATAACGCCAAAATAGGTGGCGCTATCGTGGTTCGATTATGGAATGTGTGAAGGGAGCTTAATCCCCCAGTCCTCTCCCTCCTCCCTTCTCTCCCCAATTCCCTCCTCGATGACGGCGTCTGTTACTTTCAGTTTGAGATATTTAGGCGCTTTAACCCCTCCGCCACCCAACCTATGAAAGTGACTCAGTAAATAGTAAATTAAGATATGAAGCCGTTTTACTTATCACAAAACGAAAGTTAAGGATTTGAGATGTAACGTATAACTGCATCCACCAAACATTCGCGTTCGTAACAAGAATTTTGACGCTTAATTAACGAGTAATTATCCCGTAGTGTACCTGTAACAAAGCGTCACGTTGAGCAGTGGCGTAGCTAGGTATCTATCAATCAGGTACGTGGGGGACACAGCTGAGTATGGGGGGCACTATAGGCAGGCGGAGCTCAAGGGCCAGTCTGATGCCACATATAAGGGTATAAAGGCATATTCTAAGATCAGATCAGTGGTGGGTATTAGAGCATTATACAGGATACGGCAGCCATGGCCAGTGGGGGGCACCTGGTGGGCACCGGATTATCATGGGTGGGCTCGTGCTCCCCCGTAGCTACGCCACTGGTGGTTACGAGCGAGCGCGAAGCGCTCGCGAGTCCTCACTGGATACGGGATTTTTCTCACATATAAGCGGCCGACCCGACCCGATCGACCATCACGCTTTAAGGAGCTTATATTTTTGGAATCCCGCTTCTGATTGACAAGCGGTCTTCGCCATCTGATAGCCCCATTCAATTTTTATTCGCGCCTACAGACAAATTTCCTTGCTATCGGGTTTCTACGGGCTCGCTCGTCCTCCGCCGATTAAGGCGTCTTACTGGTGTTTTAGGTGGCGAGAAGTCATGATGGTTATGTTGATGAGCAATACAATGGAAAGTGCGAGTAATTGGTGATACAAAGACGAGGCATTAGCTCTTGTCTCAAGTAAATACTGGTAAAACAAACAAACTGGACATTTGTTTGTGATGGAAATTGTGACGTAGATATATGACAAGGGTTGTATCCAAGTCCTTATAGGGTTAAACATATAGAAAGGAGAAAAACATTAAATTCGTATTTTTTTTCTTTTCATTCTGAATTGTTAATGAATCTAAGGGTCCAGGAGGGACTTTGTCTAACATGTGATAATCAAGCTCAGATGAGGGACCAAGAGGATAGAACAAAAAGTTGGAGTGCTAGTGTGGGTGATTAAAAGTAAAATCATGTACTTAAAAAGTTCATCATAAACAATGTGATTCGTGTTAGTCTTGTTCCCATGTCCTTACTCGTTGTTATCTGTAGGATTGTGTATAGGTAACATGCACATAAGCGCCATAAGTGTTTCCGTAAGCAAAAGGATGTGGGGGGGGAGGCGAAAGAGGTAATGAAAGGTAGGAAGAGAGGGACAGAGAGAGAGAAAAAAAAAGAGAGAGATAACAATGTTTATTTGAAAAGGGGCACATCATGTATTCGTGACCCTCCTGTTAGTTTTCCCTGAGCCACATGAGGGTGTCCTGCGGCGCCACGGTCAGGAGTCCCGGCAGGCTGGAGAAGGCGAAGTCCTTAACGATGGTGATTTGGTTTTGGTCGAGGCGGAGCTGCTCCACCGCAGGGAGGGACCTGAAGGCGTCAGGGTTCACCTCCATCAGGCTGCTGTGACGCGTGTCCAGCGTCAGCAGGTCAGGCAGCTTGGTGAAGGTGGCCGCCGCCAAGGTCTGAATGACGCTGTTGTTGAGGCGCGCCACCGTCACCGAGGGCAGGCCGCCACGCTGGTGTTGGTGAGCTCCCTCAGGTATAGTGTAGCTCAGGTACAGGTTCTGGAGCTCCCGCAGAGAGTCCCCGACCTCCGTCAGGTAGTTGTTGGTGAGGTCGAGAACTCATAGGCTGGAGGTCGCTCTTAGGCCGCGCCCCCCGAGGTCGATCAGGTAGTTGTGGCTCACGTTGTAGTCCTGGGACATATGTCATCCTGTGGTTTTTTAATATAAATTCTTGGCACCGGACATTTTTTTGATCTTCAGTCATCCAGGAATTAGAAAAGTTTTGGTGCCATTTTTTTCGGAAACCTCAAAGTGGGATTTTTCAAAAAAATTGGGGGTGGGCGTAAAACTCGAATTATTATTATTATTATTATTATTATTATTATTATATATATATATATATAAATATATATTTTTTTTTTTTTTTTTTTTTTTTTTTTTTTTTAAAACTTTTCTAGTGACATGCATCATGTAGCATATCAAATTGACCAGTATGACTCAGGGAATGCCATTATACTATGTATGGTTTACTAGATATAACACTGTTAACTTGGAATGACATTTTCATAATATTTCACTGAAAATAGCCTTCATATTTGGTAATTGAATGGTTTATCTCAAGTAAATACTATGGTCGGTGTTAGTGTGTTTACTGTTCATAAAAGTATCAACACAGGTATGTTTTGCAATGTATTTTATTTTGCAACATACGATGAGCACCCATATACACTTTTCATTTGTGATATTGTACCAGTTAGTGTTCAAATCTCGTCATCAGAGTCATTAACCTCGGACTCGGCGTCGCTTTCATCATTCATAACCTGAACCTGTGTATTTTCACAGTTTTCCTTGGACTCTTCGCATGAACACATTTCAGTACACACCATGTGTAGTTTTCGACAGGAACAGATGTTGTTCCTGCATTTG
Source organism: Chionoecetes opilio (assembly GCA_016584305.1). Taxonomy (NCBI): domain Eukaryota; kingdom Metazoa; phylum Arthropoda; class Malacostraca; order Decapoda; family Majidae; genus Chionoecetes; species Chionoecetes opilio. The sequence continues at coordinate 31,085 of JACEEZ010000871.1, read as the reverse complement.
CCGACACCACAACCGCATTTCACTAGTTTCATTACTTCGTCCGGAGCGAGTTTCTGTGTGGTGATTATCGGGAGAAATTGGTCCAATTTCTTCTCCCAGCCATTGTGTTCTGGTGACGGGATGGCCGGTTGTGCTTTGCATGCATTGTACCATACTAACGATTGGTAGTGTGCACGGAGTGTATGATATTGCAGGGCATGTTTTGTTGGAGGTAACTTCTCAGCTTCGCCTTGTGAATGTTTGAACAAAACCCACCTCAGTTTTCCAACCTCTGTCTCCTTAGTTTTGGGTTTGTACATCTTACAAACAAAACCTTCTAAGGTTGTGAATACAGTATCAGGTAGCTGAGTAGTAGCTCCTAGTTGTTTGAAGGCCTCCAGAACCATTGGTGTGGCTTAGCTGAATAACTTCCAGCATGTTACCTTGCCTTTCCCTGCAAAGCGCCCAGTTGTGTCACAACTTGTGAAGCTATGGAAACCTGGAAGTGACGCAGCTGCGCTCTCTCCTAGGGCGTCATATATCGGTAGGAGCTGTACGAGTCTATATTTATCGGCTGTGCCCATGTAGATACCCGAATGTTTTCCGATGGATGGAAAGTGTCCCAACGCCAGGATGAGGACATCTGTATCTGGCGAGAAAATATGCACGGCATATCCGCTCTTGTTGGCATGAGCCGCATGTAGGATGATCATGGTATCAGCCTCCTCGTGTGTACTTGTGAGACCTTCCACGTTGATGTGCCATGATTTCGATCCACTCGCAGTAGATACTACAACCTCTGTATGTCCGTCTTTGAAGTGATCCAGAAGCTTGTGCGACATATTCTGTCAGACTTGCCTTTGTCCGGTTGTGGCTCAGGAATGCTTGTAGAGATGTTCTGATTGGTGTTGAATCTCCACAAACGTACTCTCTAGACTCTTTGATCCCTCGGTTCCGACGCTCACGTGTACTGTGCTTTAGAGATGGACCTATGTTGTACTGGTCGAATACAACATGCACACGTCCGTAGCCTTGCATTTTCTTCTCCAAGACATTGAGGTAGCTCTGGTACAAATGCCGGCCGTTTTGATATTTGCTTGGTTTCC
>JACEEZ010000871.1:0-25000 GCA_016584305.1 Chionoecetes opilio | reverse complement strand
GTCTTATGGTAAGCGACAGCCAGCTTCGCTCGCTGTCAATTACTCATTAAGGGCTTGTTCTATGCAAAAAGTTTGTTCTACAGACCCCCATTGATTTTGACAGCACTACTTGGATGTTGAATTTCAGCTCAATCCGACAATAATTAGGAGTCGTTTACGCTAATTACTCATTAAGGGCTTGTTTTACGCAAAAAAAATTCTTCCGACGACCCCCATTGATTTTGACAGCACTACTTGCATGTCAAATTTCAGCTCAATCCGACAATATTTAGGAGTAGTTATACACTTTTTGGCGGAAACTTGGTTCCACGGGTCTTATGGTAAGCGACAGCCAGCTTCGCTCGCTGTCAATTACTCATTAAGGGCTTGTTCTATGCAAAAAGTTTGTTCTACAGACCCCCATTGATTTTGACAGCACTACTTGCATGTCGAATTTCAGCTCAATCTGACAATAATTAGGAGTAGTTGACGCTTATTACTCATTAAGAACTTATTTTACGCAAAAAGTTTCTCCTGACGACCCCCATTGATTTTGACAGCACTACTTGCATGTAAAATTTCAGCTCAATCCGATAATATTTAGGAGTATTTATACACTTTCTGGCGGAAACTTGGTTCCACGGGTCTTATGGTAAGCGACAGCGAGCTTCGCTCGCTGTCAATAACTGGTCGCATGTATTAGCTAAGGAGGAGGAGGAGGTAGGAAGAGGGGAAGGAGGAAGGAAGCTGGTGATGGTGGTGGCTGTGATAGTAGTGGGGGTGGTGATGATGGTGGCAGGGTATGAGAAGGGCGGGTAGGAGTGATGTTAGTGATGGCAGCGGCATTGTGGATTGCAGTGAGATGGTTAAGATGATGGTACACTCGTTGCGGTGAAGGCGGAGAATGCAGCGTTGAGAAATGCGCTTGTGTGTAGCGGGTTAGGCGTGTGATTGGGTGTGTGTGTGGCGAGGCAGGGGCGGCGCGTGGCTGTGTATACTGAGAACGCCGCTGTAATGAAAACAGATGATGTGCACGCCACGGAATCGGGTTCCTGATGAGAGTGACGCTTCATTGGTGAGAAAACGATGAGGGTGAGTGAGTGATAAGATAAGATTTTCATCCTATCTAGACACTTTGCAAGTACCAACTACAAGGTTATTGACTATACAAAGCGCCGCCACGTCAGCACGAACTAGGCGGACTCGAACCGCTGACCGAATGCACAGGGACGCTGCACATTGCGAGCTCACGTCTCTACCAACCTTGCCACCCTGACGGGCGTGTGAGTGAGTGAGTGGGACTTGGCTGGACGGTGCATGATAAGGATGATAAGGATGATGACTATATAGAGGCGAGAATACAAGGTTGGATGTGATGTTGAGTAAGTGATGAATAGTACGAAGCGGATTGGAGCATCGTGATTGGATTCATGTGGAATTGTTCACTTATTTTTCTTGTGTATTCTAATTTTTGTTTCAATTGACGCGTGGGGAAAAAATATTGAAAGTTGCTGCATCATTTATTTCATTGATTTTCTTTTTATTCATTTTTTAGCGATACAGTTTACAATGTTTTCCCTCCTCTTCCTTCTTCCTCCTCCTCTTCCTCCTCATCTATTCGTGCATCATAATCATGCACTTGCTAATTTTTTTGTTCAACTCTATCTCCTCATAAACAACACTATCAATAACTACAACTGCTACTACAACTACAGATAGTAATAATGCCTCACAAACAATTACATCAACAACATCAATAACAACTACTATACTGCTGCTAGTGCTACTATTATTCATTATATTCCTACTACAAATATATAATGAAAGTAATAATAACAATACTGATAAGTAGAACCTCCATCCCACAAAACCTGCTCACAGCTTTCGTCAGCAGGTCTCAGGCTTTCGCATTCCAGGCGCGATCATATTATATTTAGAACACGGTGGAAAATATAGCATGGGTGTAACTAGAGATGCTGCAAGTCATATTAAGGGATTTGCGAAGGCTAGTTAGACATTTCAGCCACAAAATATATCACATTATACTAAGTCATAAATGAAGCAGGAGCGCAGTAATTTTGTCCTGTGTTAATAAGAAATAATGCGATAGAAATTAAAAGAGCTAGAGCAAGGGTTATAAGATAGCGTATACATATATATATATATATTATATATATATATATATATTATATATAAATATATATATATATATATATATATATATATATATATATTATATATATATATATATATATATATACAGTATGTATATATATATATATATATATATATATATATATATATATATATATATATATATATATATATATATAATATATATATATATATATATATATATTTATTTATATATATATAGTTGGTATTCTTAGGTAGATACATCTTGACATTTCAGGGTGACAAAGACACTCGTCATTCTTGGGGTTGTTTATGCGCAACGTTTCGCCAAAAGACACTTGGCATCATCAGGCTAGGCATGGTGAGAGTGTAGCTCACGTGACGATCTGTGTATACCTGCCCTCCCTGGGCTGCTGGGAAGATTCTTAGTAAAACTAAGAATCTTCCCAGCAGCCCAGGGAGGGCAGGTATACACAGATCGTCACGTGAGCTACACTCTCACCATGCCTAGCCTGATGATGCCAAGTGTCTTTTGGCGAAACGTTGCGCATAAACAACCCAAAATGACGAGTGTCTTTGTCACCCTGAAATGTCAAGATATATATATAAAATATATATATATATATATATATATATATATATATATATATATATATATATGTATATATATATATATATATATATATATGTATATATATATATATATATATATATATATATTATAATATATATATATATATATATATATATATAATATATATATATATATATATATATATATATATATATATATAATATATATATATATATACTATTATCCATCTTGTTATAGCTCCATTATGTTACCATGAAAATTATGTGTTGCGATGATTTCTCGAGCTTGATTTTTTTTTCTTTTTTTCCAGAGGTGAGAAGGAGCGATGGAGTGACACAATTCAGTGCCGGATTTAGATGTCGCGGGGCCCTGGGCACTGGGGCTAGGCGGAGCCCCTAACGCTACTTACTTACTTACTTTACTTATCTGTGGCGGGAATACTTACGTACTTGAATGGACTGGAATGGACTCAGTAGACAAGTAGTTAGTGCGGAGTCATTAGGGAGCTTTAAAAGGAGATTATTTCAGATAAAGCTAGATAATTTCATGGATGAGGATAAAAAGTTGATGTAGGTAGTGTTTTTTTAAGTAACAAACTACCTCGTGTAGGTCTCGCGGCCTCTTGTACCTTCCATATTTTCTTATAATGTTCTTATGTTTTTATTTACTTAAACATATTAGTGGCCCGATTCAGTGGCGCGTTGTGGCGTCCCATATCTTTTCCTTTTTTTGATCAATGTGTTTTCACGTGTTTGTGGCGGGGAGACGATAATCCCCCCCACTATAGCCGAGCCGCCGAGTGGCGCGCAGCCTTTCCACATAAGCCACGGGGCACTTTCTGTGGCAAGGTTTCTGTAATATGTACGAGGTATGTGTACTATAATATGTTTTATTTAATTTTTTTATGAGACACCCGTTTCCTCCTCCTCTCTCTCTCTCTCTCTCTCTCTCTCTCTCTCTCTCTCTCTCTCTCTCTCTCTCTCTCTCTCTCTCTCTCTCTCTCTCTCTCTCTCTCTCTCTCTCTCTCCCTCTCTCGCAGCAAGGATCTATGAATATATTTTTGTCACACTCACTCATTGTTCCTCGTCTTTATATTCTCACAGCCACTCTTCATTGCACAGAATTAATCTATCTATAACAATACTCATATACCTTTTTATTTACGCGACGGGAATAAGAACAACGTAAGAGAGAGACAAATGAACTTCAATTTGGCTCAAGCTTATGACTCTAATCCTCCCAAACATAGCTTAAGGTACCGAAAACTTGCTCGAATTAAAACCAAAACCCTCGAAGCACTTATAGCCGTCTTAAATAGTGTGTTCAAGTCCATACGGGCAACCATATCATGCCTGGTGCTTATTTATAGCGCTATTTGGTCAATATGTCGATTATAATGCAGTACCGAAGCATATTTTTCCGTAGTATAACAATTTATAAACAAGTAGTCGGGTCACTTAGGGCGGAAAAAAGGCTTTCGCTTCACCTTAGGTGAAGGAAGTATTTTGAGGGTCTTATCCTAAGCATTTTGTGCCGCTGAATCCGAAAATCGTAGTTGGGTCACTCGTTAGCGGTAAGTTTTTGCGCAATTTGCAATTTGGCAATTTGGCAATAAAATTGGCAATTACAAATTGCAGAATGAGAACCATACGTCGTAGAGACCTCGTTTTGGACTCAAATTGAAGCTTATTAAGAGTGCATAAAATGTTATTGAGTACTCCGTGGTTGTATCTGTTCGGATTACTGATCTATAATGGAAATTAGAGATAAGTGGAAAAAAATTGGGAAAAATATAAAAGGAATAATTTTGGCCTTAAAGCCTGAGTTCTTAATAATTAAAAACTAAATTTTAATTAGTAAAAAAAGTAAAATAACAAACAATTGTTCTTAGGACACATTTAATTAACGAATTTGTGCAAGGGTGGGTACAATTATTGCGTAGAACAGGGTATTTCAACTGAAAAATGCTTAGGATAAGACCCTCAAAATACTTCCTTCACCTAAGGTGAAGCGAAAGCCTTTTTTTCCGCCCGAAGTGACCCGAGTATTAATCCAGAACACAAAATTTCAAACAACGAAACCGAGTCTCCTCCGCGTATTTTTGGAAAATAACAATTAGAACACAAAAAAATCCCTTACTTGCGATAGCGAGCGTTCACAAGTTGAAAAAAATCAAATATCTAGTCGTCTACGCCATCGACTTTCCTCATGCCCATCTTCCTCGTCGTTGATCCCACATCTCGGGGAGCAATCGCAAAGCTCCGAACAAGAGTCTGCAGGCGTTGACAGCGGCAGCGATTGGTCGAGCAGTTCGTCTTGCATCCGCACTGCATCCCATCCATGATACTTTGCGGGGCGGGAGGCAGGGTGGAAGGGATAGGCGCCAGGTTTGGTCCGTAGCCGTACTTGGTCGGGTCGAGGGTCACCAACTCCTTCTTCACAGCCCCCTCCCAGACGACGGCCTGTAGCTGGGCTCGCATAATGTGCTGGGTGGTGGCGTTGACTGTCGGAGGGGCCAGTGCTGCTCCAACCTTCTTCTTCTGAAGTGCCGTCCACCTCGCCTGCGGCAGAGAGCAGGTATATCCGTAAATTCTGCTCACGAATCGGCACAGCACGTCCAGGCTCTCTTGCGTCAGCGGACCAGGGCTTCGGAGTGTACCCAAAGCGTCGAGGGTTGCCTGGTCGGCCGCCTGGAACACAGGCCAAGCTTGCAACTTGCCTTTCCTGAAGAGGGCGCAAGTGGTGTCGCAACCAGTCAGAGCATGGAAGGACGTGATCACATCCGCGTGAGAGCCCAGTTCATCGTGGATGAGCTGAACGTTGAAAGTCGTCTTGCCAAGCTGGAGGCACGTGTTGGGAGGTATCTTGGGGAAGTGTCGGAGGAGGAGGACGAGGACGTCAGTGTCCGGAGAAACTACGGTTGCCTCCACATCTTTGTCGAGCATGGAGAGATGATATATCATCTTAGTGTCCGCTTCCTCTTGTTCTGAAACGAACTTGGCTCCGTCCGGTCCAGAAGTTGCCACGGCTTTGTCGCGCCACGCGCAGACGACGCGTAATCCCCATGAATGGTGATGGATTTGGGAGGCAATGAGAGAGGTCATAGCAGTCTTGTTGCTTTTGGTGGACAAGATGTTAGCCATGGTCATTCCAGCTTTGATCCTCGTCGCTGCTTGGATGTCGATATCGTATCCTCCACCTCGGGCTCGCTGTTCCCTCGTCTTGTCTTTGAGGGACGCGCCGATGTCGTACCTGTCAAAGACAAGGTGCAACTCCCCGTAGCCAACACCCAGTTGGGCAACTCTCTGCAGGAGGGATCCAACCAGGTCCTTAAAATTTGCTGAGGCCCGGAAACGGGGGGGCTGCTGAAGGATAGCCATCCCGTCGAGGACCAGCACGCGAGAGGATGAAGGGGTTTGCGAGGCCGTGGAGACCGCCGCGTTCATCTTCTCCAGAACCCTGAGAAGGGCACTTTTTGTCGTGACCCGCGGGTGGCCTTGGTCGTCAAAGAGGGCAAGAGGGAACAGGGAGAGCTCATAGTTGGAGATGATGGTGCGAAGGTCCAGACTGCTGTCGAGTTGGAGGGCGAGCAGCAGGCGCCGAGTGAAGTCTGAGGATCCCGTGACAATCACCTGCTTCCCTCCGATTGAAACTTTGGCTTTCTTGCCCAGCGTTTTGAATGTATTGGTAGGCTGACGATGCAGGACCTCCCATGGACTTTGCCAATTCCAATTTAATGGCGGGAGGGAGGGAAAGAAGGGGCAGGAGGAGGGAGGGGAAGAAGGGGGGAGGAGGAGGGAGGGGAGAAGGAGGAGGAGGAGGGGAGGGAGGGGGGAGGAGGAGGGAGGAGGGAGGGGGTCAATGTCGTCGGGTCGATTTGCGCGCCGTTATCATGCTTGTTACCAGGGCACGCCATGACCCTAACTGGACTAGTAAGTTAGTAACCAGTATCTCAGGCCTTATTTCACCTCCGCCCGCCCACCAGCTGTTCCTGCCTCCCGCCCTCCCGCCCACCCGCTGTTCCTGCCTTCCACCCGCCCGCCCGCCCGCCCACATTGTGTTGCTGCCGTCCCGGGGTAATCTGAACTGATACTCGCGACCACAGTCTAAAACTGATAGTCGCGACCTAGGCAACTACAGAGACAGCTGCCTTGCTCGGGACTCCTCTCCAGCATCGCGAATATTAAGAACATAAGAAAATAAGGAAGCTACAAGAGGCCGTGACACCTACACGAGGTAGTTCCTGTATTCTTAGGGAGGGAGGGAGGGAGGGAGGGAAAGAAGGGGCAGGAGGAGGGAGGGGAAGAAGGGGGGGGGTTTTGGTGGAACAAATTTCATGACTTTTGATGTGAAATTAAGGCCAAAATTATTCCTTTTATATTTTTTTCCATTTTTTTCCACTTATCTCTAATTTCCATTATAGTTCTGTAATGCGAACAGATACAACCACGGAGTACTAAATAACATTTTATGCACTCTTAATAAGCTTCAATTTGAGTCCAAAACGAGGTCTCTACGACGTCTGGTTCTCATTCTGCAATTTGTAATTGCCAATTTTATTGCCAAATTGCCAAATTGCAAATTGCGCGAAAACTTACCGCTAACGAGTGACCCAACTACGATTTTCGGATTCAGCGGCACAAAATGCTTAGGATAAGACCCTCAAAATACTTCCTTCACCTAATGTGAAGCGAATCGCCCTAAGTGACCCTACTAAAGGTTGTTAATAGTATCCGAGAAAGCTTCGAAAAGTATCCGAGCAGTGGTGTATCTTGGTGACTCCTGGAACCAATCAGCTGTGAGGGATAAGTCACGTGATGCAGCCAGCCACCAGGAGATTGCGCGCGCCTCTCCCAGCCTGCCTGCCTGTCGCGCGTCCCTGTGGCTGGCGAGGGAAGGGAAGGAGACGGGACAAACATAAGAACATAAGAAAATAAGGAAGCTACAAGAGGCCACGAGGCCTACACGTGGTAGTTCCTGTGTACGGGGACATTGGGACGTATTTCAGTTGATTTATACAAAGTGTGGCTCCGTAAACAAGTCCTTCGAGTGTATGAGTGTGTGGTCGTGTGGCAGAGCTGTCTTCCTACAAAACGGTGAGAGTTGTGATTTGATTATGTGTTGTTAAGGTTTTTTGTGTATTTCACCGGCCAACGTACGGTTACTCACTCACGAGGCGATAGTAGCACGACTCAGTTGCCCGTTGTGGCTTCCCATATCTTTCCCTTGTTTTAATCGGTGTTAACATAAGAACATAAGGAAGCTACAAGAAGCCGCCATACCTACACGTGGTAGTTCCTGTGTTGCGTTTGTGGCAGGGAGACTATGATCTCCGACACTATCTATAGTCGAGCAACCGAGTGGCGCGGTGCCTTTCCACATAAGGCACGACACAGTTGCTCATTGTAGCGTCCCATACATTCATTTCCCTTGTTTTAATCAGTGTGTTTTTCATTCTCTGTTCTCATTCTCTTTTCAAATTCTCTGTTGTTTACGCTGTTTCGTGTATACCACCGGATATTAATAGAGTACTTTTATGATATGTTATGTTATCTATGAGTCTGGCTCAATATGAACAGCTATGAGACACTTTAATTCAGGTCAGTTATACAGCAAGTGAATGGGCCAGCAGACTGGTTAACTCCTGCCGCACGACGGCGCGTCGATCGCACGCGCACCACAGGGCACCCCAGAGTGAGGTATCTTGTTGTAGAGTGTCTTTGATTACACTAAAGGTCGCCACGGTGCACTAATGTCACCATGCGCCATATATTACGAATTATAACATCACTACTGATTTGTATGTGCCTGTGAAGATGATACACTGTAGTTTATATTATGACTGTACATGTGTATAATCTACCCTGTTTCAGTGTTATTTTATGCTTTGTATCTGCAAGTATTAACCGTTTCAAATTTCACTACTAGTTTTTTTCTTTCTCACGCGACAACAGACAGCAGCTCATCACCTTTCGGGCAGGAGGACATAAATACTAGCTGGCGACCTTAGTGTAGCCGTTACCAAGGTTGCCACTCGGGTGATATTTTGGTAATTTGCTCATTTATAGGCATAATATGACACAGATGAAGACACAAAATGACACAGACTCTCCAGATAGCCCCTTTTAACTTTCCTGAAATCATGGATGTAGAAATGTAAGTATGAACGCCACCAGACGTCTGTAAATCGAAAAGAAACATTGCCCTGGCGACTTTAGTGTTATGTACGGTAGGGCCCGGGGCCCCCTATGATTTTACTATACTCACGTAAGCTGCCATGCCTACTAATTACGTGTTTCATAATGTCATACAGTAGGATTATAATAATTAAAATTAGTACAAGAATCCAAGCCAGTCGTGTACATATTTGCACTAGTTCCAAATTAGCTATTCCTACTTTCTATAACTGAAAAAACGAATGCATCGAGATAAACATAACTGTACATGTAGTGATGTAAACATGCTATAGCCTATAATGATATAATCCAAGCTTCCCTATTTTGTCGGTAGTGTATTTTCCTTAGCCTAGTTATTTATTTATGTGACAGTATACGATAGTCATAATATGAAGCAAAATATCAAATGCATCGCATTGCTTAAAAGGTAACTGTAAAAACTAATTGCGAATGAGAATGTATCTTCAGAAAGAAGGTGGCCAGTGCACGCTAAACCCAGCCGTCCAATGTGACGCTCACGCCAGCTGACTCCGCTGAGACGCTGAGCCTGCCTGACACATGGGTTTGGTGAATAAAAAGTTATTCAATATTTGGAGTTGTAAAAAATGTATTACAAAACTATTTATTTTTCTTAATCTTAGCCCATATTATAATGAAGTTATGTTTTTATTCAGACAGTCTTAGTGGGACAATGGGGGACGCAAATAATTTCAATTGATTTCTGGTAATTACCAGATGCGCAAGGCCCCTCAAAGCGCGAGGCCCAGGGCACAGGCCCGTTGTGCCCTGCCCTAAATCCGGGCTTGGCGACAATGACGGTGTGAAGGTTTGGAAGCTCGAAGGTCGTACTTTCACTTATGATAAACTATATTTCTTTATTAGAACTGAATGTTGAGACCAATATGTATCATTGCAAAGCATGTTGTTGTGAGTATTATTTTTCTGCACTCGTCAGCAGAGAGAGAGAGAGAGAGAGAGAGAGAGAGAGAGAGAGGAGAGAGAGAGAGAGAGAGAGAGAGAGAGAGGGAGAGGGAGAGGAGAGAGGAGAGAGAGAGAGAGAGAGGAGAGGAGAGAGAGAGAGAGAGGAGAGAGAAGAGAGAGGAGAGAGAGAGAGAAGAGAGAGAGAGAGAGAGAGGAGAGAGAGAGAGAGAGAGAGAGAGAGAGAGAGAGAGAGAGAGAGAGAGAGAGAGAGAGAGAGAGAGTATATGTGTGTGTGTGTGTTTTTTGTTTGGTTGTTTGTTTGTTTTGGTGTGTTTGCACACGCGCGCTTCACCCCTTGGGCCCCGGACACACGGGCCACTCTGTGGTGCGACTTATTGGCGCCACGCAGTCGCGGGGAAGTGGTTTTCCATAGGTTTTCATTGTTTTGAAGCGGACCCTTTCACACGAGCGGCTGTGGCGCGCGACTGTGGCGAGGAGACGCAGATCCCCGCCACGAGTGGCGTAGCTTTGTGGCTTGGACCCTTTCACACTGGTCACTTGTGTGGTCGCTCGGTGGCGGGCAAAGCTGCGACCCGCCAGTCATTCACCAGACGCTGGTGTGTGAGGTCAGATTATTTTTTTTTCTTTAACCATGGCATTTCTTGATATAGATCGCTTCATAGTTGAAGTAGAGGACCGACCAGTGATTTGGGACACAAGAAGTAATGAATATAGCAACAAGTTATCTAAAGGGAAGGCATGGGAGATGTGTAACATTTTCATACCGGACTTCAAGGAGATGTCACAGAAGCAGAAGTAGTAGAGTAGTTTCCTCCTCAGAGTCCATGCTGAAACTGAGGAAGCGTGTAATGGCGTGTAATGTTCTGCCGCGGCTAACCTTACACACGGGCGACTCTGTGGCGTCCCTCATAGGCCAGGCAATAAAGTGCCGAGGTTGGACAAAAATGTTAAAGCAATTTCACCTGAAATATGTTCTTTGGAGGTATTTCTAACCACACATAAAAGTCCACTCGAAATCACCCATGGCAAATACTCGTTTTCACTGAAAATCCTAGATGCCCGCCGCCGCGGAAGGTAAAATATTGAAATAGGCATAACTTTGCTGAAAATCAACATAGAAACACAAATAAAGTGTCTAATCCTACTAATTTTGAGGTGCTCTTTCATTTAAAGTTACTTTGAAAGAGATTGGAGCATGTGATCATATTGAAATCCTCGAAAAATCAAAATTTTGGACTAAAATTACCCTAAAATGAGCAAAATTATTTGGCTGAACAACCGGCTATAATCTTTTACATATGTATTATTGTATTGTGTATATTGTGTATGTATATATGTATATAAATATGTATATGTGTATTTTCCAAAGTGACTTACAAACACATTAATTTATTTATAGTCCCGTTTCATCATCATCGTTTTCCACCTCATTTTCTTCAATATCCATAGGTGGACCGTTCAAACAGGTAATGCCCTTGCATTCGACCACAAGCTGGAGTGCAATGGAGCCCATTTTTGCGGCATGTACATGTTCTTGTGTTGCAATTTCCACCACAATTGCATCGCATTATCTTAAGTAGTCGATCAGGTGCCGACGGCTGAGACATTTTGACGGGATATAAGCCAGAAGGAGAAGTCGTCCAGCCCCATTCTTCTGCAGGAAGATCATTACCACACCATGACTGAACCTGATGGTATGCGCGATGACTATGGAAAATGGCTGCATCAAATGTTGGCGGAAGCTTCTCTGGCGACACATACTGCGTGGCAGTACCCACTTTCTGCTGAAACTTGTCCACTCTTGCCGAGTCAAGGCTCAGAGATGTTGTGCAGCCATAGATGATCAACAAAGCATCTTCTCCAGCTCTTTCTATTTCTGCTTTAGATGAAGATGGAGACATGAATGTTGAACTACACCGCTCTAGTTCTGCATATTTCTTGAGTACTGACACTTTGCCAATCCCATAAGGTCTAGACGTAGTGTCACACCCACTGAAAGCGTGCAGAAAGAGCAGGGCGCCAGAGAGTAATGGGTCAAGCTTCTTTGCCAAAGTTGTGACACACACTGTTTGTTTGGATGTCACCATGTATAAGTCTTTGTCAGCAATATTGGCATGATGCGTTAGCAGCTGGAACACATCAGAATCCTCTGCGACAACAGCTGTTGGCTTCTCTTTGGCGTGAAGACATGCTGACATACATATCTTGTAGTCAGCATCACCTTTTGCATGTTCAACGCCGATATCCGCTTTGGTCATTTGCTCTGCAAGTAGATTGATGAATGCTTGCTTGTTGGAATGATTGGCAAGAAAGCTCTTCTTGGTCATGTTTACATGCACTTCTGGTGAAACCAACACTGTAGCACCTATATCATTCCCCATCCTGCGACGATGTGCTTCATCCTTTGTGCTAGATCCATGATACCCATCAAACACAACCAAAGCATGACAGTATGATTGCTTGATGTGTTGGACGTACATTTCACAGATCTCCGAGTAGCTGGCATTTTTAGGCCATGAGAATTTATGAAGCAGGATACCACCATCAATGATGTACTGCATACTCATGTCACAGGACGTTGCACTACTGCTCTCTGGAACAAGCTTGAGGAGATGGTGAATGATTTCCGATTTATCCCCCATCCTCATGCACACATGGTTGTCAAAGAGAGATGGTGGGAAAGAGCACATCTCATATCGGAAGAGATCTGGAAGTGGTATGTCACCATTGAAACCTGTAAGAAGAAGACGCTGATAGAGACGCTGTGAATCCATCTCAATTTGGGCACCGGAAGATGTTTTCACATGAGTAGCTGATGCCAGGGTCTTAACTTGATTCTTTTGAGAAAACTTGTATTCTGCGACAGATTGTCCGACCATGGAATCAAGGATCTTCTTTCCAACACTTTGAGCCTCATATGCATTCACAGAATCATTTGCCACCAAGCCAGTTGATAGACTTACAATCTTCTTTGATGGTTTGTTGAATACGCCACGCTCAAGGAACACTTGGAGAATCTTCTGTATATCACTCATGTCACGACGTATCCTGGCTGCTGCTAATTCACGATGTCCATCAGGTGTATCCATAGATAAACCAGCTATCGCGAAAATGGACTGGCTTATATTGGCACACACAGGTCTTGAGAGCAGGAAGAGAAGTCGAGTGCTGTCACTGAATCCACGCCCTTGGGTTAAGCCGCCAGTTGACTTGATGCTGGCCATCAGAACTTGCTCTATGAAGAGGTCTGTGAAAATTTCTGACCACGCACTGTCACTTCTTCTGACTGGAAAGAGGCCATTCATAAATGCCCTATTTACATCTGGATGGGTTTGTTCCAGGTCAATCATTCTTGGGATGAACACAGCCAAAGACTTTCGTATAGTTGTTGTGACCGGCAGCAGCAAGAAAAGGGTGCATTTCACGCAGAGACTGCAAATACAGAGGCCAGCAGCCTATACGAGCAGAACGAATGAAGGACCTAAGAATGGATACCATATTTTGGTATTGTATCCACAATCTTGCAGTGCCATAGCTTTGCAGTGATGCACGCCAATCTTCAAGAGCAGTGTGGATGTTGCTCAATGCATCGCTCTGTAGTGCATCATCCAGAGTCATGCTTCCGTCTTGAACGTCTTTGACAAGCTGAGAGATATCAGAAAGCATATCAGCTTAAGGATGGTCTCCAACCCGTGACTGTGGCGAGATTCCAGGCAGGACATCGTCACCAGCCTGATGGGAAATACCAGACTGATTGGTTGAATCAAACGTTTGAGAAGATCCTGCCTGAGTAGAGTCCTTTGACTGTGGTTCTTGGGGTTTGGTTGGAGGTGCTAGAATTGGGCAAGTTTCCAGTTTGTACCGAGCTATCTGATGTTTGAGAGGTTCCAGGGTGGTCAGATTCATGGGACTTTCTCGGTTCGTTGGGGCTGCTGGGGTGTTTGGAGGTTGAAGGCTGGTTTTCGCTGCTTGTCTCGAGCATGGGTGTCGACGTAGAGGAGTCCGTACCTTTCAAATCCGGAAGAGGCAGGTGAAGGGCTTCTGATGTAGTTATTATATTCAGAGCACTGTCAATGAGAAGATGACCTCGCACTGCACGGGCCACTGCCTTTCCACTCAACATCTTGTCAACTGAACCCTCGGCATAGACCTGTGCCAGCATTTCCTTCAAACCAGAACCTGCCATGATAACTCCAATGGCTCCAAGCATGCTCATCTCTGTGTGGAATCCGCCAAGTAACAGGACAATCTTTCGCAAACGACTTGATGTGGGTTGATCCTCGATAACCATCAGAGCTATCCAGTATAATTGTGATCGAAGGTGATGATGGGAGTACAATTCTGCTTTTCAGCTAAGTCGCTCATGTACTCCAGCGTTGACCGAACACATGTTGGGCTACTTGTTGACATGTCAATCATTAAGTTGAGTTGTGTAAGAAGAGTTGTGTACTCTTCCCTGGGTTGGCCATTTGCGTATGCAAGGATTGCATGTATCCAGACCACAAAGGCCGAGGTTGAGAGAGATGCATCGATACCTGCCACATTATGTCTAACTTGAGGCTCTGCATGTCCTGGGTATATGGGCGAATCGTTTCATACGTGATACTCTTCAATGCTGACTTTGGGTCTCTTTGAAATACGATTGAATGTTTGCCAACATTTTTTATGTCATCGAATGGCACCTGGTTCCTGGGAATTGGTCTGGAAGATGAACGAGCTGGTGTGATTGCTCCCATCATGTGAATGACATTTTCACCATCCAATGTCTTTGCATTGTGATCAACATTGTCGGCAATGAAGTGCAGCAAAGCATCAGCAGTGAGATCTTTAATGTCTACTCCTTGGGTGAGAGCAGCGTTTTTCTTGTAGAGGGATGATTCTGAATATGAAGAGCAGAAACCAAAGCTGAAGAGTAAGTCTATCAAGTCACGATGTCCATATTTCTGGTCCAAAGTTACACACAGACCAACTTGCAGAGGACAGAGGAATGCTCTTGGACAGGTGGAGCTCATTATGGCTTGGCCAATAGATGCACATCGAAGGTCTGCTCTTTTGCTCGTGATGATTGTCTGTAACAGTAGAGACAGGGGAGGGGTCAAAGTGGAGAGATTGTGTTCGAGCGATTTTATATCAGAGGCGTCTGGTATACATCGTTGTGTTTTTCGGCATTCTTTATTTCATTCCTGATATTGTTGCCGACAACTTTGATCAACGAATCCATGTCATCGGGGTTGTCCTTCCTTTTTGAGTGCGCATCCTGAATCAACTGCTTCACATTAGATGTGAGTGTGACAATCAGTGGTTGCTTTTTCGTTGAAGTTATCGATACTCTGTTCCCATAATGTGCATAGAGTTGCCTTTGCAAAGACTTTTTGGAATAAACCTCTCCACTGGTTGCATGGCTTTCCATGATTTCATAGAGTTCATCTAGAGTGACAGTTTCATCATCATTGTTTTCCAGATATTCAATAACGTGCATGAAAGACGATCTCTTCATTTCATCGATGGTACCAGAAGGACGTCCTCGTTTCCGAAGTGGTGCTCCATCCTTGTTTGTAGGTAACATGTCAAGTGTAAGATTTCGTGGAGACATGTAATATTGGAAACATCTGCGTTGGTAAATGGCCTCCTCTGCTGGTAAATCATTAATACATGCAAGTCGATGTGCAACTGCATCAGCCCAAGAGTCTGGATGAGTTTCGCGACGTTCATTACATCTTTGCAAGATTGTCTCTGACACAGTGAGGAGCATAACATGGCTGAATTCATATTCAACATTGGTGGGATACTTTCTGGCCTTCTCCTGATCAACATGCATCCCACAGAGATAGCAGTCAGTGTGAAATGAGAATTTTTTAGTATCACATCGCAGTTTGTGTGAGGTAGGACCAGTTTCATCGACATGTTGGCGTTTACCGATCTGCTCATATCGTGTGCTGTTTGTGTGACTTTTGCGACATGATGTGTGGACATATTGCTTTCCATTTTCATCAGATTTATATATTGGGATGGGGTTCGTTGGATATAGTTCATTGTGTCTATGGGTGAATTTATTAATGGAAGTGAGACCTTTGCGTCCAACGCTGGAATATTCATCGTTCTTAAATGAAATAGTGTCTCTACAAATTAAACACGCCGCATCTGTCTTGGGGGATGCCATCACAATCTCAGATCTGGAAATAAAAGAAAAAAGTATTACTAAATGCGTTGCATACACGTATATACATTTCTCAATCGTACTGGTGTAATAGTCGCACAGATATGTTCAGAGGATCATATAATTTTCACATTTTCCTTCAATATTATACCAAAAAAGACGTTGATTTTGACGTTTGAGCATGAATGCCACCTTATATGACCTTGAAAATATTTCCAAGTGAAAGAGCACCTCAAAATTAGTAGGATTAGACACTTTATTTGTGTTTCTATGTTGATTTTCAGCAAAGTTATGCCTATTTCAATATTTTACCTTCCGCGGCGGCGGGCATCTAGGATTTTCAGTGAAAACGAGTATTTGCCATGGGTGGATTCGAATGGACTTTTTTTTATGTGGTTAGAGATACCTCCAAAGAACCCATTTCAGGTAAAATTGCTTTGTTAACATTTTTGTCCAACCTCGGCACTTTTTTGGTGCTTATTTCCTGGCCTATCAGTCGAGCTACAAATCGCGTGGAACAGCGACTCATGTCGTCACGGCGTGGTGGTGAGGTGGCGGTGTTGTGTGGTGGTGTGTGAGGTGGTGTGGTGGTGGTGGTGTGGTGTTGTGAGATGGTGTGGTGGTGTTGTGAGATGGTGTGGTGGTGTTGTGAGGTGGTGTGGGGGTGTTGTGAGGTGGTGTTGGGGTGTTGTGGTGTGGTGCTGTTGTGTGGTGGTGTTGTGTGGTGGTGTTGTGAGGTGGTGTTGTTAGGTGGTGTTTTGGTGTTGTGAGGTGGTGTAATGGTGTGGTGGTGTTGTGTGGTGGTGTTGAGGTGTTGTGGTGTTGTGAGGGTGGTGTAATGGTGTGGTGGTGTTGTGAGTGGTGTGGTGGTGTTGTGAGGTGGTGGTGTTGTGAGGTGGTGTGGTGGTGTTGTGAGGTGGTGTGGTGGTGTTGTGTTGTGGAGTGAGGGTGTTGTGAGGTGGTGGTGTGGTGTTGTGAGGTGGTGTTGTGGTGTTGTGAGGTGGTGTTGTGGTGTTGTGAGGTGGTGTTGTGAGGTGATGTTGGGGTGTTGTTTTGTGGGGTAGTGTGGTGCTGGTGTGGTGTGGTGATGTTGTGAGGTGGTGTGGTGGTGTTGTGAGGTGGTGTGGGGGGGTTGTAGGTGGTGTGGTGGTGTGGTGAGGTGTTGTGATGGTGTTGTGAGGTGGTGTGGTGGTGTGGTGAGGTGGTGTTGTGTGGGGGTGTTGTGAGTTGTTGTGGTGGTGTTGTGAGGTGGTGTCGGGGTGTTGTGAGGTGTTGTGGTGGTGTTGGAGGTGATGTCGGGGTGTTGTGAGGTGGTGTGGTGTGGTGTGGATGACGGGACATGTGGGAGAGACGAACAGAGAGGCTACTAAGATAGAGATAACTACTAAAAATATCCATTTCAGACCCAATGAGGCATAGTTTTTCGCAAATTCCTTCTAAACAAGCAGTCGGATCAAAATGACAGTTTGGCACAGCTTGTCTGAGACCGTACCCTAATTTATGGCAGTAGAGTGCATTGCCAAGTTTGTTTAATGAAGGAATTTACTCCTGGCTTTGACGGCGAAACTGGCAAGATCCGAGTAAACATTTGGATAGGGGAGGGTTTGAGGTGACGTACTTGTGACGTGTATCAAGCCACGCCCTCATCCTCCCCTCCCGGCTTCTCCTTCCTTCCTCCTTGCATTCCTCCCCCCCCGTACCCCCACCTTCCCCCTCACTCTCCCATGTATCTATCCTCTCTCTCTCTCTCTCTCTCTCTCTTCTCTCTCTCCCTCTCTCTCTCTCTCCTCTCTCTCTCTCTCTCTCTCCTCTCCTCTCTCTCTCTCTCTCTTCTCTCTCTCTCTTCTCTCTCTCTCTCTCTCTCTCTTCTTCTCCTCTCTCCTCTCTCTCTCTCTCTCTTCTCCTCTCTCCTCTCTCCTCTCTCTCTTCTCTCTCTTCTCTCTCTTTCTCTCCTCTCTCCTTCTCCTTCTCCTTCTCCTTCTCCTCCTCTTCTCCTTCTCCTTCTCCTTCTCCTTCTTCTCCTTCTCTTCTCTTTCTCTTTCTCTTCTCTTTCTCTCTCTTTTCTCTCTCTCTCTCTTTCTCTTCTCTCTCTCTCTCTCTCTCCTCTCATCTTTTCCTCTCCCCCTCTCTCTCTCTCTCTCTCTCTCTCTCTCTCTCTCCTCTCGCTCTCCTTTCCTCTCTCGCGCTCCCGCGCTCTCGCTCTCGCTCTCTCTTCTCCTTCTCGCTCTCTCCTCTCGTCTCGCGCTCTCTCTCTCCTCTCTCTCTCTCTCTCCCCTCTCTCCTCTCTCTCTCTCTCTCTCTCTCTCTCTTTTCTCGTCTCTCTCTCTCTCTCTCTCTCTCTCTCTCTCTCTCTCTCTTCTCTCTCTCTCTCTCTCTCTCTCTCTCTCTCTCTCTCTCTCTCTCTCTCCTCCTCTCCTCTCTCTCTCCCTCTCTCTCTCGTCCTCTCTCTTTCTCTCTCCTTTCTCTCTCTCTCAAATGTTAATTCAATTGTGAATAAAAGTATTGAATCTCTCTCTCTCTCTCTCTCTCTCTCTCTCTCTCTCTCTCTCTCTCTCTCGCGTTGTACATGAGATATGACGTCATGCACATGTTAATTGTCTATAATGGCAGATAACCCGAAAGTATTTGTTAAGTATGGTAGGGTGTTTAATGTTTATGTACACGACAGTGATACCTGTTCCAGCGTAATTGGCTGTTGCTTAACTATTGTCTGAGTTTTGTTGGGTAATTATGCAACCATTGAAAGTTGTATATGACCCTCTTTCCCAGAAGGGCACGTTGTGCGTATAAGGGGATGAAGTAGCTGTGGTTTGATAATTTATTGGACATCGGTTTGGAGTCGTAAAGATTTAAGGGTGGAAATGGAGCGGGGATGGAGAGGAGAGTTCGCGTGTGCGCGCAGGCGAAGAACGTAAAACAAAGGTAAAAAATTCATAAATACATTAATTCTGACGTTAGGAGCGACGACAGCAATGACGGGGATGAGGTGTTTCTCGATAGTGATAATGATTAGAATGCAATAAATAAATGAGTACCCACAAGAAGTACCATTTAAGCTTAGGCCATACAAGTCTCTATAATTACACACTTTTAAATGGTGGCAGCAGTGGGAGAAACATTTATAAGTGTGTAATTGTAGAGACTTGTTTTGGCTAAGTTAAAATGGTACTTCTTGTGGGTACTCATTTATTTATAACTCCAATAAGGAACTTAGATTTATTACAACCAGATATGTAGTGAACCAGCCAGTGCATGTCGGCGGAGCTCGTGAGATAAGCGTGTTGTTGGTATTGTGATCCGAGGTGTTCTGTCTTCCTTCCCCGGCTTCTGATCACTCCTTCCTCCTGTTACTGTTACTAACTGTCGTTGACATTTATAAAAGGCTGATACATATACATTTGGCCTGTGACCTACTTGCTCGAGCTAACAAAGTGCAAGCTGTACTTGGTTCTCACAATGAACCAGGAAAGATATACATATAATTATATATACATTATATTTATATAATTATATGTTTATGACGTTCCTAAAAATATACTCTTTCTTTTGATGTAAGTACATGAAAATATCCTGTATGAAAGGTATAATACTTGTTACACTTGTGTGATAATAGTTGTAATTTAATAGTAATAGTAATGCAAATTATTATATATGTTAGAAGTGATTACTGACTGACAACATATACCCGCTGACTATCTTTGTCTGCAATGAATTTTTAACACATGTCTACAGGAACGCTATTTGTATGACACACTCCTCCTAACGTCAGAATCAATGTATTTATGTATTTCTTATTTGACAATTGTTATACGTTCTTACTCTGCTCTTGAATCCCCGCTCCATTTCCACCCTTATTCCCTTCCGACTCCAATCCGATGTCCTTTAAATGATCAAGCCACAGCTACCTCATCCCATCATACGCACAACGTGCACTTCTGGGAAAGAGGGTCATATTCAACTTTCAATGGTTGTATAATTACCCAACAAAACTCAGACAGCACTTAAGTAACTGCCAATTATGCTGGAACAGGTATCACTGACGTGTGCATAAACACCTTACCATACTTAGCATATATTTTCGGGTTATCTGCCATTATAGACAAGTAACATGTGCATGGCGTCATATCTCATGTACAACGCAAGTGGCCGAGAGAGAGAGAGAGAGAGAGAGAGAGAGAGAGAGAGAGAGAGAGAGAGAGAGAGAGAGAGAGAGAGAGAGAGAGAGAGAGAGAGAGAGAGGAGAGAGAGAGAGAGAGAGAGAGAGAGAGAGAGAGAGAGAGAGAGAGAAGAGAGAGAGAGAGAGAGAGAGAGGAGAGAGAGAGAGAGAGAGAGAGAGAGAGAGAGAGAGAGAGAGAGAGAGAGAGAGGAGAGAGAGAGAGAGAGAGAAAATAGGTAAATGGGAGATTGAGGGAGAAAGTGGGGGAACGGGGGGGAGGAAGGCAAGGGGGGAGGAAGGCAAGGAGGGGAGGATGTGGGCGTGGCTTGATACACGTCACAAGTACGTCACCTCAAACCTTCCCCTGTTTGAATGTCTACTCGGCTCTTGCCAGCTTCGCCGTCAAAGCCAAGAGTAAACTCCTTCATTAAACACACTTGGCAATGCACTCTACTGCCACAAATTAGGGGACGGTCTCACACAAGCTGTACCAAACTGTCATATTGATTCGACAGTTTTTTTAGAAGATATTTGCGAAAAACGATGCCTCATGGGGTATGAAATGGATAGTAGTTGCAACGCAAGACGGGGTTTATGGTAAAGAATCGTGACTGTAAACATGATCAAGTTTGGCCACAGAAAGTTGTATACTAGTTCATGATGGAAGGTATGACAGCAGTCTAGCTTAGCCTATCTGATAATGTCAGCGGATGGCAATTCAAGTTCTTATAGATTATGGGCTAGTTTACTAATGGATACTGAACTAAGTGTGTATAAGCATGCCCACGAATGAAAATAGTGTGTGTGTGTGTGTGTGTGTGTGTGTGTGTGTGTGTGTGTGTGTGTGTGTGTGTGTTCATCTAGTTGTATTTTTACAGGGCCTGAACTACACTCGTATGGCCTCGTCTCCATTTCTACATATTATCTACATCCTTAGTGCTTAGTGTTGGCCGAAACCACCACCCCGGGAGGCGGGTCACAAACCCCCGGCTAACATCCGGTACCCATTCACTGCTGGGTGGACAGGGGCTTGGGTCTTTAGGAGACCACCCATCTTTCTCCGATCCACCCGGGGATCGAACTCGGACCTTCTCGGTTTGTGAAATGAGCGTGCTAACCACTACACTGCGAAGTCGCCTAATTTTGTACTGTGTGTGTGTGTGTGTGTGTGTGTGTGTGTGTGTGTGTGTGTGTGTGTGTGTGTGTGTGTGTGTGTGTGTGTGTGTGTGTGTGTGTGTGTGTGTGTGTGTGTGTGTGTGTGTGTGTGTGTGTGTGTGGTGTGTGTGTGTGTGTGTGTGTGTGTGTGTGTGTGTGTGTGTGTGTGTGTGGTGTGTGTGTGTGTGTGTGTGTGTGTGTGTGTGTGTGTGTGTGTGTGTGTGTGTGTGTGTGTGTGTGTGTGTGTGTGTGTGTGTGTGTGTGTGTGTGTGTGTGTGTGTGTGTGTGTGTGCGCATGGTTTGTTTTAATTTTCATTGATATCATTATCATTATTATTGTGAGGGTCCGTAGGAGGGAATAGAAGGATAAATAAGGGAATAGGGGAAGATAATGAGGGAAGAGAGAGAATCTCTTGATAACGGTAGTGGACAAGAGAGAGGTAATAATGTTTTCGCCTACACCACACTTCCTTACCAACCAGCGAAGGGTGAATATTGCTGACATAGGTATTAAGCAGATGAGCGTCCACGAGGGGGAGGAGTAGGAGGAAGGAGTGAGAGGGAGAGAAGGAGTGGAAGGAAGGAGTGAGAGAGAAGGAGTGGAAGGAAGGAGTGAGAGAGACGTAGGAGTGGAAGAAGGCTGTGAATATTGCCTGACCCACAGCCGTCACCTCACACACCACTGATAACTGTCGCACTGAGATAGCTTGACCTGTACCCACACACGCTGCCTCTCCCTGAGGAGATAGGAGACAGAGTAGAATAATAGGTGGGGAGATGAGAGGGGGTAGGAGAGTAGACGAGAGAGGAGTGGAAGGAAGGGCTCGGCTGATATTGCTGACCCAACAGGCCGTCACCTCACACCTCACTTGATTAACTGTCGCACTGAGATAACCTTTGACCTGTACCCACCACACGCCTCGCCTCTCCCTGAACACAAAGGAGACAAAGATCAGAATATATATATCCTCCGGTGTGGGCACACGCCTGGCGGCGTCGCTGTGATCTCTTACGAGAGTAACAAGACTACGAGACTAATGTATTGTCTTAGTGCAGTGAACGAGTTATACCGACGGCGGCGAGCGAGTTTACGCGTGTATTCCTTCCAGGTCTTAGGGCGGCGCACGCGCTCAAGTATGTGACTGAGACCCACTCTGCCGCTCCACCAACGCCACGCCCTAAACCAAGGCCCGCCGCTCCGCTCGTCCCCCGGGGCAGGTGCCGCTCAACTCTATGATGCCCCGAAGTCCTGCCAGAGCACCTGTCCCTGTGGCATTGTCCCTGTGTTCCCCCTGGGCCCCTGAGATGACGGGGCCACGGCGGGGCAACCAAGGAGCGCCCTGCATTGCCCCCCCCCCCCGGGTGGGTAAGTACAACTATACGATGCCACGAAGTCCCTGCAACACAACCCGCCCCTGTGGCTTTTCTGCCTGGGCCCTCTGAGATCCTGGGGCCGCAGCGGGGCTAGGAAGAGCGCCCCGCATTGCCCCCGGGGCGGGAAGTGCAACTCTACGGTGTCACGACGTCCCTGCAACACACCCGCCCCTGTGGCTTTTCTCCTAGGCCCCAGGGACCACGAGGCCACGGCGGGGCGACCAAGGAATGCCCCGCAAAGCCTCACGGGGCGGGAAGTGCTACTCTACGGTGCCACGACATCCCTGCAACACACCCGCCCATGTGGCTTTTCTCCTGGGCCCCAGGGACCACAATGCCACGGCGGGGCAACCAAGGAGCGCCCCGCAAAGCCCCCCGGGGCGTGAAGTGCAACTCTACGAGGCCACGACATCCCTGCAACACAACCCGCCCCTGTTGCTTTTTTCATGGGCCCTAGGGACCACGAGGCCACGGTGGGGCAACCAAGGAGCGCCCCGCCCCGCATAGCCCCCCGGGGCGGGAAGTGCAACTCTACGAGGCCACGACGTCCCTGCAACACAACCCGCCCCTGTGGCTTTTCTCCTGGGCCCCAGGGACCACGAGGCCACGGCGGGGCAACCAAGGAGCACCCCGCATAGCCCCCCGGGGTGGGAAGTGCAACTCTAGGAGGCCACGACGTCCCTGCAACACAACCCGCCTCTGTGGCTTTTCTCCTGGGCCCCAGGGATCCGGGGCCACGTCGGGGCGGCCAAGGAGCGCTCCGCTTTGCCCCAGTGGGGGCAGGTACGTGCAACTCTACGGTGCCACGACGCCCTGCAACACTAACTGTCTCTGTGGCTTCTCTCCAGGGCCCTCGGGGGACCACTGGGCATTGGGCGAGACACTAGCGGCGGGCTAGGGGCGGAGGTGAAACTCTACGCTGCTACGACGCCCTGCTAGACCCCTGTACCTGAGGCTTCCCCTGGGTTACCCCTCGGACCCTGGGGCATGGGGAGACACACGCAGCAGGGTTTGAGGACCCCTTGAGTACCACGTACAGGCCCACCAGGAGGGTATGCAGCAGATGGTGATGTATTAATTACCAGTGCATGACAGGGGAGGGCGATTAAGGATGCCCCCGGGGGATCTATACACACTAGGGACCTCGGGGGGGGACAGGGAGGGTCGCCCCCCCGGCAATGCTGGGGCGTTTACCAGCCTGGGGAGGCAAGCTCCCCGTACCTCCGACGCCACGGGCACTGCCACGTTTACCTTCAGTACCTGGAGATATGCCCAACCCGGCACCTTACAGGTAGGGGTGCCGGGGTTAATTGTCATGCCACGTCAGCGGCCGATTGGATAGAACCGTAGCGGGTTGGGGGGTCCGCTAACAAGAGCATCACCCCCCGTTGAGCTCCCGCACTCCCCCCAAAGAGCGGCGGGGCTTAACAATTATTGTCATTACCATTAATTTTGTCACTGCTACTACTACTACTACTACCAGTATTATCATTTTTGTTGTTGTTATGATTATTAATATTATTATGATAATAATATTTATTATTATTATCATTATTTATAATGTCATCGTCATTATAGGTAATATCATTTGTATTAGTAATGATAGTAGTACTAGTAATATTAATATTAGTATTAGTATTATTAGTAGTAAAAACTTTAGTATTATCAGTAGTAGAAGTAGCAGCATCATTTCTCGAATAGATACATAAACTCGATTCACTGACCACCACATTTTGCAAGACAAACTCTACAACTAGATTCTCCATATATAGTACCAGCGAGAATCTTCTTCAGTAAGGGTATACGTCATACACTTTGAGGCTTGATTTAATAAACCTGATGGCAGCCACAAGGAAGGTATATTCACCTCTGCACTGCAGACCATCAGGCGCTTGTCAATGTGGAACAGGAATGCAATCGCGAAACAAAAATATATGATTAATATACAATCTAAGCTAATTTTGAATATTAAGTTAAATATAGTGAGGTTGTGAAGTTTAAATATATTTACCATGAGAGAGAGCGAGAGAGAGAGGAGAGAGAGAGAGAGAGAGAGAGAGAGAGAGAGAGAGAGAGAGAGAGAGAGAGAGAGAGAGAGAGAGAGAGAGAGAGAGAGAGAGAGAGAGAGAGAGAGAAGAGAGAGGAGAGAGAGAGAGAGAGAGAGAGAGAGAGAGAGAGAGGAGAGAGGAGAGAGAGAGAGAGAGAGATATTAGTCGACATATTAGAGTAATTGCTATTGAGTCACAAATGCAACAGTTTTATGTTAATTATTGTTTATTAAGTAGTTATTGATGACGTATACAAAATGGACACAGGTTTCAACCCAGAAG
>JACEEZ010000870.1:15000-20921 GCA_016584305.1 Chionoecetes opilio | reverse complement strand
TTAAATTAGTGCAGTGGCGAGTGACTGGCGACTGTAAGTGACTGGTTATGTACGGTAGGACTGTATGGGAGTAATGAAGTTTGTCTATTTTTTTGTTTTTTATTTATTTGTAGTTGTATTTGCTATTTTTTAAGAGTGGTGACATTTGATAGTGTAGTTTTAAGTTTGTGTTTGGTCTGTTTGTTGTTTGTTGATGAAGGTACATTTATTTGTAAAGAGTGTTTGTTTTGTGTTGAGTTTAGGGTCTGGCTGCTTGGTGAGGAATTATTGGAACGCTGTCTTGCAGATGGTGGTGTTGGCAGTGCTACATAAGAACATATCAATCAATCATTGGGGGCATACGCCGGGGGGCGCGTCGCCTCGCCCACCCTACGACGCCACTCCCGGGGGTCACCACGCGCGAGTTCCCATGCAGGCTCCTTTCCCATACCAAGCAACTCTCGACAAGAAACATCAACTTGCCCCAGCTACGAGCCTTGTGGGCGCCCCCTTGGCCTCCTCCACGCCGGATTGTCTCTTACAGATACAACCCGATGGGAAGGATCGGTTTCAGGGTAGCGTGCCACATGCCCATATAGCCGAAGTTGGCGCTGACGGACTATGCAGGTAATAGGCCTCGATTCAGTCTCACGGTGCAATCGCTGATTTGACACGTAATCATCCCAGCGATACCCCATGATTCTGCGAAGACACTTATTACCAAAGGCATTGATTCGTCTCTTCAAGTCACTATTTAGTGTCCATCTCTCACAACCATAGAGTAAGACAGGGATCACAAGCGACTTGAAGATTCGGATCTTTGTCCTCCTGCACAGGTACCGACAACGCCAAATACTCCCGCTGAGCGAGTCCATAACACCGTGGGCTATGCCAATCCGCCGTAAGGCTTCTTGACGTGACCCGCCGTCATTATGGACTGCGCTACCAAGGTATGTAAAATTTTCCAAGATCTCAATGTCCTCGCCACACGCATGAACAGACTGTACTGCTTCATCTAGTAAGTCTCCAAACACCTGGACCTTGGTCTTGAGCCAGGAGACCGCAAGTCCCCCAAAAGGCTTTGCCTCCTCGTGCAGCGCCTCGAGAGCCATCACCAGGACCTCCAGCGACTCAGCAAAGATTACTGCATCATCGGCAAAAACAAGATCAGTGATCTTGGTGTTGCCGACGGATGCTCCACAATCACTTTGATCTACAACCTTGTCCAATACCCAGTCCATACAAGCGTTGAAAAGTGATGGAGCAAGGACGCACCCTTGCCTCAATCCTGTATTCACAGGAAAGAAGCTGGATACACCTGCCCCACACTTCACAGCCCTCTCAGTCCCAGAATACAGACCAGTTATCAAACCAATAGTCCTTGCAGGGAAACCCTCGAACTCGCAGAAGATCCCAGAGTGACTCACGATGCACTGAGTCAAACGCCTGCTTGAGATCAACATAGGCTGCAAGCATCCCCTGTCGAAACTCACGTCGGCGTTCCACCAGGACACGAAGCGCTAGGATACGGTCCGTTGTTGACTTACCAGGCGTGAACCCAGACTGCTGAGGTCTCTGATGCTTCACCAGATGACTGCGAATTCGTATCAGCAATAGATGGGCAAGCACCTTGCCTTTTTCCCCTGGCTGTAAAACCCCCGGTAATTTTGCAGTCCCCGACGGGCCCCCTTTCCCTTTCCAGATAATACGACCCGCCCCCCTTTTTCCCGTCAGGAAGGGGGTGGGGCCCCTGATTGCCACACTGCAGTCAGGCAAAAAAATGCAAAACCCCGGATCATGGCCTCAACCCCCCCGCTTTTGGGGGAGCTTTCCCCACTGATATTACAAACAACCCGCTGTGCCTTTTCCCCCCTTCAAATTTTCTACAACCCCTCTACTTTTTGTCAAAAGAGGGTGCGGTTTCGTCAAGGGGAAAAAAGGGTCGGCATCCATTTCCCTTTTAACCCATGGGGGGGGGAACGCTTTAATTTGGAGGGTCCAACCTGAAAAACTGGGCCCCAAAATCTCAGCCCCCCCAGCCCTCTGGCCCCTCCCTGTCCCCCACACAGGGGCCCATTTTCTGTTCGAAATTTGCACTCGGGCCCCAAGAAGGGAGACTTTTGGCCGGGGCTTTTTTTCAAAGGGGTCGGGAGGCGGGTCGGGGGTTTTATTAGCGTTTTAAAAAAGACCCTCGACAAAAACCTCAGCGAGACCCTGGGGCATACCTTCCTTTCTCTCCCCAGGAGACCCTATAAGAACATAGTAATATAAAAAAAGCTACAAAAGGCTGGGGGAAACCCACACGAGGGTTTGGTTTTTCCCGTTACTTAACCTACCTACATCCCCCTTCATCCCCCCTCCATCCACTGTCCAGGGCCCCCTTTTAAAGCTCCCTAATTAACCCCCCCACTAACTACCTGTTTCTGAGTCCATGCCAATCCCTTCCCCCCCCACCCTATTTGTGAACGTTTCTCCCTTTCATTAATAAACCCCCCCCTTTTTCCGCTTGAACCCCTGACTTCTTGTTCACCCCCGCTTACTAACCCCTTTAAAAACCTTTTTTCTACATTTGCCTTTTTGTATCCCTTATCCACTTAAAAAACTTCTCTCAAATTTTGGGTTTTTGGAGTTTACTAATGTTTCATGCGTTTTATGACTCATATTTTGATTCATGTTGACGTCACATCGTAGTTGTGGTTGCAACTTGGGTATTATTCTAGTGTTTGGCCATACTCCCCCTCTCCCACAAAACAAGCTGGGCCACCTGGGCCAATGCGGGATTAAGGCCTGGGTTACAAACATGCCTCGCAACATCATAGTTTGTGAGTTAGGGCTGTTGGAAACATTCCCTAGATCCAGGGAACATTCATTGTATTTCTTCTGAGTCCAGAGACGTGTGCACCTGACGATCCTCACAGAATGATGACCCAATTTCGAGAACCCCCCCCCCCCAACCCCCCGCTAGGAGGTTAGGTTTAGGTTAGGGTAGGTTAGGTTAGATTTGGTTAGGTTAGGTTAGATTTAGTTAGGCAAAATTTCTCTAGATACAAGAAAATTACCAAGATATAATTAAAATTACTAGATCTAGGGAGTTTTTTCCCCTTACACAACTCTTAGATTACGTGTTTCCAACGCATAATTTGTACCTCATCCGAAAACCCCGCATTCCCACAGGTCCCCAAGCTTGTTTGGGGGAAGTGGGAGAGTATGGGCAAACACTAGAAATTTACACAAATTTTTCCTGGCCTACAATAGGTGCTTTTTGTAATGGAGATAGTTTTATTTTCCCGAAACCCTTATTTAAAAAAAAAAAAAAATAGTATTTCATCACCGAATTTTATGGTCGCCGTTTTCATTACAAACACTGAATCTCCATCAGAAAAAGCACTAAAACTTAGCCGGGAAAAATTTGTCAGGGTCTCAGATAACAGGGCAGCGCGTGGCTCTCTGTGTGCTGACTGTCACCACTGTTGCAGGTGCTGAGGTCACAGTCCAAGACCCGGCTCGCCCCGCCCGGCACTGACCCGGCTCGCTGTGGCATCCCCGACGGTTCCCGCAGGACCGGCCGTCGCGTGTGCTGGCGGGAGTGTTGCTGCGGAGGAGGCTGTGGGGCCGGGCAGCAGCATGAGTGGCCGGGAGCAGCGGGATCAGTCTGCCTCAGGGGTGGGGAGGCCGTGTGATGGCAAGAATCACCGGGAAAGGCACACTCGGGCCACAAGAACCAAGTGAGCTGAATGCCGCATTTTGCCCAAAACTTAAAAAATGCAAGAGTAAGCTTGACCCAACATTTCTTGACGCACAGTGGTGTTAAAGAACCATGAATGTTTAGGTGTGGGAAAGATTTGCTCTAAAGAGTAACCTTACCACCATTCCTGACGCACAGTGTGTTAAGAATTATGATTTTTAGGCTGTGGGAAAAAGATTACTACAATGGGAGTGGTGAGGTATGGTGTGGGAGTAATGAGGGGTGAGGTATGGGTGTGGGATAATGAGTGTGGTTGGATTGTGAGTCTGAGTGGTGGGGTTATGTAGGGCTATAGATGTGGGAGTATGATGTGAGGTATGGTGTGGAGTAATGAGTGTGAGGAAATGGATTGGGAGTATGATGGTGAGGTATTGGGGAGTAATAGGGGTGAGGTAGATGAGTAGTAATGAGTGGTATGTATGACTGTCTTTTTCATTATATATATATATATATTTAATATATACTTAATAATATATATTATATATATATATATATATATATATTATATATATAATATATATTATAATATATATATATATATATATTTATAATTATTATATATTATTAATTATTACATATGAAACTATGGGGGGCCTCCCCTATTTACCTGGGGCAGAAAAGTAGTAACAGGGGAAAAATGAGGTGTATAGAAATGAGAAGCAAGATTGGGCGGCGTCATGGGGGAAAAAGTGTCAGGTAGAGAAAGTCGCTTTGCAAATAAGGCCGTGGGTCACCTGGGTGTGAACTACCTACCCACCTGGTTTTTGTTGGTGGCAAATGAAAGTGGAGTAGGTAGTTTTAAGTCCCGTACACACACTAAAAACCAAACTACCACCGTTTGGGGCTCCCGCGAATCGAGTGAACTGTAGCAACTACTGTTTATTATAAAATATTTATTATGCCCCCAAAAATATAGTATAGAACAAATTTTCCCCATTTGTCCAGTCTTAAAAAAGTAATGTAAAACAGGGGATCTTCTAACAATTACAAAAATATATGTAGGAGATATATCTACACTTCTCATAATTGATATCCTCCTGTCTGCAAATGTTCGCTCGGGTCGCATCTTGGAAACACGCTCCTCTCCCCCTAATAGCCACACCCTTTCACACCTTCCGACCCGCCACTTCCCAACCATAGCCTCCCTCCGCCCTAAACACCCACACCTGTTTCGGACTACCACACACAAAACACACACACACATTATAAAAGGAAATGGAAGGAGAGGGACCCGAGCCCCGCGGGGTAATGGGGCTCTCTGAGTGACTGTACAAACATGTAGATTATGTAGATTAGTGGGAATTAAGTATGACGGCCTTAAGTCACTGAAATGATAAATTTAGTAATAACTGGCGACGCTTCACCTTACGTCGAGTTTTCCTGCTTTTGTGTTACCTGTTCGCTCTTATGGTACCTCACCTGCAATATGCTTCCACCAACGCCTTATTAATTAGCAGGTGCTTTTATAGGCTCTGTATCGTACATGTGCCGCTAAGGTGGGAAAAAATGTTTGATGGTGTATGTCCGACTGACATTATTAAGTGGCTGAAACCACCCTCCCAAATTGGGCATACTATCTCTCTGAACTTTTTTTTCTGCAGTGATGCATATGTCAATGACATGATCAGAAAAGATACACCAGGTTTCCTTTGTCCTTCAATTGGATTGTGAACAGGCATTGTTGCTATTAATTTTGTCCAAGCTTAGGGCATCAATCCCATGGCTCACAATGTAAGAACTTCAGAAATTTATTAGCCACAAATTCTGCAATATATGCAACAATTTTGTTTGCACACCTTGAGATGTGGGCGTGGCTAGGAATGTATACATAATTTTCTATCTCCTCATTTACCACATCATCTTATACATATTTTTTCAGGACATGATTATTTATCATCTGATGGGGAAGAAATAGTCTTAGCATTTCTCACACATTTACCGGGCACATTTAATATTAGAATAGACTCCAATGGTAAGGGCAGTTGCCTCGAGAAATGTCCCTCTAAGGCCCCTAAGGGCCTGATGGCCCCTAAGGGCCTGGAGGGGAGATAAGCTTGGAGGGAAAAGGGAAGCGTAGGTCTCTTCTGTATGCTAATCTTGAAAAAGGCGGGGTCAGGTGCATATGAAATGAGGAGAGGATGTAGGAGGGAGTGTATACTCTCCTATATACAACGCCTGCTGTCACCATCGTTTGTTT
>JACEEZ010000870.1:0-10000 GCA_016584305.1 Chionoecetes opilio | reverse complement strand
GCAGATTTAGCTTTAGTTAGGAGATTAAAGCGTGGGAATAGATAAGGTTAGGTTAGATTAGTGAGTCTAAAGGTGGGGTTAGGTTAGTTTAATTTTCATATCTCATATACACTCCTTCCTATTAAAAACATCTTGTATCTCCTTAGGTAGTGATTTGCGACGGAAGTTCATTAAGAGAATGTTTCTTAGAATCTATTAAGGTGACGAAACCACACCCCCCAATTGTGTAGGGAAATTTTCGATCTAGTGAAAAATTTTTCCCAAATTATTATATAAATAATAAATAAATAAATATATATATATAAAATTATAATATAATAAAATTATATATTTATATATATATATATTTATATATATATTAATTTTATATTATATTATTATATATATATATATATTTTATATTTTTTATATATAGGTGTGTGTGTAAAAGTATTTTATTTAAAATTTTTATATATTTAAATAAATATATTTATTTTTATTTTTTTATTCTATGCAAAATGGGGGCATGCGGGCCCATCCCCCCCCCCCTACTTATTAAGCCCTGCTAATACCTCTGGGCTTTTTGTGGGACTTTTATTGTAAAATTTCCAGAGAACCAGAAATTCCTTTGGTGGACAAAAACTTTTTTTTTGTGATTTTATTTTTTGTAAATGAATCTGCTAAACCATTTCTGTCGCATATATTATTTTTTTTTTTTCCTAGGTAAAGGTTAGGTTTTATGTTAGTAGGTTAGGATAGGTTATTTAGGTAAAGGGTGGGTTTTGTATGGGTTTTTTTTTTTTTGTCAATTTTTTTCAAATCACAAAAAAAAAAAAGGGTTTTGCGCAGAAATGGTTAGCAGTTTAATTCAAAAGACATACCCAAAACCGGGGAATCCTGGGATTTTTTGAAAGCCCACTACCGAAAAAAACGGGGTGGGGGGGGCACTGTGTGTGTGTGGGTGGCCGCCGCCCTTTGCCATGGCCCGGATTCGCCCCTGGGTGGGGTTTTTGGGGTGGGACCGCGAGCCACTACACCACGGGGCATTCCGGGGGCGAGATTAAGGGGGGAAAAGGGAACAAAGAGGGTTTAATTTTCCATTTTGACCCCAATTCCATTTGGTGGAAAAAACAGTTTTTTTTTGGTGAGTTTTAAATTTGTTTTTTTAATTAATTTGCTAACCTTTTTTGACGCAAATTATTTTGTACATTTTTTTTGGGGGAAAAAACATGATTGAAAAAGAAATTTCCCCCTACCGAACCACATATACCAAACCTAATTTAACCTTTACCTAACACATACAAAAAAGTTTTCCCGGCAAAAACGGTTAGCAGATCCATTCAAAACACATCAAAACTCACTAGAAAAAGTAATTCGTCCACCAAAGGAATATGTCTAAAAACGGGAAAATTTATACAAAAAGCCCTTTTTTTGCGCCCCTCTCAACATCTGTTTCTTTTTTTCTTCTTTCTGAAATAGGTTCTTTCGTGCTGTTTCGTTTATTTTCTCTTTTTTTACTGTTTACTCTTTCCCTTTTCTTTTGTTCTATCTTTCCCCCCCCCGACCTCCTTCCTTTTTTCCTTTTCCCTTTTCCTTTCTTCCCTTGCATTTTTTCCTCTACTTTTCCTTCCTTCTTCGCCCTTTTCTTCTTTTTTAAAATAGGGCTTAGAAATCTCAGGACTTTCTTTTTTTGAAATGGGGACTGTTTAGTATCCTTAACCCCTTCACGCCCAGATTTTTCCTTTTCTAAAAAAATCATTTTGTGGCCAAAAAATTAAAAAAAAGTCATAAAATTTTACCAAATTATTTGGGAAAAGGATACAAACGGGGTCATATCTAAAAAAAATACTGTAATATCACAAAAGAGCGTCTAAGTACCCAAATTACAGGGGAAAATTTACGTTCTGGTCTCAAGGGGTTAACCCTCTTTTTTGAAGTGGAAAAGGGTTTGGGTTTCTTGCAAATTCTATGATACCCTTTTAACCCAGTGCAGGGGGGAAAAAAGGGTGATAAGCCTTGTAACACCCTATGAAGCTGTAGGTGGGGGAAAAAGGGTTGAAAATTTCCTTGCAAATACCCTATAATAGCTAGAGGAAATAAGGGTGATAATGCCTTGCTAACACCCCATGATAGCTGTACGGTGAGGGAAAAGGTTGATAATTCTTGCTAATACCCTAAATAGCTGAGAGGGAAAAAGGGTTTATAATGCCTTGCTAACACCCTATGATAGCTGTACAGAGAGAGAATAAGTGTGATAAGCCTTGCTAATACCTATGATAGTGTACAGAGGGGGAATAAGGGTGTTAATGCCTTGCAAACCCCCCCTTGATACTGTCAGAGAGAAATAAGGGTGAAATCCCTTTGCTAAACGCATGATAGGTGTACAAGAGGAATAAGGTTGAAAATTCCTTGCAAAACCCCTATAATTTCTGAGAGGGAATAAGGGTTTAAAAATCCCTTGCTAACACCCTATGATAGCAGTGCAGGAGGGAATAAGGGTTTAATCCTTGCTAAAAACCCTATGATACTGTACAGAGAGGAATAAGGTTGTAATCCCTTGCTAACCCCCTATGATAGTGTACAGAGAGGGAATAAGGTTTGAAAATTTCCCTTGCTAATACCCTATATAGCTGAAGGAAAAAGGGTTTAATGCCTTGCAAACACCCTAGAAAAGCTGTACAGAGGGGAAATAAGGGTTATAATGCCTTGCTAACACCCTATGATAGCTGTACAGGAGGGAATAAGATTGATAATGCCTTGCTAATACCATAGTAGCTGAAGGGAATAGGGTTATAATGCCTTGCTAACACCCTATATAGCAGGGCAAAGGGGGAATAAGGGTGTTAATGCCTTGCTAACACCCTATGTAGCTGTAAGGAGGGAATAAGGTGAAAATCCCTTGCTAACACCCTATGATAGTTTGGAGGGGAATAAGGGTTAAACCCTTGCAAACCCTATGATGCTGAAACGAGAAAAAGGGGGGGAAATCCCCTTGCTAATACCTATGTAGCATTGCAGAGGGGGAAAAAATGGTGTTGATGCTTGCTAACATCCTGTGTAAGCTGTACAGAGATGGAATAAGGGTGAAATCCCTTGCAAATACCTATGATAGCTGTAAGAAGGAATAAGGGTGTTAATCCCTTGTAATACCCTGTGATAGTGTACAAGGAGGGAAAAAGGGTATAATGCCTTCTAACCCCCTATGAAGGTGACCGAAGGGAATAGGGTGTTAACCCTTGCAAATCCCCTATATAACTGTGCGAGGGGGAAAAAGGGGTGAAATCCCTGCTAACACCCTATGATGGCTGTGCAGGAGGGAATAAGGGGAAAATGCTTGAAATACCCTATGTGGCTGTGCAGATAGGGAAAAGGGTGAAAATGCCTTGTAATACCCTAATGGCGTGCAGAGAGGGAAAAAAGGGTGTTAATCCCTTGTAACACCTATGATCTGTGCGAGAGGGAAAAAATTGACAAGCCTTGCAAAAAAAAAGATGGCTGTACAAAAGGGAATAAGGGTGAAAATCCCTGTAAACCCTATGAGGCTGTCAGGAGGAAAAAGGGTTTTAATCCTTGTAAAACCCTATCAGGGGTGTGAAGAGGGGGAATAAGGTTTTTAAAGGCCTTGTAATACCCAATGATTGCTGTGCAGAGAGGGAAAAAGGGGTAAAGAAAAAATGGATAAAAAAATCGGGTGGTAAGGGGTTTTGGTCCATGTCGATGAAAAATTTTTGAAGGGGTTTTGGGGCAAAAAAAAAAAAACTTTTATGAGTATTAGTTTACAAAAGAAACTCCGGTCCCTAAATCTGCTGCCCTTCAACAGCCGTAAGGCACGCAGGGGGGGGTGGGCCCTCCTTCCCCCGTCCCGTGAAGGCAAACGGGGGCTGGTGGGATCCTCCTTCACCCGTGCGTAAAGGAAAAGGGGGGCGGGTGAGGCCCCTCCTTCACCCGTCCCGTGAAGGGACGGGGGGGTGGTGAGATCCCCCTTCACCCGTCCCGTAAAGGGAAAACGGGGGCCCCTTGGTAAAAAGGGGGCACCCTCCTTCACCCGGCCGTAAAGGGACGCGGGGGTGGTGGGCCCTCCTTCACCCGTGCCGTGAAGGCAAAGGGGGGCTGGTGGGGCCCCCCCTTCACCCGTGCCGGGAAAAGGCACGCGGAGGCTTGAGGCCCCCCTTCCCCCGTCCCGTGAAGGAAAAGGGGGCTGGTGAGGCCCCCCTTCACCCGTCCCGTGAAGGCACGCGGGGGCTGGGAGGCCCTGATTCACCCCGTGCCGTAAAGGGCACGCAGGGGGGGTGAGGCCCCCTTCACCCGTCCTGAAAGCAGCGGGGCTGGTGAGGCCTCCTTCCCCCGTGCCGTGAAAGCACGCGGGGGGGGTGGGGCCCTGCTTCCCCCTGCCGTAAAGGGCACGCGGGGGCTGGTGAAGCCCCCTTTAAACTTCCGTGCAGGCACCGGGGGGGTGATGCCTGTGGGGAGCTGGCGGTGTCGCCAGTGGGAGGCGGGGCCTGGAGGACGGAAAGGAGGTTTTTGATTTTTTTTAAAAATTTTTTACCCTAATGTTATGGTTTGGTTTCCCATTCTTTTTAACCCCAACCTGCACTCTTAACTCCAAACTGTCCGTACTATTTTGAGGGTGATGTAAAGACGGCTATGATTTCGAGCAGAAGGAGAAAGACACCTTTGGGTTCCAATATTTCAACTCCCAAATATTTGGGGGGGGCGAGGGGAGGCCCCCCCTGCCCCCTTGCGTGAAGCACGCTGGGCTGGTGAGGCCTCCCGTCCCTTTTCTTTAAGGCCCCGAGGGGGGGGGTGAGGCCCCCCTTTCCCCCTGCCGTGAAGGCAGCGGGGGGGTGAGGCCCTCCCCTCCCTAAGGGAATAAAGGTTATAATGCCTTGCTATCCCCCATGATAGCTGTGCAGAGAGGGAATAAGGGGGATAAAGCCCTTTCTAAAACCCCCATGATAGCTGTGCACGAGGAAATAAGGGGTTAATGCCTTGTAATACCCCTTTATAGCGTACAAGGGAAAAATAGGGGTTAATGCCTTTTCTAATACCTATGATAGCTGTGCCGAGAGGGAAAAAGGGGGTTTAATGCCTTGCTAATATCCTTTATACTGTAAGAGAGGGAAAAGGGTGCAATGCCTTGCTAACCCATGATGCTGTGAGAGAAGGGGGTAGGGGGTTTAAATTTCCCTTTCAAAAAAACCCTTTTTGAGGCTCTCAGAGAGGAAATAAGGGGGGGCAATGCCTTGAACACCCTATGAGGCGGCCGAGGGAAAAAAGGGGGTTAATGCCTTGCTAATCCCAGATGCTTTGGGGAGAGAGGGAATAAGGGTGACAATGCCTTTCAACACCCATAGGCTGTGCAGAGAGGGAATAAGGGGTTAATCTTGCTAACACCCCATGAGGGTGTGAGAGATGGAATAAGGCTTTAATGCCTTTCTAATCCCTATGATAGCTTGCAAAGGGGAAAAAGGGGGACAAGCCTTGCAAAAACCTATGATAGTGTGCAGAGAGGGAATAACGGTGTTAATGCCTTCCTAACACCTATGGGCTGTGACAGAGGGGGAAAAAACGGTTTAAAGCATTGCAATACCCCAGATGGCTGTGCAGAGAGGGAATAAAGGGGTTAATCCCTTGTAAAAAACCCGTTTTGCTGTGCGAGAAGGAAAAGGGTGACAAAGCTTTCTAACCCCTATGAAACTGTGCGAGAGAGAAAAAAGGACAATGCCCCTTTCTAACACCCTATGATGGCTGTGCGGAAGGAATGAGGGTGTTAATCTTCTAACACCCTAGAGGGTGTGCAGCGAGGGAATAAGGGGGTATTGCCTTGCTAACACCCTATGATGGCTGGCAAGAGGGAAAAGGGTGACAATGCCTTGCACACTATGATGGTGCAGAGAGGGAATAAGGGTGACAATGCCTTTTAACACCCAAGAGGCTGTGCAGAGAGGGGAATAAGGGTTAAAAGCTTGCTAAACCCTATGATGGCTGTGAGAAGGGAAAAAAGGTGTTTTGCCTTGCTAATACCCCATGATGGCTGTGCAAGAGGAAATAAAGGTTTAATGCCTTTCTAACACCCATTGGCGGCAGGTGGGGGAAAAAGGGGTGTTAATGCCTTTCTTTAAAACCCCCTTTATGGCTTTGGGAGTGAGGGGAAAAAGGGGGACAAGCCTTGCTAAAACCCTATGATCTGTGAGTGAGGGAATAAGGGGGACAATGCCCTGCAATCCCTATGAGGGTGTCAAGAAGGGAAAAGAGGGGGTTTAAAGCCTTGCTAACACCCCGATGGGTGTGCAGCGAGGGAATAAGGGTGACAAAGCCTTGCTAAAAACCCTTGATGGCTGGCAGAGAGGGAATAAGGGGGACAAGCCTTTTAACACCCTATGATGGGTATGCAGAGAGGGATAAAGGGGGACGCCTTTCTAACACCCTATGATGGCTTTCGGGGAGGGATAAGGGGGACAAGCCTTTCTAATACCCTATGATGGCTGTGGGGAGAGGGAATAAGGGTGACAAGCCTTGCTAATCCCTTTTGATGGCTTGCAGCGAGGAAAAAAGGGTACAATGCTTGCAACACCCTATTGGCTTGAGAGAGGAAATAAAAGGTTTAATGCATTTCTAACACGCTTGAAACTGTTTCAGGAGGGAATAAGGGGGACAATGCCTTGTTAACATCCTATGATATGTTGCAGAGAGGGAATAAGGGTGACAATCCTTTTCTAACACCCTATGATGGCTTTGCGAGGGGAATAAAATGTTAAGCCTTGCTAAACCTAAATGGCTGTGCAGAGAGGAAAAAAGGGTGCAATGCCTTTCTAATACCCCATGATAGCTGTAAGAGAGAAATAAGGGGGACAATGCCCTTGCTAACACCCCTTGATGGCTGTGCAGAGAGGGAATAAGGGGTGACAATCCTTGAACATCCTATTTGGTATGCAGAGAGGGGAAAAGGGTGACAATGCCTTGCTAAACCCTATGAGGCTGGCAGAGTGGGAAAAAGGGTACAATGCCTGTAACACCCTTGTACTGTGCAGAAGGGAATAAAAGGGGGAAATGCCTTGCTAACCCCATGATCTGTGCAGAAGGGAATAAGGGGACAATGCTTGCTAAAACCCTATGATGGCTGTGCAAAAAGGGAATAAAGGGTGAAAGCCCTTTTAACCCCTATGAAACTGGCAGAGAGGGAATAAGGGTGACAATGCCTTTCTAACACCTATGGGCGTGCGAGGGAAAAAAGGGGGGTTTAAAGCCTTGCTAAAAAGCTATGAACTGTGCAGAGAGGGAAAAGGTGACAATGCCTTGTTAACACCTATGATGGTGTGCAGAGGGGAATAAGGGTTATGCCCTTTTAATACCCTATGAGGCTGTCAGAAGGGGGTAAGGTGACAAGCCTTGCTAACACCCCTTTATACTGTGCAGAGAGTGAATAAGGGTGACAAAGCCCTTTCTAAAAACCTTTTTATAGCTGTGAGAGAGTGAAAAGGGACAATGCCTGCTAACCCCTATGATAGCCTTAAACCAGGCGAGAGGAATAAAGGGTTTACAATGCCCTTTTAAAACCCCATGATGCTGTGCAGAGGGGAATAAGGGTAACAAGCCTTTCTAACACCCCATGATGGCTGTGAGAAGGGAAAAGGGTTTTAATCCTTGCTAATGCCCAGATGGCTGTGCAGAGAGGGAAAAA
Organism: Chionoecetes opilio; assembly: GCA_016584305.1. Classification (NCBI taxonomy): domain Eukaryota; kingdom Metazoa; phylum Arthropoda; class Malacostraca; order Decapoda; family Majidae; genus Chionoecetes; species Chionoecetes opilio. The sequence continues at coordinate 2,340 of JACEEZ010000870.1, read as the reverse complement.
GGGTTTACAAGGGCCTTTCTAACACCTATGATTCTGTCAGGAGGGAAAAAGGGTGTTTAAGCCTTGCTAAGCCCTATATGGGTGTCACAAGGGAATAAGGGTTTTTAAGCCTTTTTATACCCTTGATTGTGTGAGAGAGGGAATAGGGTGGAAATGAATTAATGTGATAAATAAAATTAGGTGGAAACGGCTTTTTTCCATGCGATTGAATAATTTTGAAGCGGGCAAAAACTTGGAAATTAAATGGTTAACTGCTTACTGGTCCATTAAATATGAACAAGCTTCTAAAGTTGGGAAAGAGGGTCTCTTTAAATCTCTGTAGTTTTCTCCAAGGACTGGACAATTTTCTTTGCTGGGCCCCATATAACTTTGGAACTAAAAAACCTTGGAACTGTCTTAAACCCACTAAACATTCCCCAAAAATCTCCTAGCGGGCCCAAAAATGGGGGAGAACTGAATTTTCCAGTTAGTAATTAATTTTTTTGGGGGGCCTAGGAGGTTATTAATGACCTAGGTTGTGTGTTGATTAGTAGTAACCCTATAATATTTTTGAGGGGCCCGGGGGGTCGTTTAGGGGGGGGAGGGAGGGAAAAAGGGGGGATATCTCCCCTAATTTTTTAAATTAGCATAAGAGGTATCTGAAGGATCTGTGAAGAGTCGGAAAAAAAGCCACTAAGGGCGGGAAAAGACAATTTTACCAAAGTAAGTTCTTTGCTCCCATATATATTTTCTTTTTTAATATTACAACGTAATCTAATGTGGGGGAAATGCCTCAGCGTGTGGGCGAATTGCCTTTGGCGAAAGAGTTTTAGGTGTGCGAAATAAACCTACCGTGTTTTATAAATAGGAACATTCAAGGGTTTTTTGATGGTACATGTCATCGGGGGATGATTTGTTGGTTTTATATGTAATGCAATTTTTTTGACAGGGATAAGGACAGACCTCAGCCAGGCCCCTACATTTTCTCAAAACCCCCCCCATCTCAGAAGAAAATTATGACATGCAAGGGTGTTAATAAAAAATCAAATTCAGGAGAATTTCCTTAAAGCAAAGAATACTAACCACTATTTATTGTATGGATAAATTTTGAAAAATTGAAAACATTTAGAATTTTTTAACCCAAAAAAATTTTAAGAGGTGGGTTTTATCCTCATAAACACTCCATTATTACAGTCCTTAACCATTGTTTGGAATTTGACGTGAATCAAAATTTCCCGTGTGCTGTAAAAAAATATACTATTTTTCGCCGTATAATATAAATTTTTAACTTCTCAGTTTATTTTTTTACAGAATCGGATGACAGTATAGTTTTTGCTTGGTACTCAAAAAAAGATCCGAAACCTCAAGTTGCACTGGGGAGGAAGTGTGTTGTAGTCCAATGCCGCCCAAAGCAGAGGAAAAGAAAAGCATCGCGGGGGGCGACAACCCCGCGGGAGTCAGTTTTCCCATTTCCCCGCTAAAAAAGACCTGTGTGCCCGCTGGCTCAAGTAGGAATCCATTTGGCACAATTAAAAGAATGAAAAAATAAAAAATTTTATAGTTATTTTAACTTAACGTATGATAACTATCTTTACAGGCTATCCCGTGACGAAAGTTTTCCCCCAATTCGTTTACGCGGGTGGTGCGAGCCCACTTCCAGCCCCAGGTTAAACCCACTGTCAACACCCTCCACGGAGCTAAAAGGGAACGCATCACTTTAAGGCCAACGCTGTTCCCAGGTCTTCAAGGACTACCCAGGTAAAGCGGGTATTACACGGGCCATTCTGCTCAGTGAGCAGATTTTATGAGCATTTTGAGGATTTTTTCTCGAGAAAGTGTTGGTTTAGAAAAAAGGGAACTACTTCGAAGCTATTTTTTTTCGTCATTTGAGGGGAGAAAAAAAGTTTTCCGTTTAAAAAGGGCCGAAATTAGTGGATGAAATTTTTATTGCAAATCTTTTTTTTTTAAAAAATCTCAAAAAGAAAACAAATGCCTGCGATGGAAACGAGATGGAAAGCTACTGATTGGTAGTTCAGGCACACCCACAGTATGGAACATATAAGCCCTTTTATTTTTTAAAATAATTACAAAAAAAAATGACCCTAAAAAGCCAAGAAGCGTGACCTTCTATCATTTATTTTCGGTGATAACAGGCAAGGGGTTTGCGAGGCCGTACAGGCGGGGTTGGGGTTTTGGGAACAAAAGGTGGGGGGTGGGAATTTTTTTGGTAAAAGGGCGAGGAAAAGGAGGCCCCCAAGGAGGGCGGGGGGCCCGGGTTAAAAACCCGGGGAAAAAAAAAAGGGTTTTGAAATAAAAGCCCCCTTTTTTGGGCCTCCAAATAAAAAACCCTTTTTGGGGTTA
>JACEEZ010000869.1:864985-881073 GCA_016584305.1 Chionoecetes opilio | reverse complement strand
ACCGTGCGCTGCTCGTCCTCCCATGAGACCGCTACACGGCAAGCACTTACGCACTTCCACTACACTACACTATCTCCTTGTGCTTTTTTACATACCCCTGTTGCAGCACTATTATGAAAACACTATTATTATAACACTATTATGAAAGAAAGTGATAAAAGAGATGGCAGAAAGAGCAAATAAAGAAATGTAAGAAAGAGGAGAATGAAGGACTGAAGGGAACAATTAAAAGATGGATGTAAGACTACCTGGAAGGAAGAGACATGAGAACAGTGGCAGGAGAGGAGGAATTGGAACGGAGGGATGTGACAAGCAGGGTACATCAGGGAACAGTCTTAGAACTGATGACGTTCTTAGTAAACACAAGTGAATTGCCAAATCGATTAAAGTTGAAGTAAATCTGTTTGCACATGATTCAAAGTTAATGAGGAATTTAATAAACTACAAGGATTGTGAAGAATTGCAGAAAGATTTAAGCGAAATTTATGAAGCAAATGATGGGAAATGGAATGGAATGCAAGTAAATGCCATGTACTGGAAACGAGAATAGGCAGAAAGAGAGCTGATTGGGCCTACATGTTGGAAAATTGTGTAAAACAAGATGAATAAAAAAAGTGAAAAATGTAGCAGAGATTCAAGATCATTTATCGCCAGAGAACCAGATAAATAAAGTATTCTTACTGGAAGTTTGCTCACATCCAACCTGTTCCTAAGAAGGGTGACCGTTCTAATCATTCTAACTACCGTCCTCTAGGTTTGACTTCCTGCCTTTCTAAGGTTTTTGAATCTATACTTAATAAGAAGATTCTTAAGCATCTATCTGTTCACAATCTTCTATCTGATCGTCAGTACGGTTTCCTTAAAGGGCGATCTACTGGCGATCTTCTAGCTTGCCTAACTGAATCTTGGTCATCCTCCTTTAGGGGTTTCGGTGAAACTTTTGTGGTTGCCCTTGACATAGCAAAAGCTTTTGATAGAGTCTGGCACAAATCTTTAATTTCCAAACTACCCTCATTCGGTTTCTATCTCTCTCTCTGTACCTTCATCTTAAGTTTCCTTTCAAACCGTTCTATTGCAGCTACTGTAGACGGACATTGTTCTTCTCCTAAATCTATCAATAATGGTGTTCCCCAGGGTTCTGTCCTATCATCCACTCTCCTGCTATTATTCATTAATGATCTTCTAAGTCTAACTGAAAGCCCTATCCACTCCTACGCTGATGATTCTACCTTGCATTTCTCAACGTCGTTTATTAGACGTCCAACAGGAGCTAAGTGATTCAGGGGGAGATGCCACCGAGCGCCTAACTTCTGATCTTTCTATAATTTCTGATTGGGGCAAAGCAAACCTTGTTATGTTCAATGCCTCAAAAACACAATTTCTTCACCTATCTACTCGACAAAACCTACCAGATAACTATCCCCTCTTCTTCAATGACACTCAACTGTCTCTTTCTTCTGCAATGAACATTCTAGGACTATCCTTTACTAAAAATCTGAACTGGAAATCTCACATCTCATCTCTTGCTAAAACAGCTCCTAAGAAGTTAGGTGTCCTGTGGAGTCTGCGTCCTTTTTTTTCTCCCTCCGAATTGCTTGCTCTCTACAGGGGCCTTATCCGCCCATGTATGGAGTATGTCTCACATGTTTGGGGAGGATCCACTCATACAGCTCTCTTAAACAGGGTTGAGTCACAAGCTTCTCGTCTCATCAACTCCTCTCCTCTGACTGACTGTCTTCAATCTTTAAATCACCGCTGCAATGTTGCTTCTCTTGCTCTCTTCTACCGTTATTTTCATGCTCACTGCTCTTCTGAACTTGCTAACTGCATGCCTCCCCCCCTCCTGCGGCCTCGCTGCACAAAACTTTCTACTCATCCTCATCCCTATTCTGTCCATCTTCCTAATGCAAGAGTTAATCAGTATCTTTACTCTTTCATCCCTTTCACTTCACTGGTAAACTCTGGAACTCACTTCCTGTTTCTATTTTTCCACTTTCCTATGACCTAAACCTTTTTTTTCAAAAGAAGAGTATAACAAGACACCTCCCGAACTAAATTGGCTCACCCCTCTTTTTTTTGTTATTCTCTTACTGTCTTCTTTATAGGGACTGGCAACTAAGCGGGCTTTGTATTACCCATTTTTGTTATGCCCTTGGCCAGTTCTTTGTGATGTAAAAAAAAAAAAAAAAATAATAAATAAATTAAAAAAATCTAAGATCATGAACACAAAAGGAGAGTAGGGAGGATATCTGCTAATGTTACTGTTGCATTGCAAAACAAACTTACATGCAGCCAGGAAGCTTTTCCTAGGAACTCCAAAAATGAGTCACAGTTAATTTCATTACTGACAAAAGCCCTAAAAGATGAAGGTCATGATGTACGACAAAGCATTGGCGATGCAGACACTCAGATTGTTCTGGCTGCATTAGAATATGCTTCAAAAGAGGACAAAAGGCCGGTGACAGTGGTGGCAAACGACACTGAAATTCTTGTACTGATGATGTTCCACTGGGAAGCTCACATGAACATCTTCATGCTGTCAGACGCTGGCAAGAAGCAATACGAATGTTGGGACATTGCAAGCTTGGTGTCATCAGCAGGAGGTTTGGTCACAAGACATCTTCTTTTCATCCATGCCTGGTCTGGTTGTGATACGACATCAGCGATTTATGGTCAAGGTAGGCAATGTTATTAAGTTGTCTGATTCCCACTTAATACATTTCAGTTGAGACATCCTGCACTAGAAACGAATTATACCCAATAAAATACTTTTTGTAGCAGCTGGAGTTGATATATCTGATATTTACTTTGCATGTGTGTTAATTCTTATATTTAAAACGTTCACAGGAAAGACTTCACTTTTGAAGAAGTTTCAGCAAGAAGATATTGAAGATAATCACAAGATTGCTGAGATATTCGAAGGTGATAAGGCTTCAGCAGACGAAATTGGCAATGCTGGGTTCAGACTTTTTGTGAATTGGTAAGTAAAAAGCACGAATTGTTCATCAGTAGCATTATCAGTGTTTCAATACGTAATTTGAACTCATGGAAATAACATTGTTTATGGGGAAGCTTTTCCTGAGAAAATGTTTTGTTCTTTCCTAGGTACAAGAGGAATGATGGAAATTATCTTTTCGAACATCGTTACAACGCATTCATGCGCTTTGCAGCAACAGCAACTACTACCATAAAACCACAGAGTCTACCACCAACAGAAAGAGCAGCCTATTTTCATTCCCTTCGTGTTCATCTGCAAATCATTGAGTGGAAATCACTGATGAGCGTCACACTATCGGCAGAAGACTGGGGTTGGAAGCTTCAGCATGGAATATACTAGCCAGTTATGACCGATTTGGCCCCAGCTCCCGAGAAGGTATTGAAATTTCTGAGATGCAACTGCAAGTTGATGGGGAAAAACGTTTGTGGGACGAACGCATACACATGTAGGAGAACAGGAGTACGATGTATCTCAGCGTGTGGTCAGTGTTACGGAAAAAATTGCAACAACGCAAAAGACGACATGGATGGCGATGAAATGTCAGAAGATTTGAACATTTTCGAAATTTTGGAGTGCAATTTGTTTGTTGATGTTTAGGTTTATCAACATGATATGATACTTATTTTATCACTTTTGTGTTTAGTTTTCGAATATAAAGACAAACTTCGTGAATTTTTTTTGTTTCAAAACAGTGTGGTATTCAGAAACTTTCGCTTTCATCATCAATGACGTCATCAATAGGTATTAACACTTTCCAAACCTTATTTGAAATAAATTAGATCTAATGTACATACAGTTTCGTCTCAAAAAGCTAAAGAATTTAGGAGTTATAATGATTTTTCAACCTGGTATTATTCAGAAATTTGTGTAAGTTTGGGCCATTTTGACAAAATACCCCCTGTTACTTAACTAGCTGCAAAACAATTTCCCAAAACGCACTTTGAGAGATTTTTCGATATATTAATCATGATAAAATTGGGCTTCTTTTGATACCAAATTGATTGCTTTAATATTTTTTTCCGGGGTTAATCATTTCAAGGCTTATTTTTACTAGACTACAAGGCCCCTGTACAGAGCAAGCAGCTGGGAGGGAGAAACAAATGGACGCAGACGCCACAGGACACTTTACTTCTTAGAAGCTGTTTTGTCAAGAGAAGATATGTGAGATTTCCTGTTCAGATTTGTAGTAAAGAACAGTCCAAGAATGTTCATTGTAGTAGGAGGAGATAGTAGTGTGTCATTGAAGATGAGGGGATAGTTATCAGGTAGGTTTTGTCGAGCAGATAGGTGAAGAAATTGTGTTTTTGAGGTATTGAACAAAACAAGGTTTGCTTTGCCCCAATCGGAAATTATAGAAAGATCAGAAATTAGGCGCTCGGTGGCATCTCGCCGTGAATCACTTAGTTCCTGTTGAGTTGGACGACTATTAAACGACGTTGAAAAATGCAGGGTAGAATCATGAGCGTAGGAGTAGATAGGGCTTTGAGTTAGACTTAGATCATTAATGAATAATATAGAAAGAGAAGCAAATTTTATTCTGTAAATAGGGTTAAAAAAAAGCATTTCCATGACCCATATATTTGTTCATATGACATTTTGCCTTCATTTATCGTATGCCTTTTCAACATTATCAATAAACGATTAACCTTCTCACGCACGATAAGTTTAATAAGTTTCTCCGTCCACTGCGACATCCGTCTTATGCTCCCTAAGGGGCCCCGCGAAATGGCCTGACTGTGCGGCGATTTATTTTTTTATGTTATCAATTTCACCAACGTGAATTCTTTTTTCCTGGCATTATTATATATCATTGTTTCTGCAAGAGATTATTCTGCCTTATGAAAGAAAAAAAATAACAAGAAATGCAAATAAATAGCGGAATCTACCGACTCGGAAAAAATATTGAGTAAAGAGAAATAAGAAATACTCACGTTCACCACTTCGTAGCTCGAAACTTCCTGAGTCAACTTTTTATGGTTTATATGCCAATAAATGCGGATTTTTATGAGAATTCCAACGCTACCATTATAATTTTCATATGGCCAGTATGGCCAGCTCGGGACACGTTTTAAAGGGACGACAAATTCATGCTCACAGGCTGCCTGCTGAGTGGAAACTGAGACACAAACCCTTATCATTTCCCATCCACTCACACGAGAGATTTGACAATTAATTTATTTTATAGGTCTAGCTTGGATCTTTGACGCAGAAAATTGTGACGCAATTCTGATAAATACTTTTTTTGGCGAAGTTTTTTATGTTTTTTGACGCAATTCGCGTCAAAAGCTCAGATTGCAGACAGGCCCGTTTATACGCGATCGCGTCACCGTGCGTGAGAGGGTTAAGTTATTGTAGTAATTATTATATGTTTTCGTTTTCTTTATGTGTGTTATGATATTGGTTATCTGCTAATATTTTTGTGTTCACAGATATTGTAGAATTTTTTTTTGTGTGAATGAAAACCTCCGTATGATGAGGTCTACTGAACAAATAGTTAAATTTCAGTTATGTATTGATTTTTTTTTTGCATTGTGAATTAACTTAAGAAAAACGGAACTGATTTATTGCTTAAACCAGTCATCAGAAGAAAAATATATATATTGTTTTTCCTTATGAACTTTAAGTTTATAAAAGAGAAAGAAAAAAATTAATAATGATTTGTAAGAATTTTTATGTAGGGGTTCCCTGAGACATGAACATTATTGCAAGGGTTCTACAGGGGTAAAAAGGTTGAGAAACGCTGGACTATAGAGCATGCACCACACAGCTGGGACCCCCCGCGCGCCGCTTCACGACTCCCACGACCCAACGGCCGGCGGGGCCTGAGGGCCAACCCACGTGGCCAAAACCGCGCCGCCCACAAATTTACTCAAAATCGTGACGGGTCCCGACGCGAGTCGGGAATAAAAAGGGGGCCTAAAAGCCCCCGTTCACATCTCCAGACTCCGACGGCGACCATCCACTTCTGAGTCTTCGTGGGTGCCGACTGCCCCCAATTTTTTGGGGGGCTGAAGCTCCAAAATGGGGGGTGGTTGGTCGGTTGCCGTATTTTTGGCGACTATCGGCGACTACCCGTGATTGTCCCCGATAGTGGGGCTAAAAAAAAATTTAACCCCAAATTTTGGGGTTTGCAGTCATGCGGCGATTTTCCAAGCCGTTCTGCGACTGACCTGTTTTTGGGCAACCTTCCACCGACCATAGTCCAGGTTGCTGACGGTTTGCCGTAGTTGGGCGATAATGGGCACGGTTGAAAAGTGGTGTGGGGGAGGGGCCCAACGCTGCCCAAAATTACAATCGTTCGGCGTCCCCGCACAGGGCTGGGAATTGCAGCATGCGGCAACCGGGGGTTTGCGTCGTGCTGCCACTGTCAGCAATGTCGCGTATGACCCTACTCAAATTTAAATTTTAAATTTTCAAATCCCCTATGTTTTTTCGACTGTCCGCCACAATCGCAACTAGTCCCGATTAGTCCCTTTTAAATACGGCAAACCGTCGGCTAACCGCGCCGACTACGGTCGGTGTAGGGGCTTCCCATATCTGATGTCAGTTGCAGCACGGCTGGGAACAGTCGCCGCATGATGGCAACCGTGGTTGTTGCCGTCGTCCTACGACTGTCGTTGCATGACGGCAACCCAATATTAGCGGTTAAATTAGTTTTAGTCCGCGATTGTCCGCGACTAGTCGCTAAACTATGGCAACCCGAGCCAACCACGTGATTTGCAAGCACGTGACGTGACGTGAGTTTGGAGCTTCAGCCCCCCAAAACTGGATGCAGTCGGCACCGACTGGATGACTCAGCAAGTCGTGACCGGTTGCCGACGCGAGTCATGGAAATGTGAACGGGGCGGCGACCGGTTATGACTTGCTGAGTCATCAAGTCGGTGCCGACTGCAGCCAATTTTGGGGGGGCTGAAGCTAAAAAATCGGCGTGGTTGGCTCGGGTTGCCGTAGTTAGGCGACTAGTCCGCGATTGTCAGCGAGTCGTGGACTAAAACTAATTCAACCGCCAATATTGGGTATTTAGGCGACTAATCGGCGACTAGTCTGCGATTGTCGGCGACAGTCGCAAACTACAGTACCCTCCCGAGTTTGGCGCTTGCTTTCTTCTCAAGGCATAGCGCTAAACTTGAGGATCACGAAACTTGGGTATTGAAAATACTGTAAAAATGCATATCTAGTCTTGTGCGAGGTGTAACGTATTTTACGGCTTAGAAGACTCACTATCTGTCCCCAAAAATACCCTGAAAATGCCTTGAGCCCCTGTCCACCCAGCAGTGAATGGGGTTTGTGACCCGCCTCCCGGGGTGGTCGGCCAAAATTAGACGACAGGAGAGGAGGAAGAGGAGGAGAGGAGAGGACCTACGAGCCTGAGCTAGAGTTGGCAGTCACCCAGCTGATGCTGTCGGTGAAGCCTATGGTCCAGCGTTCTGCCACACACGTAGTATTCTGTTGGAAGAGAAGCAAAAGGGGGAAGCAAAACTAGGTGTTTAATTTTCCCCTCATTCCTCTCTTTGCATGACATTAATGCGGGGTCCCCCCTCACTGATGGGCCCCCTGCCTCTCATTTTCTCTCATCCGTGCTCTCCAAGAATTCTCCAAGAATTTTTTTACACTCAATCACACGACTGTCACTCCTCCACACAGCACACAACCCCAGCAGGTACTCCATCTGCCTATTATTAGTAGTACTCCTGTCTCTCATCTCTCGCCATTCATCCACTCAGACTTATCCTACCACTAACTCCAACATCTTTGTTCTAGCATACTCATACCGTTCACATTTCAACATCAAGTACTCCACAGTTTCATCCACTCCTGTCTCACACATCACACACGTCTTGTTTACACCCTTCTTCCATCTGTACATACGACTATTGACCTCTTTAGCGATACTTGATCTTGATATTACTTAAAGGTATAAAATCTTTCTCTGCACCGTTGAGTGACCTAAGAACACCCATATGTTGCCCCTTAACTCTACCTACGATTGCGAGGCATCCGAGGCCACAGGGGGGCGACATGAACCTCTAATCACTAGCGTCACTATAAACATCTTGCCTATGCCACCACGGGCGAGGGCCAACCATCACAGCCCTCGAGGGAACCTCCAGGGCTTACCATTCCACCCCTGGAGAGCACTGCCTAACGGCGCTGTAGGCACACACACACATACGCACAAAAAAAAAAAAAAAAAAAAAAAAAAAAAACGTGTACGAAGCAGCGCGAAACTCGGGGAGATAATGCGCGAAAGCTCCATTATCTCCCCGAGATAATTATGTCGAGATGGTAAGAATTTAGGACTCAGCGTGAAACTCACGGATCGCGAAACTCGCATAGAGTGAAACTTTGGAGGGTACAGTATAGGGGTATTTGAAAATGTATAGGTCAACTTTGAGTTGGCGTCATGCGGCAACATTTGCTGCACGACGCAAACCCACGGTTGCCGTCATGCTGCAACTGTTCCCAGCCGTGCTGCGACTGACGCCGAGTGATTGTAGATGTGGGCAGCGCTCTGGCCCATCCACCACACCACTTTTCAACCTTCAGTGAAGTTCCATGCCACCGATGTCGGTCACACTGTTGTCCACACACTTGCCCACCTTGACTAGGCCACAAATACTTATGTGCCCCAAATATTATTAATTGAACACCAACCATAAATACATGGTGATAACAATCACCAAAGCACTAAAGATACTGCGGAATTAGTAAAGCACTAAATATACTGCACTAAAGCTACTGCTCTATTTATAGTAGATAATGATGACGATAATAATAACACAAATACCAATAAATATCTCAAAAATGTCCACTTCTCTCTCTCTCTCTCCGTCGAAAGGAAGACAGCGTGGGAAAGATCGATCTTTCCCACGCTACAATAAAACGTGCTCCAGTTGCAGCGACTGGTCACAGTACGGCCCCGACTGGTCGGCGCCACGCTTGGACCCATCGGCGATGAGTCCCAGAACGGATCCGACTTTTTCTGTACAATTTTTGAGGTGCAGACCTGCCCCGAGTGTATAGAGCATAGACCACACAGTCGGGACCCCCCGCGCGCCGCTTCACGACTCCCACGACCCGAAGGCGACGGTCTAGGCATGACGCCGACCCACATAACAACCGGCACCGACACAGCATGACTCAGCAAGTCGTGACTGGTTGCCGTCGAGTCGTGAAGATGTGAACGGAGCTATATACTCGGGGCGGGTCTGCCCCTCGAAAAGAGAAAAAGTCGGTTCCGTGCTGGGACACGTCGCCGAAGTGTCCAAGTCTGGCGCCGACCAGTCGGGGCTGTACTGCAACTGAAGCACGTGTTACTTTAGTGTGGGAAAGATCGATCTTTCCCAAGCATTCTCCCTTTCGACGGAGGGGGGTGGGTGGGTGGGAGAGAGAGAGAGAGAGAGAGAGAGAGAGAGAGAGAGAGAGAGAGAGAGAGAGAGAGAGAGAGAGGAGAGAGAGAGAGAGAGAGAGAGAGAGAGAGAGAGAGAGAGAGAGAGAGAGAGAGAGAGAGAGAGAGAGAGAGAGAGAGAGAGGAAAAGCGGATTTTATTTAGATACCTATCTTCTATCTAATATACTATAGGAGTAGCCGTGTGTCTGTCTGTCTGTCTGTCTGTGTGTCTGTCTGTTTAGCATAGCCGTAACTGTAAATTCAATTTTGATGAGAGTAGGCTCAAAATATCGCAAATATATCATAGGTGGTAAGCGGCTTGGTTCCATGTCGATTGAATCATTTTGAAGGGGGGTTTTGGGCTAAAAACCCTTTAAAAGTATTATATAACAGGAAAAACTCTGCGGTAACGTCCAAACGCATTCCATAAACTCAGTAGACTCATGGACGTTTGTGTGCGTGTGGGAGTGTGTGTGTGTTGGAATCACACGGAACACAAAGGGTTGGACTCACACGGAACACAAAGGGTTGGAATCACACGGAACACAAAGGGTTGGAATCACACGGAACACAAAGGGTTGGAATCACACGGAACGCAAAGGGTTGGAATCACACGGAACTCAAAGGGTCGGAATCACACGGGACACAAATGGTTGGAATCACACGGGACACAAAGGGTTGGAATCACACGGAACGTGGTCTACCCCGAGGCACTTTGACCAGTGACCAACGACAGCAACAACACGATTGGAGCTTGCAATCACATGTTGTCAAATATATACTACTACTACAAACATCAATACATGGGTCCGATTTCCCACAAGCACTTGTCTAATATACTATAGGAGTAGCCGTGTGTGTGTGTATGTGTGTATCTGTTTTGGGTAGCCGAAACTGTAAATTCAATTTTGATGCAAGGAGGCTAAAAAAATCGCAAATAAATCGTAAGTGGTAAGCAGCTTGGTCCAATGTCGGTTGAATAATTTTGAAGGGGGGTTTTGGGCAAAAAATACTTTAGGAGTATTAGATTACAGAAAAAACTCTGCGGTAACGTCTTGCCGCATTCCATAAACTCAGTAGACTCATGGATGTTTAAGTGTGGGTTGGAATCACACGAAACACAAAGGGTTGGAATCACACGGAACGTGGTCTACCCCGAGGCACTTTGACCAGTGACCAACGACAGCAACAACACGATTGGAGTTTGCAATCACAAGTTGTCTAATATATACTACTACTACAAACATCAATACATAAGTCCGAAATACACAAGCATTTGTTTATTGTTATTATTATTATTATTATCGTTATCATTATCCACTATAAATAGAGCAGTACCTTGTCAAGTCTAAGGTGACACGCGAAGGTCGCGTTGACCCTTAATCCACACCCACTTTCCTCATCTTCCTATTCGCTTATTGGCTACACGTTTTCCTCCTCCCATTTATATTTTAGTGATTGGCCATGTAAATTCAACTCCTATTTCCTTTCACCTCATTTGTTACTCTGTGTCCTCTTCTCTTAAAATCACGCCCCCTTGACCGTAGTTTTGTACTCTCCTAAGTGGATGTACAATATACAGTAAGGAGGGGCAGCTTACCTCCCATGGTGGTGGTGGCGGTGGTGGTGGCCGCCTCTCCATACTTTGCCTCCTGTTCGTTTTTAGCCTCAACCTGAAAGTTACAGGAAATAAGTGAGGCGCACACTCATAAAGGTGCACACACACTCACAAATGAAAAAACCCAGATGTGGAGACAGGAGCACACGAGCATTCCTCAGGCCCTGCATGCCATAGATAGGTAACTACAACTTGGTAAATATACACACACATACACACACAAGGTAATAAATATACTGAAAAGGAAAGAACAGGTAATAAGATATAGGGTTGACAAAAAGAAATCTGCAATTGTTCATGGAATCAAAGAAAAACATAACCTGGCAAGAAGCACAAGGGAAAAGGAAGAGGTAACTAGTGTTAAAGAACTGATCAAAGTCCTCAATGAAGAAAAAAATGGCCTTGATGAGATCAATGAAGTACAAAGGCTGGGAGGGTATGTCAAGGGTGGACAGAGAGCAATTGGAACTGTATGAGAATCACAGACGGCAGCTACTAAATTGCTGCAAAGAACTGGAATATCAAAGAACATCAAAGAGTACATAACAGGATGGCTTAGGAAAGATATGATAGAAGAAGAGAGGGCTGAATACAAGCAGTATTGCTTGAATTGAAAGGAAAAAATAACCATAAAACAGAGGAAAATTAAAAGTTACATTAGAAGCTGAGGGATGGAAGAATAAAAATAAAAGGTACCTGGAATAGAGCATGGAGTACAAGGCAGGGATAAAGGACTGATACAGGTGACGTATACTAATAGTGATGGGGTTATCACAAGAAAATTGATATTGATGGATTAAATAAAGAGGAACAGCCGAACATACAGTGCCTGACAGAGACCAAATTAACCGAGGATATTAACCCCTTCACGCCAAGATCTTTTCTTTGCTATTTAAAATCGTCTGTTGTTATCTATAAAATTACAATAAGTAACTTAATATGCCAAATTAACTAGTGGAAGAGGATATTAAACAGTTCATATCTATTAATTATTGCTTATAGTCATTAAAATTATCTAATGGTAGCAAAATTACAATGTAAATTACGTTCTGGGCCTCAAGGGGTTAATATCAATACTGAGAAAAATGGTGATTATGATACATGGAGAAAAGAACACACACACATACAAAAAAAAAAAAGGGAATAAATGCTACAACAAGATAAATAAACACATATACACTTACCGTGATAATGTACTTAGTGTCTGGCTTAAGATCTGTTATAATTATCTTTCTTTCATTAGCCATCACCACAGCAACCTTGTGTTGTGTTGACGTTCCCTCTGCACTACAGTTCACCCTGAAGGATTCCAGCTTTCCCTTGGGAGGGTCGTCGCCTGGTTCATCCCAGGTCACCAACAGGGAAGTAACATTGGCCACAGTGTCCAGTTTCTTCACCTTGCCGGCCTCTGCAAGATGCAAGTGCCGAATAGAGTCAATAGTAGAGGATGCAGGTGCCGAATAGAGTCAATGGTAGAGGATGCAAGTGCCGATAGAGTCAATGGTAGAGGATGCAACTGCCGAATAGAGTCAATGGTAGAGGATGCAAGTGCCAAATACAGTCAATGGTAGAGGATACAGATGCCGAATAAAGTCAATGGTAGAGGATGTAGGTGCCGAATAAAGTCAATGGTAACACGTTAAGCTGGGAATGACCGCCTTGCTTTCCTGCCTTTCTTCAGCCTCTCAGTATGTGTCCTTTGCAATGTCACAAAAGATAACATGAAGGCAATACTCTGAGCTCTGCTGTGCTGGAATGATAATCTCCGCCTCCATGCCTTACGAATCACAAAGGCCCGAGACCCCAGAGCACCAGGACACATGGGGGACTGTGACATACAAGGCACCACAGTTTACTTTCCCCAGTTGCCATATGAAATCCATTCAGTGACCACTAAGCAAAGACCGGCTGCGCTGTCTTCCCCATGGAGACCCCGCTACACAGGCAAAGCACTTACTGGCACCTCCACTACACTACACTATCTCCTTGTGCTTTTTTACATACCCGTGTTGCAGCAAAACACTATTATGAAAGAAAGAGATAAAAGAGATAAGAGAAAGAGAAAATAAATAAATGTAAGAAAGAGGAGAATGAAGGACTGAAGGGAACAATTAAAAGATGGATGTAAGACTACTTGGAAGGAAGAGACATGAGAACAGTGGCAGGAGACGAGGAATTGGAATGGAGGGATGTGACAAGCAGGGTACATCAAGGAACAGTCTTAGAACTGATGACGTTCTTAGTAAACACAAGAGAATTGCCAAATGGATTAAAAGTGAGGTAGATCTGTTTGCACATGATTCAAAGTTATTGAGGAATTTAATAAACTACAAGGATTGTGAAGAATTGCAGAAAGATTGAACCGAAATTATGAAGCAGCTGATGGGAAATGGAATGTAATGCATGTAAATGCCTTGTACTGGAAACGAGAATAGGCAGAAAGAGAGCTGATTGGGCCTACATGTTGGAACATTGTGTAAATACAAGAAGAAAAAAAAAGTGACAAATGTAGTAGAGATTCAAGATCATTTATCACCAGAGAACCAGATAAATAAAGTATTCTTACTGGAAATTTGCTCACATCCAACCTGTTCCTAAGAAGGGTGACGGTTCTAATCTTTCAAACTACCGTCCTATAGCTTTGACTTCCTGCCTCTCTAAAGTTTTTGAATCTATACTTAATAAGAAGATTCTTAAGCATCTATCTGCTCACAATCTTCTATCTGATCGTCAGTACGGTTTCCGTAAAGGGCAATCTACTGGCGATCTTCTAGCTTTCCTAACTGAATCTTGGTCATCCTCCTTTAGGGGTTTCGGTGAAACTTTTGCTGTTGCCCTTGACATATCAAAAGCTTTTGATAGAGTCTAGCACAGATCTTTAATTTCCAAACTACCCTCATTCGGTTTCTATCCTTCTATCTGTACATTCATTTTAAGTTTCCTTTCAAACCGTTCTATTGCAGCCACTGTAGACGGACATTGTTCTTCTCCTAAATCTATCAATAGTGGTGTTCCCCAGGGTTCTGTCCTATCACCCACTCTCTTTCTATTATTAATTAATGATCTTCTATGTCTAACCCAAGGCCTTATCCACGCTGATCGCTGATACCCTGCATTTTTCAACTTCGTTTATTAGACGTCCAACTCAACAGGAACTAAGTGATTCACGGAGAGATGCCACCGAGCGCCTAACTTCTGATCTTTCTATAATTTCTGATTGGGGCAAAGCAAACCTTGTTATGTTCAATGCCTCAAAAACCCAATTTCTTCATCTATCTACTCGACAAAACCTACCAGATAACTATCACCTCTTCTTCAATGACACTCAACTGTCTCCTTCTTCTACAATGAACATTCTAGCACTATCCTTTACTAAAAATCTTAACAGGAAATCTCACATCTCATCTATTGCTAAATCAGCTTCTAAGAAATTAGGTGTCCTGTGGCGTCTGCGTCCTTTTTTTCCTCCCTCCCAATTGCTTGCTCTCTACAGGGGCCTTATCCGCCCATGTATGGAGTATGTCTCACATGTTTGGGGAGGATCCACTCATACAGCTCTCCTAAACAGGGTTGAGTCAAAAGCTTTTCGTCTCATCAACTCCTCTCCTCTGACTGACTGTCAGAGGAGAGGAGGTCAGAGGACTGTCATCTTTAAATCACCGCCGCAATGCTGCTTCTCTTGCTCTATTCTACCGTTATTTTTATGCTCACTGCTCTTCTGAACTTGCTAACTGCATGACTCCCCCCGTCCCGAGGCCTCGCTGCACAAGACTTTCTACTCATTTTCATCCTTATTCTGTCCATCTTCCTAATGCAAGAGTTAATCAGTATCCTTACTCTTTCATCCCTTTCACTGATAAACTCCGGAACTCTCTTTCTGTTTCTATTTTTCCACTTTCCTATGACTTAAATCTTTTCAAAAGAAGAGTAACAAGACACCTTCCGAACTAAATTGGCTCACCCCTCTTTTTTATTTTATTCTCTAACTGTCTTCTTTATAGGGACTGGCAACTAAGCGAGCTTTGTGTTACCCATTTTTATTGTGCCCTTGGCCAATTCTTTGTGATGTAAAAAAAAAAATAATAATAATAATAATTCATATAGAATGATGAGGAACATGTGGGTAACTTTACACTTCACGGACAATGATATGATGAAGAAAGCAGTCACAACAAGGATCAAACTAAAACTAGAATATGCCAAAACTGAGAGGTTCCCTCACAAAATATAGATATTTAAGAAATTTGAAACGACACAAAGGATAGCAACTAAGATGGTGCCCGAATTGAAAGATCTAACCTACAAGGAAAGATTAAAGGAGATTAATCTGCTAACGCTTTGAAAACAGAAGAGAGAGAAGAGACATGGTTACAGTACATGAATAAATAAGTGACTCGAAAAAATCGACTACCAAGAGGACACTAAATGGCTGCATATTTGAGGGAAATATGCCACAAGGGAGAAAATGGAGAAGATATCCTAATAACATAAAGAAGCATAATTTTGCCCATAAAAGTATAGATGCCTGGAATGGACTACAGGAGGTGATAGCAGCAAGAAAGGTGAAGCAAGTATATTAACCCCTTGAGGCCCAGAGCGTAATTTCCATTGTAATTTGGCTACCATTAGATGATTTTAATTAATATAAGCAATATTTTATAGATATGACCTGTTTATTATCCTTGAACCTTAGCTTATTTGGTATATTGAGTTTACTTTTTGAGTAATTTATAGAAAACAACAGACAATTTTATATTAAGAGGAAAGATCTGGCGTGAAGGGGTTAAAGAAAACTGGATTGGTACAATTACGGAGACAGAACCACATGAGCATATCTCAGGCCCTGTGTGCACAACTAGGTAGATACAGGAGGAGGAGGGCCCAGGACGCATCGTAAAGGAACAGAAAAGGCTACGTCGTGCCTCTCTAGAACACATGTATGTTTTGAAAATCACACATTTTTACATTTTTCATGACAGAACCGAAAGACTTAACACAGAGGAGGATTAATGCGAGACTTAATGGTACTTAATGTTTGCGGTGGTGAGAGGGTGAAGGGAGAAAAAGGGTGATTCACAGAGT
>JACEEZ010000869.1:852485-857485 GCA_016584305.1 Chionoecetes opilio | reverse complement strand
TGTCACTGGATCTATTCTGATACAGGTCACTTATTTCTCAACAATACTGCCATTCGTAACTCTTGCTCTTAAGGCAGTAGTTTCTCCTCAGTGTTCCATGGTTTTTTTTTTATGGTATTAACCTTATTTCCAGGCACGTGCATACTTGCATAGAAAAACACATCAGACGCTATATAATATGTTTGGGAGGGATCTACTCATACAGCTCTCCTAAACAGGGTGGAGCCACAAAAGTTTGCCTCTCAATCACCGCTGCAATGTTGCTTCTCTTGCTCATTGCTCTTCTGAACTTACTAACTACATGCCAACCCCCTCCAATGGACTAACTGCACAAGACTTTCTACTCATTCTCACCTCTATTCTGTTCATCTTACTAATCATCACCATCGTCTTGCTGTTTAACATCAGATTTTCCTATAATGTCTTTTGAGGTTAAACGGTCGTTGATACGCTTCCAATTCTATTCTCGGCATTCATCATAAAAATTTGCAGCATCAGTTTTACGCCCCAGGGGCCACATTCATAGACGCTAACGTCCATGCTTAACAACTTAGCGACTGTCATCAGCTGTTTTGGTATTCTGCGTGGAGATTGATGACGTACTTAAAGACGTTAAGTTGTCAAAACAAGGCGACTGTCTATAGGTGGTGTTGAGGACGTAACATACATACAACTACTCATAAATTGAGTATATATGCTGTTTTCTGACTCAAGAACTGAACAGGGCAAGTATACAAATGAAACTAGGCCATATAACAAACCCATGAGCTCGTGGTGAATTTGTTTTCGGGTGATGGGCCGAGTGATGAGCGGCGGCATCTCACCACACCGGCGGGTAGCGACTAGCGATGCCGGACACCACCACGCACGGCTCCGTGGCAGACTGAAGGTATTGGAGTGCCCTTTTCCTTAATTAAAACCCAAGCCCTTGTCCATCCAGCAGTGATGGGTACCGGGTGTTAGCCGGGGGTTTGTGACCCGCCTCCCGGGGTGGTGGCTTCCCCCAACTGGCAGGAAGGCGAGCTACGAATAGATTATCAATCGAAAAAGATCACAAGAAGAAGAAGAAGAGCGCCCTATTACTCTGAAGGAATAATTAATAGCTAGAATACAAGGAAGTACAAGCCACCGGCGTGTTACCCACGTGTATGTGGAGGTAGAAACAAGTGTTGAAGCGACCGAGGTGACAAAGGGGATGAAAAAATGATGGAATAAGCTAGAAAATATAGATAAGTAAAACGACCTTGAAAATGCAGGCCACGGCTGCTGCCTTGTGATTGGCTAACACGTTTGAGACACAATCTGATTGGCTGGCACGTTTGTTTTTACACAATTGTGATTCGCTGGCGAGGCTGTGACGTCATTGTAGTCACTCAGTCAATCAGCTATCGATGCCCATAGCGACCATGTGCCGCCACTGCCATGTCTCGTACTGGAATACCCACTAGCGCCGGGGTGTAGAAATAGAGGGATATTGTTGAGCGAAAAACCGTGGCCTTTAACTCTCTCTGAATGTCTGCCCTGATGCTCTTCCTGACAGGCCGACCCAGTTTTCAGCCGAGGGCCTTGGTGGATTGCCTACCATGGGTAATGAGCCGCACCGACCAGGCATGAAGTGAATAAAAGAGTTGTGTATTCGAATACGACTACGAGCACTTCAAGTTCCTACGGATATGAATATACTGAAATATTATGAGTGAAATATTGTAGTGATCCATGTCCCTTCAGGGCGATCAAAGAGGACAAGGAAAGGAAAATAGAAGAGAAGGCACCATCCCTCCCTCACAACACTCCAATCCTCTGACTGACTGTCTTCAATCTTTAAATCACCGCCGCAATTTTGCTTCTCTTGCTATCTTCTACCATTATTTTCATGCTCACTGCTCTTCTGAACTTGCTAACTGCATGCCTCCCCCCCTCCAGCGGCCTCGCTGCACAAGACTTTCTACTCATTCCCATCCCTATTCTGTCTATCTTCCTAATGCAAGAGTTAATCAGTATCTTTACTCTTTCATCCCTTTCACTGGTAAACTCTCAAACTCTCTTCCTGTTTCTATTTTTTCACCTTCCTACGACTTAAATATTTTCATGAGAAGAGTAACAAGACACCTCCCGAGGTAAATTTGCCCACCCCTCTTTTTTGTTCTTTTGTTATTCTCTTACTGTCTTCCTTATAGGGACTGGCAACTAAGCGGGCTTTGTGTTACCTCCTTTTGTTGTGCCCTTGGCCAGTCCTTTGTGATGTAACAATAGCTCATGAATTGCATCTATACTACATACTTGCCTAATTTTGACATGAGTTGCCCAAGCACTCAGGACGCGTGATGTGGCCCGCACTTACCCAGTACTTTACCCGTAGGGAGGGAATGCTGTGGGGCAATCCCCTTCGTATTCTTTCGCACTCTTGAATGAACATAGCGTTAGTTGGAGGAGCCATCTCGGNACGAGGAAAATAATTGTGGTAGGGTATAGGGGTGATTCTCCTTCATCAATCTTGACCTTCACCCACAGTGTTATGGTGCTGTAGGGGGAGACTGTGATGTTCTGGCTTCTTTGAGAGCTCCAATCAGCAGACCAAAAGGGGTAGTTTAGTACACTCTTTGCAGGGCCACTGGACGTAATCTGTTGATAAATGGGATAGAAAGGCTATTATGCCTGTGACTCTTCTGGCCTCTTTGTCATTCTAGGACTTGCTTCACAAACCTGCGAGTAAGAATACTATTATAGTAGTACAAAGTTTGAATATGATTATCTAGGTACATTTATCCTTCCATATTCCTCTGTCTCCTTTAATGATGCATCCATTAGTCCTTTGCATTGTCCCATTATTCACCTTTCTGTAATGTATCTATCAACCTGCCTACCTAGCTAGCTACCGTAGATAACAGTGAAGTCGCCACCTACAGTGAAGTCGCCACCTACAGTGAAGTCGCCAGGCGCCAAATATTACGAATTATAGCATCACTACTGATTTTATGTGCCACTGAAGATGTTACACAGCAGTTTATATCATGACTGTATAATCTACCCTGCTTCAGCGTTGTTTTATGCTTTGTATTTGCAAGTATAACTGTTGCGCATTTTGCTTCTCACGTTTTTCTTCGCGCGATGACAGACAGTAAACAGTAGCCTTTCGGCCAACAGGACACAAGACTTGCTAGATCTTTCAAACTTGAATAGAATTTGCTTCCACGTTGGCAGAGGAATTTTTATATATCCAAGCATCTTCCGCAGCTAATATATATAGAGACTTGTTTTACTTTACCTCTAATTTCCCTGAATTCCCCTGAGTGGCGACTCAACTGTTGGGTTAAAATACTAGCTGGCGACTTTACTGTAGTAGGTATAGTGAGGTCGCCACTCGGTTTTATTTTTGTCATTTGTTCATTTATAGCCCTAATATGACACAGAATAAGACATAAAATGACACAGACTTTCCAGATAGACCCTTCTAACTTTCCTGAAATCATGGATGTACAAATATAAGTATTAACGCCACCACACGTCTGTAAATAACAAAGAAACGTAGAACTGGCGACTTCACTGTTATCTACGGTACCTTGTTACCTGTCTAGATATACATGTTTGCCTGTCTGTTTGTCTGGTAGTTAACAAATATTTACTATAATCAATATCTACCTTCCAATCAATTTATTCATCCCTCTGTATGTCTATTTATTAATCCATCTTTGTGCCTATTTAAGTCTTCATATCAATATGCATGTATATATGTATGTACTATATGTAGCTATATATCTATCTATCTACCAACCTTTTGTCTGTCTATATTGCTACCTATTCATGAATCTATAGGTCTACCTATCTACCTATTTGTGTGACTGTATTGCTGCCTGTTTGTGTGTCTGTCAACTGTCTGTATATCTGCTCGGCCATCAGGGTGGCTTTTTTGTTTATCCATCCATCTATCTCTCTGTTTGTCTGTCTGTCTGCCTGTCTGTCTGCCTGTCTGTCTGTCTATCTGCCTGTCTGTCTGTCTATCTGCCTGTCTATCTGCCTGTCTGCCTGTCTGTCTGTCTGTCTGTCTGCCTGTCTGCCTGCCTGCCTGTCTGCCTGCCTGCCTGCCTGTCTGTCTGCCTGTCTGTCTGTCTGTCTGTCTGTCTGTCTGTCTGCCTGCCTGCCTGTCTGTCTGTCTGTCTGTCTGTCTGTCTGCCTGCCTGTCTGCCTGCCTGCCTGCCTGCTTGCCTGCCTGTCTGTCTGTCTGTCTGTCTGTCTGTCTGTCGGTCGGTCTTTCTGTCTGTCTGTCTGTCTGTCTGTCTGCCTGTCTGTCTGTCTGTCTTTCTGTCTGTCTGTCTGTCTGTCTGTCTGTCTGTCTGTCTATCTATCCATCTTTTCTTCTCTTCATCCCTCACATGAGATCCATTCATCTACACAAATTAAATGGCACACCTCGTGATAGGTTTTATACTGCAGGTTCCTGGCACTGCCACTCGCCGGCCCCCAGCTGAAGCGTGCCGTGCCGTCTTGAAGCGTGCCATCCACAACCAATTCTGAGAGAGAGAGAGAGAGAGAGAGAGAGAGAGAGAGAGAGAGAGAGAGAGAGAGAGAGAGAGAGAGAGAGAGAGAGAGAGAGAGAGAGAGAGAGAGAGAGAGAGAGAGAGAGAGAGAGAGAGAGAGAGAGAGAGAGAGAGAGAGAGAGAGAGAGAGAGAGAGAGAGAGAGAGAGAGAGAGAATTACCAACAGCTGTCATCAAACACTGGTATCTGCAAATATTGTATAACCTCCTGAACAAAGGTGGAAGTGAATGACAAAAACTAAACCCGCAAGTATCTTCAATGCAATATTTTTAGCCCGGGATGCTGAAATTGCTTCTCGGGTTAACAGGAATGGTCATCAGGCAGGTTTCATGAGACTGTTAAAGCAGTTATCTTCATGTAAAGTATGGGCTTCAGGAAGAGTGGCTTTCCTCCGATATACAAGCCACCCTATTACTCTGTCCTATTGGTCATGCTTACTCCATGTCTCTGTGTATTGCCTTTAGA
>JACEEZ010000869.1:789985-844985 GCA_016584305.1 Chionoecetes opilio | reverse complement strand
GGTCTGTATTGATTTGTACTGTGCTTCCCTGTGTCCTCGTCTGGCTGTAAGGATACATGAGTTTCTCAGTTCACATCCCTCCCACTGTTGTCACTGGATCTATTCTGATACAGGTCACTTATTTCTCAACAATGCTGCCATTCATAACTCTTGCTCTTAAGGCAGTAGTTTCTCCTCAGTGTTTCATGGGTTTTTTTCATGGTATTAACCTTATTTCCAGGCACGTGCATACTTGCATAGAAAAACACATGAGATGCTATATAATATGTTTGGGAGGGATCCACTCATACAGCTCTCCTAAACAGGGTGGAGCCAAAAATGTTTGCCTCTCAATCACCGCTGCAATGTTGCTTCTCTTGCTCATTGC
The DNA here is from genome assembly GCA_016584305.1 of Chionoecetes opilio. Classification (NCBI taxonomy): domain Eukaryota; kingdom Metazoa; phylum Arthropoda; class Malacostraca; order Decapoda; family Majidae; genus Chionoecetes; species Chionoecetes opilio. The sequence continues at coordinate 844,618 of JACEEZ010000869.1, read as the reverse complement.
TCTTCTGAACTTACTAACTGCATGCCAACCCCCTCCCATGGACTCGCTGCACAAGACTTTCTACTCATTTTCATGAGCCTCTATTCTGTTCATCTTACTAATCATCACCATCGTCTTTCTGTTTAACATCAGATTTTCCCATAATGTCTTATGAGGTTAGACGGTCGATGATACGCTTCCAATTCTATTCTCGGCGTTCATCATTAAAATTTGCAGCACGAGTTTTACGCCCCGGATGCTCTTCCTGACAGGCCACCCCAGTTTTCAGCTGAGGGCCTTGGTGGATTGCCTACCATGGGTAATGAGCCCCACCTACCAGGCATGAAGTGAATACAAGAGTTGTGTATTCGAATATGACTACGAGCACTTCAAGTTCCTACGACTACGAATATACTGAAATATTATGAGTGAAATATTGTAGTGATCCATGTCCCTTCAGGGTGATCAAAGAGGACAAGGAAAGGAAAATAGAAGAGGAGGCACCATCCCTCCCTCACAACACTCCCCTCCTCTGACCGACTGTCTTCAATCTTTAAATCACCGCCGCAATATTGCTTCTCTTGCTATCTTCTACCGTTATTTTCATGCTCACTGCTGTTCTGAACTTGCTAACTGCATGCCTCCCCCCTTCCCGCGGCCTCGCTGCACAAGACTTTCTACTCATTCTCATCCCTATTCTGTCCATCTTCCTAATGCAAGAGTTAATCAGTATCTTTACTAATTCATCCCTTTCACTGGTTAACTCTGGAACTATCTTCCTGTTTCTATTTTTCCACCTTCCTACGACTTAAATCTTTTCGTGAGAAGAGTAACAAGACACCTCCCGAGCTAAATAGGCACACCCCTCTTTTTTATTTATTTTGTATTCTCTTACCGTCTTCTTTATAGGGACTGGTAACTAAGCGGGCTTTGTGTTACCTCCTTTAGTTGTGCCCTTGGCCAGTCCTTTGTGATGTAACAATTACTCATGAATTGCATCTATACTACATACTTGCCTAATTTTGACAAGCGTTGCCCAAGCACTCATCAGGACGTGTGGTGTGGCCCGCACTTACCCAGTACTTTACCATGTAGGTGAGGGGACCGCTGTTGGGAGGCAATTCCCCATCATCGTATTCTTGTTGCCACTCTTTGAATGACACAGTAGCGCTATCAGATGTGGAGGAGGTCACGTTTGGCATCTGACGGAGGCGCGGCAACCCAAGCTCTCCTGCAACGAGAGGACGTGTGTGAGCCCGTGTACTGAGGATGCCGGTGAGAGTGTGGACTGTCTGCAGGAGGGAAACACACGCTTGAAGCTGCTGGAGGGAAGAGCGGCGTGGGTGGCAATGTGTGTCAGGCCTCTCAATAAAGGGTGTCCTTCACCTACACACTGGATCAGGAGGTGCTGCTGCTGATGCTGATGATGCCTGGTAAGTGGCAGCAGGTGTGTGAGGGTGAAGTGGCAGCAGGTGTGTCAGGGTGAAGTGGCAGCAGGTGTGTGAGGGTGAAGTGGCAGCAGGTGTGTGAGGGTGAAGTGGCAGCAGGTGTGTGAGAGTGAAGTGGCAGCAGGTGTGTAAGGGTGAAGTGGCAGCAGGTGTGTGAGGGTGAAGTGGCAGCAGGTGTGTCAGGGTGAAGTGGCAGCAGGTGTGTGAGAGTGAAGTGGCAGCAGGTGTGTGAGGGTGAAGTGGCAGCAGGTGTGTCAGGGTGAAGTGGCAGCAGGTGTGTGAGGGTGAAGTGGCAGCAGGTGTGTGAGGGTGAAGTGGCAGCAGGTGTGTGAGGGTGAAGTGGCAGCAGGTGTGTCAGGGTGAAGTGGCAGCAGGTGTGTCAGGGTGAAGTGGCAGCAGGTGTGTCAGGGTGAAGTGGCAGCAGGTGTGTCAGGGTCAAGTGGCAGCAGGTGTGTGAGGTGAAATGGCTGCAGGTGTGTCAGGGTCAAGTGGCAGCAGGTGTGTCAGGGTGAAGTGGCAGCAGGTGTGTCAGGGTGAAGTGGCAGCAGGTGTGTCAGGGTGAAGTGGCAGCAGGTGTGTCAGGGTGAAGTGGCAGCAGGTGTGTCAGGGTGAAGTGGCAGCAGGTGTGTCAGGGTGAAGTGGCAGCAGGTGTGTCAGGGTGAAGTGGCAGCAGGTGTGTGAGGGTGAAGTGGCAGCAGGTGTGTCAGGGTGAAGTGGCAGCAGGTGTGTCAGGGTGAAGTGGCAGCAGGTGTGTCAGGCTGAAGTTGCAGTAGGTGTGTGAGGGTGAAGTGGCAGCAGGTGTGTCAGGGTGAAGTGGCAGCAGGTGTGTCAGGGTGAAGTGGCAGCAGGTGTGTCAGGTCTAGTGGCAGCAGGTGTGTGAGGGTGAAGTGGCAGCAGGTGTATCAGGGTGAAGTGGCAGCAGGTGTGTCAGGGTGAAGTGGCAGCAGGTGTGTCAGGGTGAAGTGGCAGCAGGTGTGTCAGGGTGAAGTGGCAGTAGGTGTGTCAGGGTGAAGTGACAGCAGGTGTGTCAGAGTGAAGTGGCAGCAGGTGTGTCAGGGTGAAGTGGCAGCAGATGTGTCAGGGTGAAGTGGCAGCAGGTGTGTCAGGGTGAAGTGGCAGCAGGTGTGTCAGGGTGAAGTGGCAGCAGGTGTGTCAGGGTGAAGTGGCAGCAGGTGTGTGAGGGTGAAGTGGCAGCAGGTGTGTCAGGGTGAAGTGGCAGCAGGTGTGTCAGGGTGAAGTGGCAGCAGTGTGTCAGGGTGAAGTGGCAGCAGGTGTGTCAGGGTGAAGTGGCAGCAGGTGTGTGAGGGTGAAGTGGCAGCAGGTGTGTCAGGGTGAAGTGGCAGCAGGTGTGTCAGGGTGAAGTGGCAGCAGGTGTGTGAGGGTGAAGTGGCAGCAGGTGTGTCAGGGTGAAGTGGCAGCAGGTGTGTGAGGGTGAAGTGGCAGCAGGTGTGTCAGGGTGAAGTGGCAGCAGGTGTGTCAGGGTGAAGTGGCAGCAGGTGTGTGAGGGTGAAGTGGCAGCAGGTGTGTGGGGGTGAAGTGGCAGCAGGTGTGTCAGGGTGAAGTGGCAGCAGGTGTGTCAGGGTGAAGTGGCAGCAGGTGTGTCAGGGTGAAGTGGCAGCAGGTGTGTCAGGGTGAAGTGGATGGTAAGAGGCAGCAGGCGTGTAAGTTAGCTACATGGACGTCATTGATGTGCAAAAACAAACTTTTTTTTTTTTTTTTTTCATTAAAAGGGACTGACTGGAGATGAATCAAGATAAAGTGACCTTGTTTTTTGGCCTCACTCACCTTCCCCACACATCCTCATTGGTGTTCTTCTTCCTAGACACTGCCCCCCCCATATGGTACAGGTCAGTTTGGAACAGTACCCACTCCGGGAGTCGCAACATTCTGGACAGGTCTGAGCACAGTTGGCACCCCACTTGCCTCCAGAGCACCCTGCATCACAAAAAAGATCATCAGCAGGAAGGAAATAATGGAGTGAAGGATGGAACCAGTCACAATGCAGCGTAATTTTGATATCAACCCTCCCCTGCATATGAAGCAAATAGCGTCAAAACGTACTCATCGACCACGTAACTATTGACGCGAATTGTCCAAAGATGTTAAATGAAAACTAAGAGAGCTTTTTGTGCACGAGAGGGTTAACAAAAACAGAAGGAAACTTTTTTTTCTCTTTGCTATGGTGAATCAAGTGTGAACATCTTGATGGCTGGGTACAGTGAATCAGAAATGCTGCCTGTACATAATAATGATTCAAAAACAAACACAATAAAAGGGTTCAGCCTTGAACAATGACACTCATGACAGCCCTCTCTCTCTGTCTCCCTCACCATCTCTGCCTGAACAATGCCTGATATTAGTACTAGTCCTGTCAAGGCAACATACGTTAAATGTATCTAATTACTATTTCTCTTAGTGGGATGTGCCTAACTGAACATTCTTCACTTCAAGTTTGTTTCTATGGTGTTATTTTGATGAAGTTATCAACATTGGAAGCCTGTATCTTATCCTGGGATAAAAACAAGTAAGTGATTATCCCATGATGAGCACTTGTTTTACCTTACCCCAGAGTGACACATGAACATTGGGCAGGGACAGTGGCCTACTTGTGTAGTGACGAGGCTGTGCTTTCCTACCAGATGGCCCATGAATACTTAATGGCATTGCATCTTAAAAAAGTGTTAATTACATTTCTAATTTGGTTAAATAAAAAAAAATATATAATGTGATTTTCTTCTCACAACTACTTTTACCTGCAAAAAAAAAATAATATTTGCCCAATACCCTGCTTGCCGCACGTCACCTTCCACATGTGGCTGTGAAGCCTCAGTTCTAAAGCCTCGGGTCCTCAAGCTTTGTGGTAAATTACTGTTGCAAAATGATAGAACTATCTTTGCTGGAAGGGAATGAGCAGACATTTCATAAGAACATAAGAAATATTAGAAAATAAGGAAGCTACAAGAGGCCGCGAGACCTACACGTGGTAGTTCCTGTCACCTAACACTACCTACATCCACCTTTCATCCCCATCCATGAACCTATCCAGCTCCCCTTTAAAGCTCCCCAATGACTCAGCACTAACTACCTGTCTACTGAGACCATTCCATTCATTCACCACCCTATTTGTGAACCAGTTTTTCCCTATTTCCTTTCTAAATCTACTCTTTTCCAGCTTGAATCCGTTACTTCTTGTTCTACCCTGGTTAATAGACGTAAGAACTTTTCCTACCTCTCCTTCATTAAATCCCTTTATCCACTTAAAAACTTCTATCAGATCGCCCCTTACTCGCCCGTCTCTCGAGTGAGTGTAATTTTAATAACTTCAATCTCCTCTCATAACTAAAGTTACGCATCCCTTGTATCATTTTGGTCATCCTTCTCTGCATTTTTTCTAACAACACTATATCCATCCTGTAATATGGAGACCAAAACTGAACTGCATAGTCTAGGTGAGGCCTGACTAGAGCCAGATAAAGCTTTAGAATAACTTCCGCACTTCTACTTTTAACTTCTGGTAATGAATCCTAATACTCTATTAGCTCTATTTCTGGCCTCAATACATTGTTTCCTAGGTCGGAGGTCTGGGCTCACCCTCACTCCAAGATCTTTTTCACCTTCTGATCTTTTCAGCGATACATTGCTTATGGTGTATCTATTACCAGGGTTTTTTCTACCAACATTCATAACGCTACATTTATCAATATTAAATTCCATCTGCCATCTGACTGCCCACTCGTTAAGTTTATCTAAGTCTCCCTGCAATATGTTTACATCAGACTGTGATCCAATAATCCTACCTAACTTAGTATCATCAGCAAACTTGCTGATATCACTGCTAATCCCACTATCCAAGTCGTTGATGTAAATAAAAAATAGTAATGGGCCCAAAACAGACCCTTGTGGAACTCCACTTGTCACCAGTCCCCATTCAGATTTGGAACCATTAATTGTAACCCTTTGTTGCCTATTACTTAGCCAAGCTCTGATCCAATGAAGAACCTTCCCATCTATACCATGAGCCCTAACCTTATTTAAGAGTCGCTCGTGTGGTACTTTGTCAAATGCCTTACTAAAGTCCAGATATATTATATCATAATCCTTATCATTATCTGCCGTCTCATAAACTTTCCTATAAAAACTCAATAAATTGGTGAGACATGACCTACCCTTGGTGAATCCATGTTGTGAATCATTGATCAAACTATGTTTATCAAAGTGCTCCCTAATGTTTTTTGCAATAATAGATTCCAATAATTTACCCACCACTGATGTTAGACTTACGGGTCGATAATTTGACTTTAGTTCTCTGTCTCCCTTCTTAAATATGGGAACAACATTTCCTTTCCTCCACAATAATGGCACATCACCTATCTCAACCAATTTCCTAAAAATGTGCACTTACGACTCACTAACAACCTCCTTGCATTCCTTTAATACCCTGGGATACACTTCATCTGGTCCTGGCGATTTAAATTTTTTCATTTTTTCTATACCCTCCTCCACCATTTCCCTAGTTTCCTACCTGTCCATCTTTGTTTGAAGAAGAGTTTGGCAGGACAATGTGTACTTGTGTCACAGTTTCGCAGGACAATGCTTACTTGTGTCACAGTTTGGCAGGGCAATACATACATGTGTCACAGTTTGGCAGGACAATACTTACTTGTGTCACAGTTTGGCAGGACAATACATACTTGTGTCACAGTTTGGCAGGACAATACATACTTGTGTCACAGTTTGGCAGGACAATACATACTTGTGTCACAGTTTGGCTGGACAATGTGTACTTGTGTCACAGTTTGGCAGGACAATGTGTACTTGTGTCACAGTTTGGCAGGACAATACATACTTGTGTCACAGTTTGACAGGACAATGCATACTTGTGTCACAGTTTGGCAGGACAATACATACTTGTGTCACAGTTTGGCAGGACAATGTGTACTTGTGTCACAGTTTGGCAGGACAATACATACTTGTGTCACAGTTTGGCAGGACAATGTGTACTTGTGTCACAGTTTGGCAGGACAATACATACTTGTGTCACAGTTTGGCAGGACAATGTGTACTTGTGTCAGTTTGGCAGGACAATGTGTATTTGTGTCACAGTTTGGCAGGACAATGTGTACTTGTGTCACAGTTTGGCAGGACAATACATACTTGTGTCACAGTTTGGCAGGACAATACATACTTGTGTCACAATTTGGCAGGACAATACTTACTTGTGTCACAGTTTGGCAGAACAGTACTTACCTATGTCGCATCGCTCTCCGTGGTATCCCGGGGCACAGGTGCAGCCTAGGAGGGCGCCCACACACACCACATGCCTACGATGGAGCGATCCTACATTCACGGTGCAGTTACGTCCAATGCGGTCTTCAGGGCAGACTATCAGAAAGAGAAGGAGAGAGAGAAATAACATTAGTTTTGACTGAAGCCATGACCACCATTGCATCTCTATATTGTGGCACACCCTTCACCCCTCCTCCCTGCCTGCTGTCACCCCTTCACCATCCCCACACCCTTCACCCCTCCTCCCCCAAGGCTCACCTGTCTGGCAGCGGCGTCCCGTCACCCCAGGGGGACACACACACTCGCCGTCCCTTGCGTCACACATCCCACCGTTGAGGCATTCCGGGCACCATTCCAAACAGTGCAATCCGTATCGGTGCTCCGGACACTCTGGGAGGAAACACAAAGCTGCACTCACACCCTCACACCCGTGATGCTCAAGCAAATGACTATCATCATTATCATCTTTCTGTTTAACGTCCGATTTTCCCATAATATCTAAATGAGGTTAGACGGTCGATGATACGCTTCCAATGCTATTGTCGGCGTTCATCATTGAAATTTGTGACATGAGTTTCACGCCCCGGATGCTTTTCCTGACTGACAACCCCAGTTTTCAGCTGAGGGACTGACTAGAAGATATAAAAACCATACAATAACCCTCATGACAAATATACATGGCTCTGTGAGTTTGATGTTTGAATGATGTGCAATAGTTAGTTGATGATAACTATGTGATTGGCCTACTGTCATATACTAAGGTAACTATTTGATGGGTTGTGGTAGTTAGTCATTTACGTAGATTTGGCAACACCGCGTATTAATCAAGGTGGTAAACGAGTTAGCAGGTGTGGATCATTCCGACAAAAGCAGGCAACCAAGCCAGGTGGGTATTCCTCCAATATACTGTGAATGTATATTACTTGTGTATAAGTGTTTATCTTGTGTTAAATTTCCACTCTGATACTGAAAATACTGTTACAGGAATGCACAAGAGTTTTGTGTTAAGTAAAGCCTACAAAGAGGTCAAGATGTGTTTTGGTATTCCACATCATGATGTTTGAAGAATTTCGTCAGTTATCGACGCAGCTGAGATGGATTTCCACTGTAACCAGACAGCTCTCTCTCAGACTACCCCTAGAGAGCTGTCTGCTAGTGCTTATAGTGTTGGCCGAAGCAAGCACCCCGGGAGGCGGGTTACAAACCCCCGGCTAACACCCGGTACCCATTCACTGCTGGGTGAACAGGGGCTCGGGTTTTAAGGAAACAACCCAACTATTTCCATTCCCCCCAATGATCAAACCCAACACTTCTCGATTCTGAAAATTCAGTACTTTATTGAGTATTTATATACTTTATCGAGTACCTACTGTTATGGTTTATCTTAATCATAAAATGTTTTAACACACTTTATGCACTATATCTCCGGGGTACTCCGTAGTGTAGTGGTTAGCACGCTCGGCTCACAACCGAGAAGTCCAGGGCTCGATCCCCGGGCGGAGCGCAGGTAGATGGGTGGTCTTTCTTAAAACCCGAGCCCCTGTCCACCCAGCAGTGAATGGGTACCGGGTGTTAGCCGGGGGTTTGTGACCCCCCCTCCCAGGGTGGTGGCTTCGGCCAACACTAAACTGCAGCGGTAGATCACTACGGCTCTGAGGAATTATCCTCTAAACAAACAAACAAACAATATATTGAAAATGAGCTGACACTTTATGGGTTACAAAATCTTTCAATTAATGTATGATGCAATGTAAGACTATTTTCCCACAAAATGTCCAAATAAACCACAGGGGAGTCTAAGGTGTGGGTGCATTTTGTACGCTGGCAAATACGTGACTTGCTTCCTGAGGAACGGGAAACCATTACAACACTCACCTCGCACCAGGAGAGAAAACACATTGTACTCTTCTGAACCAGGTGTGGAGGAAGTGACAGGGTTGACAGATTCCTTGATGATCTTGTATATGCCAGATCCATTGAGCTGGTGTGATGGAATGAAAAGTTCGTTGTGGTTGATCAGTGTTCCTTCTTTCCATGCAGAGTCTTGCCAAGGTTCCTTCTGCCACAACAACTTCCCGGGTGGGGATGTGAGGAGGGGCAGGCGGAGGTCTTCATCCTTGTTGAGGGTGATGCTGAGGAGCTGACGGATGAGTGTTGCTGCAGGCAGAAAGCGATCCGTGAGAGAGAGAGAGAGAGAGAGAGAGAGAGAGAGAGAGAGAGAGAGAGAGAGAGAGAGAGAGAGAGAGAGAGAGAGAGAGAGAGAGAGAGAGAGAGAGAGAGAGAGAGAGAGAGACTGTGTGTGTATGCAGGTGTAAACATTGATAAGGTCATAAGGTCACCTTGAGGATGTATGATGGGGCCGATGACAGCTTGGTTGCCTCCGGCTGAACAAGTCACCCCCAGGACACTGGATTCACCGAGTCTGCTCCATGTCACTTGCTTGACAGTGTCTGCAAAACACCTGGACGTGAGCCACACTGCCAGGACCCTCGTCACATAAGGGATCTTCCTTCCATAAGGGATCTATATGAGGATACAGTGCTGAAAATCTTATTCCTAGACTATTCTCCAATTAAAAGTTTGAAGTTCATTTGGACATTTAGAACTTTTATATAGGCTACATAAAATTATGTAGTCCTGTAATTAACCCAAGAGCTGTGGCAAGGGTGCTCAAATACACCCTTCCTTGGTGCAGCAATCCCTCTATAAAGGAAAATTACAACCTTGGTAAATTAGGATAAAAAATATCCCAACATGTTGGAAAGGCATTCCTGCACCCTACAGTGGACTTATCTTGTACATATTGTTATGTGGTTATGACACGGGTGTGGTAAATAGTAGAAACTACAGTGGAGAGTTGGTAGTTAGGCGATGACGGGGTCAGAGGGTTCCAGCGTTATAACAACAACATCTATGCACCCATTCCTCATTCAATGCAGGAGTTAAAAAACATTCTTGGAAAATTGTGTGCAATGCAAACAAATGTTATCCTATTGATTTGCATTACAATGGAAATCCGAAGATCACAGCTTTTAGGAGTACGAAATTCATTCACATCTAAACCTCCACCGATAGCATGACCTCAGCCACAGACATCTTTCTTCTGGTTCATCTCCTTTCAAGACAAAAATTCAGACCCTGATAAGTCATCCTTGAAATCAATTTTGTAACTTTGCATTTGACTTCTCACAACTTTTCTTCTTGTTGAGCATCTTTTAGCTTTTAATGTCCTTGCTTTGCCTTCAGTCCTGTAGTAAGAAAACCTAGTGTATAGCTACTTCCTATACTGAGCAAGAGGGTCTCCTGCTGTTACCTGTAGCATCACTGGAGGGCACAACGTCAGCATCATTGGGCACCACGGAAGGGTTGAGGTCGTGGCGGAGGTCACTTGTCATGCAGGAAGCAGACTCAGGTTTGAAGATATCCTTTCTGTACACTTTGTGGTACTTGATGACGAGGCTCACGTCCCGCACCGTCCCATCAGAGCCCGTCACCCCTTCATCCCCGCCTCTGCAATGGGGAAAACAATTAACAAACAAAACTACCAAAACCTAAAACTACTACATTTACAGGAACTACCACGTGTAGGTCTCACGGCCTCTTGCAGCTTCCTTATTTTCTTATGTTCTTATTCTTAAGTAAAACTATAGATCATCAGTATCATCAATAAAGGCATAACGTGGTAGCCTGCAGCTGTTTGTTTTCCACAGCCATCACTCATGTCACATCCTCTGTCTGCTTCTCCCTAGTGGTGGAGGTCTGTCTGCCTGGACTCCCGTTTTACAGGAACCGTTACCTTGGGTCACATTCCTCTTTGTGACCCTTGCTTCCCTTCATCCAGGCACTCGTGTTCTGTGAATAACCTTTTCTGGCCACACTCAACAACAGTGTTCCTTAGCTCACCTGGATAGCCAGCCCTAGTATCTGGTCATCACGTCCAGGGAGAGAACAGCGGCCACAATAGTAATAGAGGGGTCACGCATATCTACAGGCACGCCAGTCCATGAATTAAATATTATTGGAATACAATGGCAACAAAGATGGACTGATTGTGTGCCCTTGCAGAATTTAGAATAAATGCTATCACACAAAACCTTCCCTCTGTCCTTGCTAATATAAGCCTTAAAGTGACCAGCAACATATAACACACTATCACAAGGTGCTCAGCCCAGCTTCTAATTGGCCATAAACTCTGTGCGTGCGTGTGTGTATGTGTCTGGTCTTCCTGATGGTGAGGCACCCCCCCCCCCCTGCCCCACCATCACCTTCCTATCATTCCACCTCGCTCTCCCTTCATGACCTGTTCTCATAACACTACCTGAACCATTAGGGATGTCATATCAACCTCACCTTTACCTTTGATACCTTTGAACTATTTTGTCAGTTATCGATGCAGCTGAGATGGATCTCCACTGTTACCAGACAGCTCTCTCTCCTCCTTCATCCAGTGCAGGAGACTATTTGAGTTGGAGCTGGTGTATCCTGGTGTTGGCGATGGGTCTGATATATTGGCCAGCCAGGCATCCAAGTTGTATATGAAGGTGTCGGGAGGGACACCCCTCATGTTCCTTAGTTTTGTTGGGATGCAGTTGAATAGTCTTGTAGCACTGAAGGTGAAACTGTGGTGTGTTAGAGTTCTAACTCTATGAAATGCTCCTGGGGTGGTGCACACGTAGCACAGCCTGCCTCTCCTGGGGTGGTGCACATGTAGCACAGCCTGCCTCTCCTGGGTGGGGGGTGCACACGTAGCACAGCCTGCCTCTCCTGGGGTGGTGCACACGTAGCACAGCCTGCCTCTCCTGGGAGGGTGCACACGTAGCACAGCCTGCCTCTCCTGGGGTGGTCCACACGTAGCACAGCCTGCCTCTCCTGGGGGGATGCACACGTAGCACAGCCTGCCTCTCCTGGGGGGGTGCACACGTAGCACAGCCTGCCTCTCCTGGGGGGGGTGCACACGTAGCACAGCCTGCCTCTCCTGGGGTGGTGCACACGTTTGTTTTTTGTTTTTGTTTTTTTACATCACAGGGAACTGGCCAAGGGCACAACAAAAATGGGTAACACAAATCCCGCTTAGTTGCCAGTCCCTATAAAGGAGACAGTAAGATAATAAAATAAAAACAAAGGGGTAGGCCAATTTAGTTCGGGAGGTGTCTTGTTACTCTTCTTTTGAAAAGATTTAAGTCATAGGAAAGTGGAAAAAGAGAAACAGGAAGAGAGTTCCAGAGTTTACCAGTGAAAGGGACGAAAGAGTAAAGATACTGATTAACTCTTGCATTAGGAAGATGGACAGAATAGGGATGGGAATGAGTAGAAAGTCTTGTGCAGCGAGGCCGCGGGAGTGGGGGAGGCATGCAGTTAGCAAGTTCAGAAGAGCAGTGAGCATGAAAATAACGGTACAAGAGAGCAAGAGAAGCAACTTTGCGGCGGTGATTTAAAGATTGAAGACAGTCAGTCAGAGGAGAGGAGTTGATGAGACGAAAAGCTTTTGACTCAACCCTGTTTAGGAGAGCTGTATGAGTGGATCCTCCCCAAACATGTGAGACATACTCCATACATGGGCGGATAAGGCCCCTGTAGAGAGCAAGCAATTGGGAGGGAGAAAAAAAAGGACGCAGACGCCACAGCACACCTAACTTCTTAGAAGCTGTTTTAGCAAGAGATGAGATGTGAGATTTCCAGTTCAGATTTTTAGTAAAGGATAGTCTTAGAATGTTCATTGTAGAAGAAGGAGACAGTTGAGTGTCATTGAAGAAGAGGGGATAGTTATCTGGTAGGTTTTGTCGAGTAGATAGGTGAAGAAATTGGGTTTTTGAGGCATTGAACAAAACAAGGTTTGCTTTGCCCCAATCAGAAATAATAGAAAGATCAGAAGTTAGACGCTCGGTGGCATCTCTCCGTGAATCACTTAGTTCTTGTTGAGTTGGACGTCTAATAAACGACGTTGAAAAATGCAGGGTAGAATCATCAGCGTAGGAGTGGATAGGGCTTTGAGTTAGACTTAGAAGATCATTAATGAATAATAGAAAGAGAGTGGGTGATAGGACAGAACCCTGGGGAACACCACTATTGATAGATTTAGGAGAAGAACAATGTCCGTCTACAGTAGCTGCAATAGAACGGTTTGAAAGGAAATTTAAAATGAAGGTACAGAGAGAAGGATAGAAACCGAATGAGGGTAGTTTGGAAATTAAAGATTTGTGCCACTCTATCAAAAGCTTTTGATATGTCAAGGGCAACAGCAAAAGTTTCACCGAAACCCCTAAAGGAGGATGACCAAGATTCAGTTAGGAAAGCTAGAAGATCACCAGTAGATCGCCCTTTACGGAAACCGTACTGACGATCAGATAGAAGATTGTGAGCAGATAGATGCTTAAGAATCTTCTTATCAAGTATAGATTCAAAAACTTTAGAAAGGCAGGAAGTCAAAGCTATGGGACGGTAGTTTGAAGGATTAGAACGGTCACCCTTCTTAGGAACAGGTTGGATGTGAGCAAACTTCCAGCAAGAAGGAAAGGAAACTTAGCACAGCCTGCCTCTCCTGGGGTGGTGCACGTAGCACAGCCTGCCTCTCCTGGGGTGGTGCACACGTAGCACAGCCTGCCTCTCCTGGGGTGCACTGTTTCTTGCACGTTGGTGTTTGGTACCCTGTTTTCCAAAATTTTCCAAACTTAAATGACGACGTATCTTTCTCTGCGTCTGTGAAGCGAAAACAGGTCCTGAGTCTCTCCCAGTAATTCAGGTGTTCAACTCTGTGGATCTTGTTTGTGAAAGTTCTTTGGGGAGCTTCTGGTGCAGTAAGAGAGAGGCCAGTCCGTGTTCATAGACCCAGGACGCCAGACTCTGAGGTAGAAGAGAGGCCAGGTAGGAGAGAGGCCAGTCCGTGTTGTGTGCTACATCACAGCCTCACAGGTAGGAGAGAATGGCAGGATGTAGGAGAAGGCTGCGCAACAACAAGGGAAGTGAGAAACAAGGCTCGGGTGCGGGTAGAGGAGCATGATCTAAGGAACGTAAACCCGAAGGGATGATGAAGACACAGGAGGGAGACGTGCCGGAGGGCGAGGTGGATGCACATAAGTGCGGAAAGTGTCAAGTAGAGGTGATGGATTTGGATGATGCACTTGCATGTGAGGTATGTGATGATTGGATTCACATTGAATGTGATAATATACCTGAAGCTGTGTACGAGTTCATGAACGAGAACGAAGCAGGTAAACAGCTGAGTTACAACTGCAGTCGCTGTCAACTGGGAAGTGTCAAGCTACATAATCAACTTCAAAGAATCAGTGAACAACTGAAAGAAATGATAGGTAAACATCAAGTTTTGGAACATACAGTGGACGAGATGAGAGCCGATAGGGTTAAAAGGCAGGACAAGGAGAAGAAGCTTGATGACCGACTGAGTCACATGGAGGCAAAATCTGTTCATTTAAATGAAGTAGTAGAAAGAAACTCGGAAGGCCTGATGAATAGGCTCGGCACCTTGGAAGCAAAAATGATAAGCCTCGAGGATAAGATAGAGTCACAAGTCATTATCAAGGATAATGTAATGGAAGTTCGGGAGAATATTGCTGAACTGAAAACCAAGGTACAAGATGAAGTGAAAGAACACGTTAGTTCATCATATAAAGATGTTCTATTGCAGTACAAGAATTTTAGGGTCAAACTTTAAAATTAATCCTAACAAGCTGAATTTTTCGTCACTGATAGTCAATGATGCATAGAACAACATACTAAAAATCCCCGTAAATTCCTATGGTGCTTCTTGAGATATATACACTTTTACATTGTTGGCAATTTTAATTTTTTTGGCCAAAAAAAATGAAAAAAATTTCATTTTTTTTTTCAGTATGTGTACAAGTTTATGGCAAAACGAATTTGTTCCTGTGATTTTTTTATTTTAGCCACATGAAAAAAAATTATAAGCATTTTCTGTGTAAAGGAGTGTTTGTCGACGCACAACCAGGGCACACTGGTGACATCACTGCTGTGAAACCCAGCATGGGGTCTTACATCAACTACCATCATTTTCTATTGAGGTAGTGTCCCAAATGTTGTCTTATGCGCCCCAATTTCTGTAAGACAACCGTGCCTGAAGTGACAGGGTGTGCCAACGCGGGTAAAGCCGAGCCAAGGGTGACGGGGCTAAAGTCACCCGGAAGGTGTACAGATCGCACGGGACCTAAGTGATGTAAGATGAACGATCGGGCAAGGTGTAAGTTATCATAACTGAACCTTGTTGTATCCCATACAATAATTGTGCACCGTTATTAACTACTATATTGAATTGTTTGCGTTTGTCAGTATACATATATTGAATTTTCTATTGAAGAAGTTGAAGGCGTTTCTATAAGGTTTGCTTTTCAACTATTCATCTTGTAGAGTTTATAAATAGGTAAATATATATTAGGTTAGGTTAGGTTAGGTTAGCCCTTGGGCTAAACTATGGCAGCAGATCTATGTATCCTTTGTGATGAGGACCTGTCCTCATCACCTCGGGTATCAATTGGAAGTAAAGGTCAGGCAACTCTAATAATGACTAGTTTTGAACGTGATGATGGGCTTTCCAAAGAATTTGAAAATAAGAATACACCATTTTCTCTTCATGAAAAGTGCAGGAAAGATTACACACGGAATTCAAGCATAACGAGTTTTAAGAAAAAGAGGGAAGAGGAGGAGAAGGAAGACAGTTGCCCCTCCCCGAAGACCAAGAAATTACGATCAGGGACACATCCATGCAACATCAAAGAAGCATGCTTATTCTGTTCAAAACGAATTGATGAACAGCAGAATACTAAAAGGCCTGCATGCCAAAGAGAATCAATCAGTAAAGTTTTAACCATTCAGTATTTGGCTAATGTTATAAAGAAAGCAGAAGAAAGAAATGATAAGTGGGGAATGGAGGTGAAGACGAGAATACAGGCAAGTCATGACTTAGTTGCAGAAGAAGGAAAATATCATCGAAAGTGTGCACAGTTGTTTTACCTAGATTTCAACATTGATAAAGATATTAATGCTACAAGGTCTACCCATTCCATGCCTATTGATGTGCATAAAGCCACAGCATTTGACGAATTGTGCAATTTCCTGGAAAATAACAAAGAATGTCAGCATTCATCACAGGAAATTAAAACTCTATACAATGGCTTTCTTTGTGTAGATGAGGGTTATGGTTTTCAACACCTTAAAACCAAACTGAAAGACCACTTTGGAGAAAACTTTATTATCAGTGGAAGTCAAGGGAAAGAAGTTATACTAAGTTTTCATGATGCTAGTCACGCGATTCTCCGGCAGAAGTGGGAATCCAAAGCAACACAACATGATAAATTCTCCATTATTGAGATGGCTGCTTCAATTATACGAGATGATATCAGGACAACAGTTTATAAATGTTCAGAATACCCAAATATTAATTATCTCAATGGCAGTGCTCCAGATGTTCCAAACTCATTGCTGCATTTATTGAAATATATTATCAAAGGACCAGCTACTTCACCGTCCAGCAGTGATCGGCAAATCACAGCAATTTCACATAGTGTCATATCAGCATGCCGTCCAAGATCATACTTTTCTCCAATACTGCTCTCAATTGGTGTATATATTCATATGAAGTATGCATCCCGTGAGGTTATTGATATACTCAGCAGTTTGTCATTCTCTTGCAGTTATATGGAAATACAAAGATTATACGATGCCTTTTTAGATGGATCACAACCCTCTTATGACCTGGCTGGTTTCACACAGTTCATCTTTGACAATGCTGATATCAATGCGGCAACACTAACTGGACACAATACATTTCACACTATGGGTGGGATAGCATGTTTCACACCACAAGGAACAGTTTCACAAAAAACTTTGAAGCGTTCAACAAAACTTAAAGGGCAAGAATTCAGTGAATCATATGGGGATATTCCACTAAAGAATTACAAGAACCCCCAAACATCAGGATTTAAATCTGTATTTATTAGTCCCCTAGAACAATGCAAATGCAATACAACCATTCTAAAAGTGGCAAAGTCTCTGGATAACATTTGGTTAACCAAATTCACTCTTTGTGACAGCATTGAGGACAACCCATCCTGGAGTGGATTTATGCAGGTAGTTATGAGAGGAGATGATCATGAGAACAGCAGAATAGTAATCCTCCCTTTTATTAGACACGATCCATCTAATCTCAGTACCATTTACTCTGCCCTTTCTTTTGCACAGTCACTTATTGAAAAACATAATCTTGGATGTTGTCCCGTTACTTTTGACCAACCACTATATACAAAAGCTGCAGAGATGGTTGAATCTTCATCAAACCTCAGCAAGTTATTTGTCAGATTAGGTGGTTTCCACATGTTAATGTCATATATGGGATCCATCGGACATGTCATGTCAGGAAGTGGCTTGAATAACTTGTGGGAAACAGTGTATGCACCAAATTCAGTAGTCCATATGTTAACTGGGCATGCATATGCACGTGCATTGCGAGCAAATATTCTATCTTCTGCTGCCATAATATCAGTGATGTTGGAAACTCCTGAATGCCTAGGTGACATAGATTTATCAAAACTTCATGTTCTCCATAACTCCCTCTTGAAAGGAGAATGTTCAAACAGTAATGTTGAAGGAGATATTCTTTGGGCTCAGTTCTCTGGTAAAATTGATGATCTTATAGAGAAATTTTCCAATAACAGCAGAACTGGTAAGTTGTGGTTGAATTATGTAAAATGTGTTAATACCATCAAGCTATTTCTCTATGCAGAACGAACTGGAAATTGGGAGTTGCACCTGCACTGTGTTTCTGAAATGATTCCATTGTTCCATGCAGCTGGTCATCTGTCCTATGCAAAATGTGCACGCCTGTATCTCCACCAAATGCAAAATGTCGAAGCAATCATGCCAGAAGATCTTTTTAGGAAGTTCACTGGGAGGGGCTTCTTTACTGTTCGCCGTTCAGACTATTTCTGGGGAGGAAACTTCTCAGATCAAGTTATTGAGCAAGATCTGATGAGGCTGTTGAAAATATCTGGAGGGATGTGATGACACATGGACGTGGAATAAAAGACAGTACATTGAACAAGTGGGTTCATGCTCTACCTCAGTGTATTCCTGTGTGTGGTACGCTTGAGAAGTTTACTGGCGTACACACAGTTTCTTCAGAACAACACAAAGACCTGAGACCTAGTAGTAAGGCACAAGACAAGAAGCATTTGAACACTCTAGTAGAGTTTGTACGTGCCTGCTCTCCCTTTATGTCTCACTAGCCTCAAAGCCGCCCTCCGGGCGGACTTTTTGGCTAGCTCCTGCGGAGGGCTATTAGTGGTGGGCCTTTGGCCCACCACCTGTGTTTGGTGGGCCTTCGGCCCACCAAACACGGACTCTCCAGATAGCCCCTTCTAACTTTCCTGAAATCACGAATGTAGAAATGTATGTATTCCCCCCACCCATTCACTCACCCATTACCCATCACCCCCCACCCATTCACTCACCCATTACCCATCACCCCCCACCCATTCACTCACCCATTACCCATCACCCCCCACCTATTCCGTCACCCATCACCCATCATCCCCAACCCATCACCCCCCACCCATTCACTCACCCATCACCCCACACCCATTACCCATCACCCCACCCATTCACTCACCCATTACCCATCACCCTACATCAAGGTTTCCTCAATTCTCGCAACCCACTTTTTTTTCACAATTATCGCTAATAGGCGGCTTAAAAAAAAAAAAAAAAAGTGATCGGATCATCTCATAATTGGGCTTAAAACCTTCCCCTGATCAACCCGGTTCCAAAAATGTGCCATATGAGGTGATTGCGCCACGGGGGGCGGAACCTATACCAGACACACACACACACACACACACACACACAGACAGACACACTTTCGCTTATATTTACCATTATCCATCACCCCCCACCTATTCCCTCACCCATCACCCATCACCTCCAACCCATCACCCCCCACCCATTCACTCACCCATCACCCCACACCCATTACCCATCACCCCACCCATTCACTCACCCATTACCCATCACCCTACATCAAGGTTTCCTCAATTCTTGCAACCCACTTTTGTGTTTTCACAATTATCGCTAATAGGCTGCTAAAAAAAAAAAAAAAAAAATGATCAGCTCATCGCATAATTGGGCTTAAAACCTTCCCCTGGTCAACCCGGTTCCAAAAATGTGCCATATGAGTTGATTGCGCCACGGGGGGCGGAACCTATACCAGACACACACACACACACACACACACACACACACACACACACACACACACACACAGACAGAGAGACACACTTTTGCTTATATTATTATAGATTACCCATCACCCCCCACCTATTCCCTCACCCATCACCCATCACCCCCAACCCATCACCCCCCACCCATTCACTCACCCATCACCCCACACCCATTACCCATCACCCCACCCATTCACTCACCCATTACCCATCACCCTACATCAAGGCTTCCTCAATTCTCGCAACCTACTTTTGTTTTCACAATTCTCGCTAATAGGCTGCTAAAAAAAAAAAAAAAAAAAAGGGATCGGATCATCTCATAAGTGGGCTTATGACCTTCCCCTGGTCAACCTGATTCCAAAAATGTGCCATATGAGGTGTTTGCGCCACGGGGGGCGGAACCTATACCACACACACACACACACACACAGACAGACACACTTTCGCTTTTATTAATATAGATATCCCGGATAAGCTAGTAAATATTGCAACTGGTCAAGTGGCTGATCTGTCTGTGAACTGCGATAATGCTTTTAACATCGGAATTGCTGCAGCTAATGCTGTTACAGGAAAGAGCTTCAGTGACATCAAACTGAAAAGAAAATATTGTGTTATCACAATGACAAATACTAAAATCCAAGTCCGTGGACAAGATGTGGATGTGAAACCCTTCACTGCTTTTTATGAAAATAACTTGCATAATTGAAAATCGCTCAGAAATTAAGGAATACCTGTGTTTTGAATTGGCTAAGCAGCCACCTTCTATCTTTGCCAACGGAATGATGCGGAAGACTCAAAAATCTGCCCTAGATGCCATACATGCCATGACTGGTTGTGACACAGTCTCTGCTATATTTGGTAAAGGAAAAAAGCAGGCACTTGATCTACTGTTGTCTTCTAATTTTTCTCAATTACTGGATCCATTTATTGACCCAAGAAGTTCTCATTCTACTTTTGAAAAAGCTGGAGAGAGATGTCTTCTAAAACTCTACGGGAGTAGAAACTCAGAAAGTCTGAACACATATCGCTTCCATATGTACAACATGAAGATAAAGAAGAAATCTATTTCCTCTGGATTAAAACTTGAATCATTGCCCCCCACAAAGGCTGCTGCTAAATACCACTCTTACCGAGTTTACCACACAGTACAGCAATGGTTAGGAAATGACCTGTCCCCCCTTGAATGGGGCTGGAGATTTAATGGTAATACACTAAGTCTTGTTCCTATTGAAACTGATCAAGCAGTTGCTCCTGACAGTGTGCTGAATGTAATTGGTTGTGGCTGTAAAACAGGGTGTCTGAAATCATGTGGGTGTCGAAAAGCTGGATTAGATTGTTCACCAATGTGTAGCCACTGTCATGGACAGAACTGTCATAACAGTCAGAAAAATTTCACTATTGAAGATGATGATGAAAATTCTTTCCTAGGCTATTAGTGTTTTTTATTTATATGGAATTCCTTAACTGTTCATTAAAACAGGATTATGCATGTTCGCATAGACTAAATAGTGTACTATATATAGCTTAATTAATTTTTCGATAAAACTGGAGTCTGCATGTTCTCATATACTAAAGAGTGTACTGTATATAGCTTAATGGAATTTTCAGTAAAACTGGATTATGCATGTTTGGAGACTACATAGTGTATATAGTAGTAAGTAGTGTTGTCCGCCTCACTATAGGTTGGAAGACGGTTACTGATACGTTGGAGTGTATATAATGTGTATATAATGTATCCCGTGGTTATGTATGCCTCCTGGGGAGCTTCCACGCAAAAAAAAGCAACGCGCCACGTACCAACCTCCTGGGTGGTGTGGAATTGGTACAATTAAAATGCTTATAACTTTTTTCTTGTGTGTAAATAAAAAAAATTACACGAACAACTTCGTTTTGCCATAAACTTGTACACATACTGAAAAAAAAAAAAATCTTTTTTTTTGCCCCCCAAAAAAAATTGCCAACAATGTAAAAGTGTATATATCTCGAGAAGCACACTAGGGATTTACGGGGATTTTTAGTATGTTGTTCTGTGCATCATTGACTATAGCTATCTATCAGTGACGAAAAATTCAGCTTGTTAGGATTAATTTTAAAGTTCACCATTAAAATAAATCTACAATTCTTGGACTATTGGCTGAGGCAAGGAAAGTTTATGAGAACATTAAGAATGACACAAGCAAACAAGCAAGTGGGGATGAAGTGATTCAGCAAACAACTCAACAGATCCAGAGCAGACTAGATCGCAAGGACAATATAATTATGTATGACGTACAGGAGGAGATTTTGACGGGTATGAACTTACAAATCAGAAAGGAAAAAGAAAAGCATGACAGAATGGTGTTTAGTGAAATATGTAATGAGATTGGGTTGACCTGTTATGATAGTGATCTAATCCACATCAATAGAATTGGAAGATACAATGGACTGGTTGATGACAAAGGTGAGGCAATAAGAGCCAGGCCCCTACTTGTGAAAGTAAACAGTGGACTGAAAGAAAGGATCATGATAAATGGATTTAGGCTAAAGCAAGCAAAGAAAGTGGTGTACAGACACGTTAGGGTGGCACACGACATGTCAAAGGAGGAGCATCACAATGACAAGACACTGAGGGAGGAAGCAAAAGCCAAAAATGAAGCTGAAAAGAACACAGAACATTTATACATAATCAGGGGAAATCCTTGGGAGCGACGAATACTAAGAGTGAAGAGGAGAGAGGTGAACCCGGTGCCAATAACAGCACCGAGGAATGCGGCAGAAGAATCAGAAGGAGGGGCCGCACAGCCCAACAGGAACTAGCCGGAAATCAAGACAATCACTTGAGGAGACGAGGAGGACAGACAAAAGACACCACCCAGGCGAGAGAATACATGAAGTTTGGATGTATAAATGTGAGGGTTTGGGGTGTTGGTAAATATGAGGATGTATGCAAGGAATTGAGTGAATGTAAATTCGAACTAGTTGGTGTGACTGAAACCCATTTAAGAGACGATATACGAATGCAGGATAGTGAGTATGAGATGATTGGAAAAGGACGAAAAAAACAAGAGAAACTAGGAGGAGGGGTTGCCTTTCTTCATAGAAAGGAAGGAAACCTTAAAGTAGATGAGATAGACGGGTAACAGTGTCATGAGTGAGGATGTTCTTGCTGCTAGAGTAGAATGTTTGGGTCAGAACGACAAGGAAAAAAAGTTTATAGTGATTGTGGTGTACATGACGGTTGAAGGTGATCGAGCAGGGAGAGAGAATAAAATGAAGTACAACATTATAAAGAAGATTTTTAGAGACCATGCCGGAGAGAGTGTGATGGTTATGGGTGATATGAATGCACATCTGGGTATGCTAGGAGAGCAAATAAATCAAAATGGAGAAATGCTTGCTGAATTTATAGATGAGTTGGAGCTAGAAAACCTGAATGAGACTGTGGCAG
The DNA here is from genome assembly GCA_016584305.1 of Chionoecetes opilio. Taxonomy (NCBI): domain Eukaryota; kingdom Metazoa; phylum Arthropoda; class Malacostraca; order Decapoda; family Majidae; genus Chionoecetes; species Chionoecetes opilio. Next base: position 822,236 of record JACEEZ010000869.1, on the reverse strand, counting down.
AGGGTCGCGTGACGTGGAATGCAAGGAACCAAGAGTCTGCAATTGATTATGTTTTGGTGAATGGCAAAATGCGAGAGAGTGTTGCTCGAATGTGGATAGATGAAGAGGGAAAAATTGATATTGTGTCTGATCATAATATGCTTGTAGTGGACTGTATGATGTGGAGTAAAAGTGAGCCAAAAGTAAGGACGGTGAAGAACAAATGGAGGTTGAGAGATGCAAAATGGGAAGATTTTCAAGTGTGTCTGAGTGAGATGTGGGACAGAGAAAGAGTACAGGAGGTGAATGAGCTAAATGAGAGACTAACGGAAAATGTGAGGAGCGCTGCACTTAAAAAAATAGGGTTTATTAGAACAAATTGAAGAAAGAGAGTGAATAAACCATGGTGGAATGAGGATATTAGAGAGGTAAGGAAGGAACGAAAAAGGTTAAACAGGAAATGTAGAGGGTTAAAGAAAAGGAGGCAAGAAAGTGAAGAAGCGGAGGATGAATACCAGAATGCATGGACAGAACATGTGAAACAGCAGCGACTAACAAAACGAAAGATAAGAGATGCAAAAGTTATGTGTGACAGGAGTAAGATCCGATCCCTGAAAGAGAAAGGACTTGCAGGTGGGCGTGAGTGGTACAGATTCATGAGAGGGGAAAAGATGGCTGGGAATGAAGATGTGAAAGCCTTGAAAGTAAATGCTGAATGTGTAACAGATGAGACAAAAATCAAAGAGGTTATACAAAACTTTTGGGAAGACATAGGAGGCGTGGGTGAAATCTTTGACGTAAGACCAGAATGTATAACGTTGGAAAGAAAAGATGCGGAAGAGTTGAATGAATGGATTAGCAGGGATGAAGTAGAGAAGTGTGTAAGGAGGCAAAAGAATGAAAAAACAGCAGGCCCGGATGAAATACCATATGAGATGTACAAGAATGGGGGTGAGGTGGTGATTGACAGAATGACTGACCTATTTAACCGTGTGTGGGAAGAAGAAAGGGTGCCTAGAAAATGGAATGAATGTAGAGTGACCCTATTGGATAAAGGAGGATACAAGAGTAAGAGTGAATTGAAGAACTATAGACCAATAGCCCTAATGAATACAGTAGGTAAAGTTTTTAGTGCGGTGTTGAAGGAAAGGTTGCGTAAATGGTTGAAGAGAGCTATGGTGTTAGGTGAGGAGCAAAATGGTTTTCGAGTGGATAGGAGGGCAGAGGACAACATATTTGTGGTGAATGAAATAATTGAAAAGAAGGAAAGGGAGGGAAAGACACTGTACCTTGGGTTCCTAGACATTGAGAAAGCCTATGATAGAGTAAACAGAGAAATGTTATGCAAGGTTTTGGAAAAGGTTGGGTTGAGCCAAAAGATGGTGAACATAGTGAGAAGCATGTATGAAGACACTAGAGCAAAACATAGGCTAGGTAATATAGAAACAGAATGGGTGAGGAGTGAGAGAGGTGTTAGGCAAGGATGCACTCTGTCCCCAACCTTGTTTAGTCTATATACTGAGGAACTGGCAGTAAGGATGAGAAGAATGGATGCAAGAGTGAGAGTAGGAAATAACAAAATAAGCTTGTTAATGTATGCAGATGATATGGTAGTTATGAGTGAGTCGGCCGAGGAACTCCAGAGACTGTTAGATGTGGTGAATGAGTATGGGAGAGACTTTGGAGTAAAATTTAGCCGTGAGAAAAGTAAGGTGATGATAGTAAATATAACAGAGAATGACAGAAACGCTACATGGAGACTGGGAGAAAATGAATTAGAACAAACTAGTGAATACAAGTACCTAGGGATGTGCATGAGTTCCAATGGATGTGGAAAAGCAAAGGCTGAAAAGATCAGCCAGGCCAATCAGTGGCTTGGTCGACTTGGGAGTGTGGCAAGGATGAGGGCAAGCAAGTATGATGTGTTGAGGGAAGTGTGGAAGAGTGTGGCTGTCCCAAGCATTATGTATGGTATGGAGGTGATTGCATGGAATGAGAGTGAAATAGAGATATTGGAAGTGGGACAAAATAAAGTAGCAAGAATGGCACTGAATGCACCCAGGTATGCAGCGACTGAAGATTTAAGAGGTGACACGGGATGGAGTACATTTAGGGAGAGACATTCGAAAGCAACACTCAGGTATAAGATCAGACTGGAACGAATGGAGGACACAAGATTGGCACGAAAAGTTTATTTGTGGAGTGAATGTAGTAGTAAATGGGGGAAGCGATGCCAAAAAATGGTAGAAAGAAGTGGATTGCGATTTTGGTGGATGTATCAACTGATAGATGGAAGACCGAATGTAATTGAATGGAAGATGTTGAATGGTGATGAAGAAGGCCTTGAGTGGGATGTGAGAAAGTGGAAAACTGAGATCGATAGAGTAGTGAAGTATGTGGGGCTGAGTAAGTGGAAAAATGAGATGGAGCAAAAGAAAACACTAGAATGGTATAAGGAGAAAGAGGCACCAGCGTATGAAACTGTGTATGATGGAACCCTGGGTGGCGACCTTCTCTTCCAAGCCAGAGCACAGTGCTTAGATGTAAATGCAAGGAACTACAGATGGCCTGAGTCAGGCAGCAAAGTGTGCCAGATGTGTGACATGGGTGAGGATGAAACAGTGGAACATGTGATACTAGAATGTGAGAAGTATAGCGGGGAGAGAATGGAAATTATGCGTGTGGTTTTGACTGAAATGGGAGGTGACATGAACGAGGTGGTTGAAAGGACAGGAAGAGAATGGATGTTATTACTGCTGGGACTGTGTGGTGAGACAAGTGGACGGATGATTGAGACAGTGAAAGAGTTTTTGGAAAGAATGTGGTATATGAGAAATAGACAATAGACTCTACAGCCCTAAAACAAGAACAAGAACAAGACTACAGGAGCAGCCGGTTTAAAGGCCTGGCCTATGAAGAAAAGGCCACCTGTAACATCAAGATCAAGTAATTTCGGATGTTTTATGTGATTTTTACGGTGTTTTTATGTATGCGGATATTTTATGTGGTGACCAGAGCTGACAGCAGTGTTCTAGGCGTGGTAGCACCAGTGACTTCCAAAGAGTCAGCATACACTGTACACTCCTGGTTTGGAAGGTCCTCAGGATCCAGCCTGATAGCTGCCTTGCTTATGCTGTTATTAATACGATGTAGTCAGAAAAGGTAGCATCATTGTTCATGTTTACACCCAAATCTTTAACTACCTCCTTGGCTACTATTTCCTGTTGGCCGCAATATTATTTTGTTGAGGTATTGTTTTCAACTCGGTTTCCATACCTTAACAACTGAAACTTGTCTCCATTTAGAACCATATTATTCCTATCTGCCCAGTCTAAGATTTTATCTACGTCTTATTGGAGTAGCTGAGCATCTGGTTGTTCACAATTTATTTTTTGTATTCTTGTGTTGGTGGGTAAAGGCTGTAGCGGTTGTGTGCCAGATCTTGATCTCTATCCCCTATCATAATGAGGAAGAGCAGGGGGCCTAGGACCGAGCCCTGAGGGACACCGTTGACAACACTGCTGGCATCTGATAGCTCCCCTTCCACCACTACTCGTTGTTCTCTGTCGGAAAGGAAGCTATGTAGCCATTCTCCGAGCTTGCCACTTATCCCGAGCTTTTTTATCTTGCGGGAGAGAATCCCGTGGTCAACTTTATCAAAAGCTTTGGCGAAGTCGAGATATATGACATCCAACTTCGGCTATATGGGCATGTATATTTGGGCATGTATGGGCATATGGGCTATATATTTGGCCAACTTCGGCTATATGGGCATGTGGCACGCTACCCTGAAACCGATCCTTCCCACGGGTTGTATATGTAAGAGACAATCCGGCGTGGAGGAGGCCAAGGGAGCAACCATAAGGCTCGTGTCTGGGGCAAGTTGATGCTTCCTGTCGAGAGTTGCTTGGTATGGGAATGGAGCCTGCATGGGGAACCAATGATTGATTGATAGGGTTATTAGGATTTGATCAGTTTTCTTTATGAACACTGCATGTAATTCTGTTGTGCCGTTAGAGAAAGATATCAGAGTTTCCGCATTTGCTGCCATGTCTTCCCTTAGGTAAACAGCTATGCCTCCATGACTCCTGCCTATCCGGTCTGCTCTGAACAGCTCTGGTAAAGTTTTGCATATGAACTTCTCATCCAATATGTTATTATTAAGGTGTGTTTCTGTGAATGCTAGAAAGACTGATGGTATTATTTTACACTAGGACCGAAATTCCCTACACAATTGGGAGTTTGGTTTCTGTTTACCTTATTGGATTCCAGGAAAAATTGTCTCTATGAGCTTCCGTCGCAAATAATTACTTATGGAGATATGACATGTTGTTTAAAGGGGGGAGAGACAAAGGTTTGAGTGCACCACACTCTTCTTCCTCTTGTGACCTGCATCGCCTCTGTTCTTCCCTTGCCGCGAACACTTTTTTAACCCGGGAACTGCGGGAGCAAAGATTTTTTTAGTGCCACCAGTGCGGGGATGTGAGTACAACAGTGACCATTACAGAAGTGCAGGAACATTACATCAACGTCAAGGTAGTAAAAATTCGCATCCGGCAATATATCTATTTTTTAACCCAAACGTATGGGGTTGTGGTGTGGTTGTGGTCGGGAGTTGAAATATCTAGCGCGAATGGCACCAAATCGCTGGCGAGAGACTGCTGAGGTGGGATCAGGGATGCCATTCCTTGGGATTTTTCCCAAGATTTTGAGGGGACTATTAAAGTATTTCTCCAGCAGTTTATCTCAAGGTAAGCATAGGTACCGTTGTACCGTACCTTGAGATAAACTACTGGATAAATACTTGAATAATCCCTCCAAAAGTCCCAAGTTAGAGTAAAAATATCCCAACGCCAGGACCTAAATCCCAAGATCTTGGGAAAAAACCCAAGGATTGGTATATCTCTGCGTACAGCGTATAGTGCGTTTTCACGATGTTCACCGCCCTGGTCCAGTCCAGTCCAGACCGGGTCAGGCTGGACTGATGCTCGCGAAAATACATCGAGACTGGCCCCGTCCCATTCGTCGTTCCTATTGACTGGGGGATCGAGTGGGCGGTCCTCCGGGCAGAAATGCAAACATTTTTTAAAAGCGCGCGTTTTTATTATACTTGACTTTTCAATGGGAAGTCAAGTTGCAGGGATGACTATGAAAAAATGAATGATGAAATTTCATTTAATTTACCGTTAATAACACTATCTATAGTCGTCACTGCACTAATGTCGTAGGAGGCCATATATTACGAGTTTTAGCATCACTTCAGATCACATCACGTGCACAGTACATAGTTTACATTATCTACATAACACTATATAGCTACGGTACATGTCTTCAGTGACACATACAAGTCTGTAGTGATGCTAAAATTCGTAATATATGGCGCCTGGTGACATTAGTGCAGTGGCCACTATAGTGTTGTTGATGGTACATTCATTTCCCAAGATGTTGTTTCAGCAAATTGCGAATATTGTAATTTTTCGTGCAATTACTTTAGTCTTATGGTCGGCCATCATGGTGTTTCATGTCTTATCAGCAGCACGAGAAGCTCCTGGTCGTCTTCCCCGCTGACTGTAGTGCGCATGCGCCAGTTCTCCCCACACTAGTCCAACCTGGTCCTGCTCACTGGCCTGGCCCAGTGTAGCCCGTTCCAGCCCGGTCCAATCCGCCTCGCGAAAACAGTGGCAGCCCGGGACTAGTCCAGTCCAGACCGGGCCAGAGCGGTCACGAAAACGCGCTAGTAGTTAGGCAGATGGTGGTGTGTGTTATCGAGGGCTGAAAGCAAGGCGTATATGTGACACAGTTTGTAGACTTCTACGAATGTTGGCGTGGTTTTTGTATGCAATTGAAAATTGCGCTTCCGAAAGGCTTGCCGCAGTCGCTCAGCAGAGCCTTTCGGAAGGCTTTTGCCGCAGCCCACGGGTTAATGCAGATTTGGCTTTAGTTAGGAGATTAAAGCGTGGGAATAGGCTAGGTTAGGTTAGATTAGTGAGTCTAAAGGTGGGGTTAGGTTAGTTTAATTTTCATATCTCATATATACACTACTTCCTATTAAAAACGTCTTATATCTCCGAAAGTAGTGATTTGCGATGGAAGTTCATAGAGAGAATGTTTCTTAGAATCTATTAAGGTGAACAGAAACCACACTCCCAATTGTGTAGGGAATTTTGGTCCTAGTTTAAAAATTTACCAGACCATAGACCACTGTATACCTGGACTGCTCACGCGACAATGTTTTGAATTGCGGGGCTGCATAGGGGCCTGTGGGACGCCCGACAAAGAGATATAGTGGTCTATGGACTATCATATAGACTGGTTTATCAGTATATATGATATACTGTAATTTTTGTAAATGTTTGTTCTATAATATTATCAAATAAAAAACAGTAAAACACTCTAAAAGAAATGCCATTACGAGACTATGAAGAAATATGCATTCACTTAACTCTTCGCCATTTAAAACTTTGCGAGTCAACTTTTATCATGAAGGGTATCAATAGAAGCGCAATTTTATTAGCTTTCCATTGATGTATTTCGTTATCTGATAAATGAATAAGAACCATGCATAAATTAGCGTTAAATAAATAAATAAAATCATCAATCGGATAATTTTCCCAATTGATGATGTTATTTATTTACTTATATATTTCGTTTTCTGATAAATGAGTTAGCACCATGTATAAATTAGCGTTAACTAAATAAATAACCTCATCAATCGCGAAAATTACCAGATTGATGATTTTATTTATTTATTTAACGCTAATTTAGGCATGGTTCTAATTCATTTATCAGATAACGAAATATAGCAATGGAAAGCTAATAAAATTGCGCTTCTATTGATATCCTTCATGCTAAAAGTTGACTCGTAAAGTTTTAAATGGCGAAAAGTTGAAGTGAATGCATACTTCTGCAGAGTAATGGCATTTCTTTACCGTGTTTTACTGTTTTTTATTTGATAATATTATAGGACAGACATTTAAGAAGATTACAGTATATCATATATACTGATAAACCAGTCTATATGATGCGTATATAATATATATACATGTATATATGAATCCGAGCGGCCCTCCGACTTCAGGGCAATTTCAGGCCCATGTGCAACAGGCCGATATTCCGTGCGCAGTCCAGGTATACTGTGGTCTATGACCAGACTGATCTCTCTTACTGCATGATTTCTTCTAGCAAGGGAACTTTACACTGGTTATTCTGTGGGTAAAGCCCTTTACTATTTACTATTTCCCACGTAGAATTTTTTAGTGGCAACTGCACTTTGCCTTGCATTGCCCCTCTTAACCCTTGTTTTGGCCAGGAGTTGCCCCGTCATTAGTTGACTGTTTCTCTACCTGCAACAGTCGTTCCATGAGCTATTCTAACAAAGAAGAACCTTGGTCTGCCATGTTGGTGTTAATACCTGCTGGTCTGTATCTTGCCATTGGTGGGCTGGGTGGCATGCTGCTTGGTGTGTTGCATTGGTCGTAGGACTGGCCATGCGTAGTGTGTCCTGCTGGTATATTGGTGACGGTGAAGTTGGTGGTATGGTCTCTTGGGTATTATTTTACGACAGCACCAAACTTCCCTACACAATAGGGAGCATGGTTTTTATTTACCTTATTGTATTCTAAGAGACATTTTCTCCCTGAGCTTTCCGTCGCAAATCAATAGTTTCGGAGATATAGAACATTTTAGGTGGGAGGAGGAATACGTCTCCTTGTATACAAAATGCCTCCCTCTTCCTCTTCTTGTGACCTGCATCGCTTTTGTTTGGTATTTTATTATTTTTTTTGATTATTGGACCCAGTTAGGAGGTTAAAGGTTAGGTAAGGGGTTCAGGGCAGGGATGCTCGAAAATCCCTCATAAGGGACAACTTATGAGTGTATGGCTACAATAACCTTACGAGGGTGGGCTGAGATTGATGCTCGTCCCGAGCCGTCACTCCCGTACGATTATCGGTGGCCTCTGGGTGGGGAATAATAGGGATATTCTAGGGATATATGTGGGCAAATTCTGCTAACCAATCACAGAGCAGCGCCTATCATGACGCGGCTTATCTAGCCAATCATCCTGCTCTCAGCTTTCAGGGAGCCCGAAAAATAAATTTAAAGACACTTCAAATGCCGTCAGACTGTTATGATAATACATTGCCGCCATATTAGCCTTGCAGCGTAATATTCTCCCGCTGAATACGTAGAGTCAAACCTCGATATAACGGACTAAAGGGGGGGAGGAGGAGTCCGTTATAGCCGATTGTCCGTTATAGCGAGGGTATTTTCCCAAGGGGGGAAAAATATATGAAAAAACCGGAAAAATTGTGAAATAAATGAGAAATAATCACAAACAAAACCAGACTGTGGAGCTATGTTGGGAGGTAAAGCAGTGACTGGCACTACATGCTGAATTTGGTCCGCTCCTACACGTGAAATAAATGAGAAATAATCACAAACTCAACCAGAATGTGTAGCTAGTCAAGCTCAAGCTCTAGTGAAAGGTAAACAAATTACTACGAGCCAGATTCAGCCGTGGCTTCCAAAGGTATTGCTTATTATCATGACTAATGCTCATTATTATATATATTATATGGTTGTGAACTGCAGTTCTATACACGTGTCACTATTTAGGTCAGTGTAGCACTGCGTGTCGCTTTAGATAAGGGTGACTTAAGGTGTTGAGGTGACAGGGAGACGTAGCAGCGGCCACGCCATAACACTAATAGTCACTATTTTAAACAATACACACCTTCTACCACTAAATCACTAGCAACACAGGCTCCTTCCTTATAATATTATATCGTAATATGTAATACATCAAAACTCCTTAAAACCCATGCATTCCAAAATAAAATGAGAAAATAATAGAATAATGTTGAGTTGACAATTCGAGCAGCGATAAGCGGTCTAATGTGAAAAAAAAAAAAAAAAAAAAAAAGTCACGGAAATGGAGTCCGTTATATCCGATGTCCGTTACATCGAGGTCCGTTATATCGAGGTTTGACTGTACTACAGAGACGTACCCAGGGTATACCTTGATGCGCTGATCCTAGGTTCGAGTCCTGCGTGCCCGATATTAGCATATATGGACGACCACTGTGGCCCGCGCCGTACCCGTACGGTCGCGGTGGTACATTGCCGCCATATTAGCCTTTCAACGTAATATTCTCCCGCTGAATACTACAGATGTACCCAGGGTATACCTTGATGCGCTGATCCTAGGTTCGAGTCCTGCGTGCCCGATATTAGCATATATGGACCACTGTGGCCCGCGCCGTATCCGTGGCGGCGGCGGTACTCCATTATAGTGGACGAGAACTGCGCGTTCGCTCTTTAGGTCAGACAGACACTGGGGGGCTAACACCTCACTCTTAGCCTCTCTCGCTTTACCACACACACCACACCAGTCACTACGGTGTCTGTCTCTTTGTATACACATGCACGCACACGCAACACACACACACACACACACAATTGGGTCCTCCGAGTGGTCCTCCGCTCGAAAAGTAATTCGCTCGAAAGGTCGTGTATCTACGGTATTCATCAAGTTCAACTCTGAGCTGAGTGTACGAAACGACTATGGTTTCATATAGACTACGAAAGGTGGGTTAGGTTAGATTAGGTTAGGTTAGTGAGTCAAAAGGTGGGGTTAGGTTTGTTTAATTTTCATATTTCCTATACACTCGGATCTTCTTCCTATTAAACACATCTTATATCTCCGAAAGAAGTGCTTTGTGACGGAAGCTCATAGAGAGAACATTTCTTAGAATCCAATATGGTAAACAGAAACCATACTCCCGAGTATGTAGAGAATTTCGGTCCTAGTGTAAAAATTTACCAACCTAACCTGGGGGGCTTTCGCCCTCCCATACCCCCCTCGTGTTATTTTTCATTTCCGCCAGCTGTTGTAGGGGTTAGAAATATTCCTTATGGTGAAAACGAAACGTTCAGGATATTTAAAACCACCCAGCGTGTTGTGGTTTAAACTGCACTTATAGCATGGATTCTAAGAACACTCTCTCTATGAGCTCCCTTCGCAAATCACTACTTTTGGAGATATAAAATATTTTTTATGTGAAGGAGAGGGTATAGAATATATGAAAACTAACTAACCTAACCCCACCTTTTGACTCACTAACCTAACCTAATCTAACCCCACGTCTTAACCTCCTAACTAAAGCCAAATCTTCATTAAAAAGTGTGCGTGGCAACGGACAGAACAGAAGCGATGCAGGTCACAAGAGGAAGAAGAGTGTGGCGGACGTAAACAATTGTCTCTCGCCTCTCTATAAACAACATGTCATATCTCCAAAAGTAATGATTTGCGACGGAAGCTCATAGAGAGAATGTTTCCTAGAATCCAATAAGGTAAACAGAAACCAAACTCCCAATTGTGTAGGGAATTCTGGCTCTAGTGTAAAATAATACTAAATTAAGTAACAATGCCTAGAAATTATAAAAGAAAAACTAACATAGACCTAGAAAAAGAAGAAAGACTAGGAACTCAAAGACTGAAACCCAAACGTGTGCGTGTTGGTCATCCTTTCCGCCTCCCCAGAGAATGTGAAGAACAGCTCACATAATGTTTGATAGTGTCCATGGGCAATGGGCATGGTATGATATGTTTAAGTTTTTGGAAGTTTGTCAAATTTTGAAGAAAAAAAAGTATTTTTTATATATAGGGCCGATTTGCCCCAGAGTTAGGTCCGATTCACCCCATTTATTATAACAATGCGGTTCGCACTTCTCAGTGTATTGCTAACAGAGCTATAATGGAAATTTGTTCAAACTTTAATGACATATAGGTAGTGACCCTCCTATGATTGTATTAAATTTTTTATTGTTTATTTCAATAGATATGGAAACTAGATCAAAGTTTGTCAAAACCAGGACCAAATTACCCCGGTCGGCACTAGTGAAGGGAGTAATAGGTGTGTCATGGGGTACAAAAGGGAGGAAGTACGTAAGGAAAGCAAGGAGGTTTTATACTGCAATTTTTTCTGATAAGAGCGAGCGTGAGTGACCAGTGAGACGAGGTAACGTCATCGTGACGTTACGGTGACGTCACGATAACAAGACGCACGTAGCAAATACGTGTAGTCTAAACCGGGCCTTAGAATTCAATAAGGTAAATAAAAACCATGCTCCCTATTGTGTAGGGAAATTTGGTGCTGTGGTAAAAGTTTACCGTCTCTTGTTTCCTGTTGCAAGGTAGGCCAGTTTTCATGGTTTTGCTGGTGTGTGTTCCCTGTCCTTGCCCCATAGGATTCATACCTTGCATTTAGGTATTATTCTAGTGTTTGCCCATACTCCCCCTCTCCCACAAAACAAGCTTGGGAACCTGGGGGAATGCGGGATATTTGGCTGGGGTACAAAATATGCGTCGCAACCACATATTTTTTGAGTTAGGGGTGTTGTAAAAACTCCCTAGATCTAGGGAAAATTCTTTGGATTTCTTCTGAGTCCAGAGACGTGTGAACCTGCCTGCCGATCCTCACATAATGATGACCGGAGTGTCGAGAACCCCCAACCCCCCACTACAGGAGGTTAGGTTAAATTTGTTTAGGTTAGGTTATATTTGGTTAGGTTAGGGTAGGTTATATTTGGGTAGGTTAGGTTAGATTTGGTTAGGTTTGGTTAGATTTAGTTAGGTTAGCTAAGTTAGGTTGGGTTAGTTTATCGGCGGGTCAAGCCCCCCGCCAGGTAAGGTTGATTTTGGTTAGGCAACTTTTCTCTTGATATAAGGAAATTACCCTAGATCTAGGGAATTTTACCCCCCTACACAACTCTTAAATTACGTGTTTCCGACGCATAATTTGTTCCCCATCCGAAAACCCCGCATTCCCACAGGTCCCAAAACTTGTTTGGGGGAAGTGGGAGAGTATGGGCAAACACTAGAATTTTACCGGAGTTTCTGCACCTGTTAGGGTGGAAGTCCTTGCAATGTTTCCCTAACCTGCACCCTGAGTCCCTGACCTATGGTGCAGACCAGTTTGTAGAACTTCTGGCAAGGTTTTGGACGGGGAAATGGACAATCCCTTCCACTTATTCCATACATACAAAAGTTTTGTTCTGTAGTACTTACAGACCACGTACCTGACCTAACGTCTTGTTGGTGTTGGATTGCAGGTGCCTCCCAGGATAGATACCTAGCCAGCCTCCACCATGTCCATCTGACAGCCGCGGCAGGAGGCTACATCACCTTGCTGGCGGGATGCCGATGTAATTTGAGGTACCGGCGAAGGTTTACACACAGTGACACAGCCACAGCGTCCCGCTGGGTGACTTGTGGCGGCGGCGGCGGACCACCGACCACAAGTACTGCATGCCTGGCTTTCCAGAAGGAGGAAGCCTGTGGGCTTGGCACTGAACTTCAAACAGAACACTGCGATCTCCCAGGAACTGGAGAACAGCTTCATCGCAGAGATATTCCTCATTTAATTATCAATATCACTTGTTGTTCTTGTTTTAGGGCTGCGTGGATCCCATCACTTCATGACTGTGTCCACCTGACACTGACAGTCTGACAGCGACAGCCATTTGTTTACTGACCGAAACGAACCGCGGGCGTCGCCGAGAAGTGACTCGGACCAAGGACCGAGGGACCGAAACCTCAGAAGCATGTATATTCATGGTTTTTTGTTTTTTGTTTGAAGAATTTCGTCAGTTATCGACGCAGCTGAGATGGATCTCCACTGTAACCAGACAGCTCTCTTTCAGACTACCCCTAGAGAGCTGTCTGCTAGTGCTTATAGTGTTGGCCGAAGCACCCCGGGAGACGGGTTACAAACCCCCGGCTAACACCCGGTACCCATTCACTGCTGGGTGGACAGGGGCTCGGGTTTTAAGGAGACCGCCCAACTGTTTCTGCTCCGCCCATGTGATCATTCTTGCATCAGGAAGTAATTTCAAATATAAAGAACGATCGCAAATTCTTATGAACATAATCATAGAAGTTGTGCAGAAGTCTTCAGAAGATCAGATAATGTGTTGGTGTGTTGTCTTCTTGTAACTGCACCCCATTTGCTTTGTTTTCTGTATTTTAATACTGCTATAAAAGGCCCGTTCACATCTTCACGACTCTCGACGGCGACCAGTCACGACTTGCTAGCTGAGTCATGTTGTGGTCGGCGCCGGTCGTCATGTGGGTTGGCGTCAGGCCCAGACCGTCGCTGTCGGGTCGTGGGAGTCGTGAAGGGGCGCGAGGGGGGTTCCGACTGTGTAGTACATGCTCTATACACTCGGGGCGGGTCTGCGACTCAAAAATGTAACGGAAAAAGTCGGTTCCGTGCTGGGACTCGTCGCCGAAGGGTCCAAGCGTGGCACCGACCAATCGGGGCTGTGCAGCGACTGGAGCACGTGTTATTTTAGCGTGAGAAAGATTGATCTTTCCCACACTTTCTCCCTTTCGACGGAAAGAGAGAGAGAGAGGAAAAGAGGAAATTTTTGAGATATTTATTGATATTATTATTATTACTATCGTCATCATCTACCTATCAGATACATACCATCTATAGGTATCTAATATACTATAGGAGTAGCCGTGTGTCTATCCGTCTGTCTGTCTGTCTGTCTGTCTATTTTGAGTAGCCGAAACAGTCAATTATATTTTGATGCGAGTAGGCTAAAAATATCGCAAATAAATCGTAGGTGGTACCGTAGATAACAGTAACATCGCCAGGACAACTTTTTTTTTCTGTTTACAGACGTGTGGTGGTGTTAATACTTACATTTCTACATCCATGATTTCAGGAAAGTTAGAAGGGGCTATCTGGAAAGTCTGTGTCATTTTGTGTCTTCATCTGTGTCATATTATGGCTATAAATGAACAAATTACAAAAATATCTACAAAGTGGCTGCCAACAGTAGAGTCGCCATCTAGTGTTTATTTACTGAGTGTTGTACCGCTGTCGTCGTCGCCCGAAAAAAAAACGCGTAGTGAAATTTGAAACCATCTATACATGCAGATACAAAGCATAAAACAACGCTGAAACAGAATAGATTATACAGTCATGATATAAACTACTGTGTATTATCTTCAGTGGCACATAAAAATCAGTAGTAATGCTATAATTCGTTATATATGGCGCCTGGCGACATCACTGCAGGTGGCGACCTTTAAAGTTATCTACGGTAGGTAAGCGGCTTGGTCCCATTTCGATTGAATAATTTTGAAGGGGAGTTTTGAACTAAAAAAATGGTTCATGTTCATGTTCAATGGTTCATAATAATGGCAGCATTGTAATCTTGATGCCTGAAAACATATAAAAGGACCTTTCATTCGTGTTTCTATCTCATATAGTTACGAAGATATGAGGAAATAGATTTTCCCAGATTCGATGGCGACCATCTTGGATTTCGCCTAGCCTAGCACAAATTGCTCAAGTATGACAAGATGTCATCCGGCAGTTTCTGAATACATATGCCCTTACCTTCAATAATCAACATTAAAAACAACTTTTTACGCCAAAAAGAGGTCACATTGTACTTCTGCCGGACTATATTCCTTGAGCCTCGGTAAGAGGTAATGAAGTGTACGACACTTTTACTCCCGGCAACATCTCCGTCGCCAACAGTCAAGTCGCCACCTGCAGTCATGTCGCCAGCCGCCAAATATTACGAATTATAGCATCACTACAGATTTGTATGTGCCACTGAAGATGTTACACAGTAGTTTATATCATGACTGTATAATCTACCCTGTTTCAGCGTTGTTTTATGCTTTGTATATCTGCAAATATAACTTGCGCATTTTGCTTCGCAAGTTTTTCTTGGCGCGACGACAGACAGTAGCTGATCACCTTTCGGGCGGCAGGACACAATACTTGCAAGATCTTTCAAACTTGAATAGGATTTTTTTTCACGTTGGCAGAGGAATTTTTATATAACCAAGCATCTTCCGCAGCTAATATATATATATAGACTTGTTTTACTTTACCTCTAATTTCCCTGAATTCCCCAGAGTGGCGACTCAACTGTTGGGTTAAAATACTAGCTGGCGACTTTACTGTAGTAGGTATAGCAAGGTCACCACTCGGTTTTTTTTTTGTAATTTGTTCATTTATAGCCCTAATATGACACAGATGAAAACACAAAATGACACAGACTTTCCAGATAGACCCTTCTAAATTTCCTGAAATCATGGATGTACAAATAAATGTAAGTATTAACGCCACCAGACGTCTGTAAATAACAAAGAAACGTTGAACTGGCGACTTGACTGTTATCTACGGTAGAAAGGGCTTTGGCAGCGCTACAATCGTATTTTGTGATGGCAAGCAGGGGCGGAGCTTAAAAGAGTATAAAAATCCACTAGTTTGGCCGCCACAAAATACGCCTAAAATGTGTATTTTCAGCTCACCTGGCTGAAAAATCTATATTTAACTTAATCTACATATCTCTACGGTAGAAATATCCGAAAAAAACTGGATTTCCTTAGGATTTCCTTAGATTATGCGTTTCCTTAGAAATTTCCTTCTCAGGCCTAAATCCCCAAGACCTGGAAACGGAAATTTCCTTGCAAGTGGAAACACTGGTTCACTGTAACATCATAGTTGCCAGATAGTTGGCCGGGTTTACGGCCAAATTAACTGATACAAAAGTATTTACATTTTTATATTATAAATATTTAATACATATGTATTTAAATACTATATTCAAATACGTGAAAACGAATGTATTTATAAATACAGTTCTAAATACACACAAGTATTTAAATACCTATTTATATAAAAATGTATTTAAATACTGCCCAGCTCTGCCCACATCCTCCAACACCCACCCCCGTTCCCACCCACATCCCCACTTCCAACACCCACCTCCGCTTCCCCACCACCAACACCCACCTCCGCTTCTCCACCTCAAACATCCACCCCCGCTTCCCCACCACCAACATCCACCCCCGCTTCCCCACCACCAGCATATCCACCCCCGCTTCCCCACCACCAACACCCACCCACGCTTCCCCACCACCAACATCCGCCCACGCTTCCCCACCACCAACATCCACCCCCGCTTCCCCACCACCAACATCCACCCCCGCTTCCCCACCACTAACATATCCACCCCCGCTTCCCCACCACCAACATCCACCCACGCTTCCCCACCACCAACATCCACCCCCGCTTCCCCACCACCAACATCCACCCCCGCCGGGCCGCTTCCCCACCACCAACATCTACCCCCGCTTCCCACCACCAACATATCCACCCACGCTTCCCCACCACCAACATCCACCCCCGCCGGGCCGCTTCCCCACCACCAACATATCCACCCACGCTTCCCCACCACCAACATCCACCCCCGCTTCCCCACCACCAACATCCACCCCCGCCGGGCCGCTTCCCCACCACCAACATCCACCCCCGCCGGGCCGCTTCCCCAGCACCAACATCCACCCACGTTCCCCACCACCACCAGCCATCCCCACTTCCCCACCACCAACATCAACCCCCATTCCCCACCACCAACATCCACCCCCGCCGGGCCGCTTCCCCACCACCACCAGCCATCCTCACTTCCCCACCATCAACATCCACCCCCATTCCCCACCTTCATCATATTGCGATGGCTCTCCATTCTAATTTGTCCGGCGCACAAATCTTTTCTACATATTTATCGTGGCCGTATTGGTCGTATACGTGAGCAAACTTCTCTGGAAAGGCACACCGTTCTTACTGCACCCATAAAGGATGCATGTATATACCATATCGCAAAATAAATCCATCAGAAACAACCAAAATTCTTCAAGTACTATATTTATTTTTTATTTTACGTGTATTTGTATTAGCGCGCGGTTGATAGGCCTCCTCATGTGACGTCACCGAGCCATGGTGCGTCTGCTTGTCACCAGCTGTGTTTTGAGAGCTCAGGGAATTTTCAGATTTTAATTGTGGATTATTTAAAAACGGGTGACTGTATGTAAAAGGTGACAACATATTATTGATATACTCGATAATGGATATATTTTGACTGCATAAAATCAGGAATGATGAAATGGTCTGGACGATTACTTTAAGTCCTATATACACGGGGGTAGAGGGCGAGATTGTCATTCCTTGGGGTCTAATTAAAAGGCTGACGAAATACATGGCAAGACAAAATCACACCTGCCTGATAAACGAGTATCTACCTAGGAGAGTAATCAAAGCAAGCAAGTAATGCTGCAATTAATTTGATCGTGGCTGATGCAGATAGAGCTAGAGGAAATAAAGTACCATATGTCAATGCTTGTATCCATGAACATTTAGTAGAATGCCACCAATACCATATAACACGTAGATAAGCATATCAGTAAGCATATCGTAGCTATCATTGCTGACACCCACTTTAAAAGAGGAGAGCCATTGAACACCCTACCAAACCTCCCTAACTAGCTGTTTCTACGCCTGCATAATATAAATAGTCAATACAACACATAAGAACATAAGAAGAAACATAAAAAAATAAGGAAGCTACAAGAGGCCGCGAGATCTACACGTGGTAGTTCCTGTTACTTAAAACTATACCTACATCCCCCTTTCATCCCCATCCATGCACGAATTTATCCAGCTTCCTTTTAAAGCTTCCTGTTGACTCCTCACTGACCACCTGACGACTGAGTCCATTCCAATCATTTACCACCCTATTTGTGAACCAGTTTTTCCCTATTTCCTTTTGAAATCTACGCTTTACCAGCTTGAATCCGTTACTTCTTGTTCTACCCTGCTTACTAGCCGTAAGAACTTTTCCTACATCGCCTTAATTGTATTCCTTTAACCACGTAAACACTTCTATCAGATCGCTCCTTACTCTACGCACAGGAGTAGCTGCACTGAAGAAGGAAGGAAAAAATAAGGAAACATAAACACGGTGAAGTGTGGGAAAATCTTAGTGTTAGAGAAAGAGAGAGAGAGAGAGAGAGAGAGAGAGAGAGAGAGAGAGAGAGAGAGAGAGAGAGAGAGAGAGAGAGAGAGAGAGAGAGAGAGAGAGAGAGAGAGAGAGAGAGAGAGAGAGAGAGAGAGATAAGCACACACCTCCCTCTCCCTCTAAATCTATAATAATATAAGCGAAAGTGTGTGTGTGTGTGTGTGTGTGTGTGTGTGTGTGTGTGTGTGTGTGTGTGTGTGTGTGTCTGTCTGTCTGTCTGTCCACGATAGGTGCCGCCCCCTGTGGCGGAATCCCATCATATGTCACAGTTTTGGAATCAGGTTGACCAGGGGAAGGTTTTAAGCTCACTTATAGGATGCTCCGATAACTTTTTTTTTTTTTTTTAGCAGCCTATTAGCGAGAACTGTGAAGAAAAAAAAGTGGGTTGCGAGAATTGAGGAAACCTTGATGTGGGGGTGATGGGTAAGAGGTGAGTGAATGGGTGGGGGGAATACATACATTTCAGGAAAGTTAGAAGGGGCTATCTGGAGAGTCTGTGTTTGGTGGGTCGAGGTGGTGGGTAATGGGTCTATCTGGAGAGTCTGTGTTTGGTGGGCCGAAGGCCCACCAATAGCCCTCCGCAGGAGTTAGCCAAAAAGTCCGCCCGGAGGGCGGCTTTGCTTTCAGGAAAGTTAGAAGGGGCTATGCTATGAATGGGTTGGCGTTAATACATACATTTCTACATCCATGATTTCAGGAAAGTTAGAAGGGGCTATCTGGAGAGTCTGTGTTTGGTGGGCCGAAGGTCCACCAAACACAGGTGGTGGGCTGAAGACCCACCAATAGCCCTCCGCAGGAGCTAGCCAAAAAGGCCGCCCGGAGGGCGGCTTTGCGGCTAGTTTATAATAATAATAACAGCAATAATGCGAATAATAGTATTAATAATAATAATGATAATACGAATATGATCATATTAATGATAATAATGATACTAGACTAATAGCAATAATAAGAGAGAGAGAGAGAGAGAGAGAGAGAGAGAGAGAGAGAGAGAGAGAGAGAGAGAGAGAGAGAGAGAGAGAGAGAGAGAGAGAGAGAGAGGGGGGGGGAGTCACCCTCCTGTATGGGATTAGCAAGTCAAGGGAACTGTCAATAATTACCTCTAGCGCTGCCAAGTCTCCTCCTCTCCAAATTTACCCTTGTAGCTTGTAGCGATTCCAAATGGAGCCCATAGTACGTAATACATGTATAAATTAATAAACATAGGACTGGTCAAGGCCTTTCATTTGAGCTATGGTTAAAGGAAATCGGGTGGTAATTAACTGAGAAAAGGACATTTAAATGTTTTTTAATATTTAAATGTCATTTTCTCAGTTAATTACAACCCCGATTTCCTTTAACCATAGTTCAAATGAAGGCCTTGACCTATCCTATGTTTATTAATTTATACATGTATTACGTACCCATCATAGTTTTTGAGTTATTCAAGGAAAACGTGATTTTTCAAAATAGCTACTAAATACCCAATTATAATGTAACCTTGTAACATGGCACCCTTGCAAGTTGTATACACGTATTACTTTCCATGGCGCTGTAAGTCAATAATGTGTTTGTAACTCATTATAGAGGGATACTTCTTGCCTTACACATTGATCTCAGTGTTAAGGATGGTGGTAACTATTGCTGATGTTAGGAGAGGTTAAGATACGGTTTTACAGTGTTGGGGATGTAAAGTATATCAAGGAGATCAGAAGAAACACGTTGGCTAAGGCACGGAACAGTGAGCAAACAGAGAGTACCAGAAAGCCTTCACTTGTGCACGTTTGTAAGTTTGTGCACGCGCGTGTCACAGTGTGTGTGTGTGTGTGTGTGTGTGTGTGTGTGTGTGTGTGTGTGTGTGTGTGTGTGTGTGTGTGTGTGTGTGTGTGTGTGTGTGTGTGTGTGTGTGTGTGTGTGTGTGTGGGTGTGTGTGTGTGTGTGTGTGTGTGTGTGTGTTAGGTCAACCATCACAATAACGTTCATTGAAAATACTGTACTAACCTGCTAAGCATTGAAGAAGCCAACACTAAGGTGACGATGAGCACTGGGTCTGTGAGAGAGAGAGAGAGAGAGAGAGAGAGAGAGAGAGAGAGAGAGAGAGAGAGAGAGAGAGAGAGAGAGAGAGAGAGAGAGAGAGAGAGAGAGAGAGAGAGAGAGAGAGAGAGAGAGAGAGAGAGAGAGAGAGAGAGAGAAAGCAGAGAGAGAGAGAAGAGAGAGAGAGAGAGAGAGAGAGAGAGAGAGAGAGAGAGAGAGAGAGAGAGAGAGAGAGAGAGATGAGGAGAGAGAGAGAGAGAGAGAGAGAGAGAGAGAGAGAGAGAGAGAGAGAGAGAGAGAGAGAGAGTCATTATTCAATAGAGCCATATGCACATCTTCAGTGGTTATGGACAATATTTCCTTATGACTGCCATCATTTAAACAGTATGCAACAACTATACATTGCACCCATCAGCCCCCCCCCGGCAAGCATCCTGCTGTCATCGTAATGGACGTGGTTATCAACAGTGGAGTACCCAGAAAATTGAAAAGTGTTCAATATATATATATATATATAATATATATATATATATATATATATTATATATATATATATATATATATAATATATATATATATATATATATATATATATATATATATATATATATATATATATATATATATATATATATATATATATATATATATATATATATATATATATATATATATATATGTTTTTTTTCTTTTCTGCGCCCATGATTTTTGCAAGCACAGCGATCTCATACAGCTTAGGGATTCGGGTTGGTTAATTTTATAACATTTTTATACATACATGTATTGCTACATACATATACATACATTCTGCATGTTAGAACTGTGTTGGTGGGATATATGTCAACATAAATCTGGGGGATTTAAATAATCTCAAAAGACTAATTTTATATTACGTGAGTGAACATTGTCTTTAATCTTGTTCATTTCTGTAATTTGGACGGCAAAAAATTTACCCTGAAAACAGCACTACTTACTTTAGAGCTACAGGGTAAGATAAAAACAAAGTAAAATACTAACAAGGAATTGTTTTATATTTTCGTCAAAAAAAAAAAAAAAATATTATTATTTTAGTTTAATAAATATACTTATGTTTTTTTTTATTCTTTGCAAAAGGGGGGGGGCAGGGCCCTTAGCCCCCCCTCCCCCCTCGGTACGCCACTAGTTATCCACAGACCACTTACACAAGGCGAGGAAAGTCAGACCCCGGCCACCCATCGCTCCCCGTCTCGGCGACTAACCCTGGGAATGATAAAGATATTCATAGATTATAGTAATGAGGATAATGATGATGATGATAAGCGTAAAATGATGATATTGATATATTGGCGACGATTCATCTATAGGTTCCTGGAAAGTAAATGGGGAATGGTGACCAACACAAACGACCCTTGAAGCTGGAGCATTCATCAGTNCTAGAATAACTATTTCCAATTAAAAGTTGAAGTTCACTTAACCATTCAGACTTTTATATAGGCTACCTAGGTACCTAGCCCCTGTTAAGTAACCCAAGAGCTGTGCAGGTGCTCAGATACACCCTTCCTTGGTGCGGCAATCCCTCTATACATGAAAATTACAACCTTGTAAGATTAGGATAAAACAATACCCAACATGTTGGAAATACATATCCTGCAGCCTACAGTGGACTTATGCTTGTACACATTTTATGTGGTTATGACACGGGTGGGGTAAAACAGTAGAAAACTACAGTGGAGAGGGTGGTAGTTAGGCGGATGACGGGGTCCGAGGGTTTCCTGCGTTATAACAACAACATCTATGCACCCCCCAAAAATTTTTTCCTCACTCAATCCACGAGTTAAAAAACATTCTTGGAAATTGTGTGCTGAGCGACAAACTGGTTATCCCATTGATTTGCATTACACACTGGAAATCAGACAAGTGCACTAGCTTTTAGGAGTACGTAATTCATTCACATCTAAACCTCCACCGATAGCATGGCTCAAGACCTCAGCCACAGACATCTTCCTTCTGGTTCTCTTTCAAGACACCAACCTCAGACTCTAATAAGTGATCTTTGAAAATCAATTTTGTAATTTTGCATTTGGCTTCTCACATCAACTGTTCTTCTTGTTGAGCATCTTTTAGCTTTAATGTCCTTGCTATGCCTTGAGTCCTGTAGTCAAAAGCCTTAGTGTGTAACTCCTGCCTATACTGATGCAAGAGGGTTTCCTGCTGTTACCTGGCAGTATCCAGTGGAGAGGGCACAACCGGCATGATCCATTGGGCACCCACGGAGAGGTTTGAGGGTCGTGGTGGGGTCACTTGTCATGCAGGAAGCAGACTCAGGTTTGGGGATATTCCATGCGTACACTGGGCTGTCTGTCACTTGATGCGAGGCTCACGTCCCGCACCGTCCATCAGAGCCCGTCACCCTTTCATCCCCGCCTCTTCAATGGGGAAAACAAATTAACAAACAAACTACCAAACTAAAAACTACTAAATTGACAGAAACTACCACGTGTCGTCCTCACGGCCTCTTTGTAGCTTCCTTATTTTCGTGTTCTTATTCTTAAGTAAAACTATAGATCATCAGTATCATCAATAGAGGCATAACGTGGTAGCCTACAGCTGTTTGTTCCTCCACAGCCATCACTCATGTCACATCCTCTGTCCTGCTTCTCCTACCGTAGATAACACAAAGTCGCCAGACACTGTTTTTTCATGTTTTACAGACGTGTGTGAGCGTTTAATACTTACATTTCTACATCCAGAATTTCAGTAAAGAGTTAGAAGGGGCTATCTGGAGAGTCTGTGTCATTTTTGTGGTCTTTCATCTGTGTCCATCTTATGGCTATAATGACAAATGACAAAATATCTACAAGTGCCGACCAACAGTAGATCGCCATCTAGTGTTTTATTCACTGATGTGTCGTCCCGCCGTCGTCATCGCCCGAAAAAAAAACGCCGTATGAAATTTTGACCGTCCTATACTTTGCAGCTACAAGCCATAAAACAACGCTGCAACAGTGTAGATTATACCTTCATGCTATAAACTAACTACTGTGTAATCATCTTCATTGGACATCAAATCTGTAGTAATGCTATAAATTCGTAATATAAATATGGCGCCCTGGCGAATTCACTGCAGGCGGCGACTTCCTGTTATCTACGGTAGTAATATTATATATATATATATATATAATATATAATATATATAATATTCTATATATATAGATAAACAATGGTTTTTTTTCCTCTTTTTTGACTTTATTTTCCCCCTTTCGAAGCCAAACCTGAAACCTTCCCTCAACAGAGAAATTATCCTTGCATCCCCTGCACACAGGCTCCAAAAGGTAAACAGGATCCGGTACTGGTGGCCAAAGACCGAACGTGTCGCGACTCCGCGTTTTGCTCCAAAGATGCCGGATCAGGCGTCAAATGAATGCCTGATAAACGTCTTTTTAAGGCCATGTCACCCGGACACTTTTTCCGGCCTCTTTTGTTAGCAAAAGCGTATCAGTCATCTTTGACGCCTGATACCGGCATCTTTTGGTAGCAAACGCAGAGTCCGCGCACGTTCGTTCTTTTGCCCAGTACACGGCATCCCTTGTTTTACCTTTGGAGCTGTGGTGCCAGATGCAGGCTAATTTCTCTGTTTGAGGAAGGTTTGGCTTCGAAAGGGGGAAAATAAAGGCCAAAAGAGGAAAAATACATTTTTGTTTATCTTACATATATATATATATTATCGTAATATGTATTATATATATAATATATAAGATATATATATATTATATATATCCTGTGTTTTATTAATTTATACATGTATTACGTACCCATCATAGTTTTTGAGTTATTCAAGGAAAACGTGATTTTTCAAAATAACTACTAAATACCCCATTATAATTTAACCTTGTTAAAGTTACACCTGTTAAAGGCACCCTTGCAAGCTGCATACACGTATTACTTTCCATGGCGCTGTAAGTCAATAATGTGTTTGTAACTAATTATAGAGGGATGCTTCTTGCCTTACAAATTGATCTCACTGTTAAGGATGGTTTGGTAACTCTGCTGATGTTAGGAGAGGTTAAGACACGGTTTTACAGAGTTTGGGATGTACAGTATATCAAGGAGATCAGAAGAAACACGTTGGCTAAAGGCGGCGTCACACTAGCACTTTTTCCGTCTAGTTTTTTTCAGCGACTTTCTACAAACTAACAATTTTCTGACTGCAAAGTCAGCAGGCCGTCACACACACAGAATCGTACGCCTGCATCACCAGTCAGCTGTTCGACTGTAAACAAACATGGTTCTTTGTGGTTTGGGGTTTAACCACTTGTGGTTAAGATTAGTTTCATTAAAACCTATAAGGGTTTAGGTTATGTTTCATTAAAACCTATAAGGTTAGGTTAGGTTTCATTAAAATCTGGTTAGGTTAGGTTTCATTAAAATATATAAGGTAAGGTTAGGTTTATTTATTATTTATTTTTTTTTTTTTTTTTTTTCTTTGCGAAAAAATAAAACTTTTCTCCATTACAACACGCCCCTATTGTAGGCCAAAAAAAAAAAATAGTTTTGTCTCTGAAAACGACCGCGAAACTCTGTCCATTATTACCGACGGTTATAATTACGTGCCTTGTAATGCATTAAGTTGTAGTAGAACAATTTTTTTCATGACATCGTAAAAAAAAGTAAGCTGAAAAGGCTTGTGGAGGCCCGCCAACTTCTGGGGATTTTTGCCCCCAAAAAAACATAGTTACCAAAATAGGAAATGTAGGAAATTTAATTTTCTATTGCCGTTTCTTTAGCTGTGCTTTCCTGTGCCTGTATGTTTGTTTTTGTGCAATGAATTTTCTAAATGCAGATAAGTGGGGTTTAATTTTTGGTTAGGTTAGGAGCATTCATGATTCTTAACACCACTGTGTGTCAGGGGTGTTTTGGTGAGGTCACTCTTTGTAGTAAATCTTTTCCCACACTCTAAACATTCATAATTTTTAAAACACCACTGTGTGTCAGGGTGTGTGGGGGGTGAGGTGACCCATTGTAGCAAGTCTTTTCCCACCTCTAAACATTCAAATTCATAACACCACTGGGGTGTCAGGGTGTGTATGGTGAGGTGACCCATTGTAGCAAATCTTTTCCCACCCCTCTAAACATCATAATTCTTAACCCACTGTGTGTCGGGGTGGGGGGTGAGGTGGGGTCACTCTTTGTAGTAAATCTTTTCCCACACTCAAACATTCATAAATTCTTAACACCACTGTGTGTCAGGGTGTTGTGTGGTGAGGTCACTCTTTGTAGTAAATCTTTCCCAAACACTCTAAACATTCATAATCTTAACACCACTGTGTGTCAGGGTGTGTGTGGTGAGGTCACTCTTGTAGTAAATCTTTTCCCACACTCTAAACATTTCATAATTCTTAACACCACTGTGTGTCATGGTGGTGTGGTGAGGGGACCCATTGTAGCAAATCTTTTCCCCCCACACTCTAAACATTCATAATTCTTAACACCACTGTGTGTTCAGGGTGTGTATGGTGAGGTGACCCATTGTAGCAAATCTTTTCCCACACTCTAAAACATTCATAATTCTTAACACCACTGTGTGTCAGGGTGTGTGAGGTGGGGGGTCACTCTTTGTAGTAAATCTTTTCCCACACTCTAGGCATTCATGATTCTTACAACCACTGTGTGTCAGGGTGTGTTTGGGGTGAGCTGACTCTTTCTAGCAAATCTTGTCCCACACTCTAAACATTCATAATTCTTAAAAACCACTGTGTGTCAGGGTGTGGTGGGTGAGGTGACCCATTGTAGCAAATCTTTTCCCCAAAACCTCTAAACATTCATAATTCTTAACACCACGGTGTGTTCAGGGTGTGTGTGGTGAGGTGACCCATTGTAGCAAATCTTTTCCCACACTCTAAACATTCATAATTCTTAACACTACTGTGTGTCAGGGTGTGTTCGGTGAGTTGACTCTTTGTAGTAAATTTTTTTCCCACACTCAAAAATATTCATAATTCTTAACACCACTGTGGTCAGGGGGTGTTTAGTGAGCTGAACTTCTTTCTAGCAATCTTGTCCACACTCTAAACATTCATAATTCTTAACACCACTGTGTGTCGGGGTGTGTTCGGTGAGTTGACTCTTTGTAGTAAATCTTTTTCAATCGAATCATGCGAGAAAACTGTTGGCATGTTATATAGAACCGGCTTTTAATGTATTACATGTACAATAGTCACTTGAATATTTTTAATACTTCTAAACGTTTTGGGAATTATAATTTGCAAAAACTTACTGATTTATATCGAATATTTTTAAAAAGTAATCACTATGGGATTTTGATTTTGATAAGAAAGTTGACTTAAAACTTTGCAGACAAGACGATCACGAGCGACTGCCTCAGATGACCTGATGAGAGGGACTAAAATAGTCAGGCGAGGAAAAAAACTAGTCAGAGCGACGAAGTTCGACTAACTAGACGGACCAAGTGCTAGTGTGACGCCGCCTTTAATAAGGCACGGAACAGTGAGCAAACAGAGAGTACCAGAAAGCCTTCACTTGTGCACGTTTGAAAGTTTTTTGCACGCGCGGCCCACAGTGTGTTGTGTTGTGTGTGTTAGGTAAAACCATCGGGAATAACGTTCATTGAAAATACTGTACTTACCTGCCAAGCGTTGAAGGAAATCAACAATAAGGGGACGATGAGCACTGGGTCTTTTGTGGGGAGAGAAAAGAGAGAGAGAGGGGAGAGAGAGAGAGAGAAAAAAAAAACATTATTCAATAGAGCCATATGCACATATTCAGTGGTTATGGACAATATTTCCTTATGACTGCCATCATTTAAACAGTTTTGCAGAACTATACATTGCACCCATCAGCCCCCCCCCCCCCTCCACGGGGCAAGCATCTTGCTGTCATCGTAATGGACGTGGTTATCAACAGTTGGAGTACCCAGAAAATTGAAAAGTGGGGGGGTTTCATTAATATATATATAATTTTAAAATATATATATATTTTATATTATATATATATATATATGTTTTTTTTCATGCGCCCATGATTTTTGCAAGCGCAGCGATCTCGGGCCCCAGACATAACTACGTCACGGTTTGTTTACTTTCGGTGCATTGTGGGGATAAGGCGGGGTCCGCCCGCGGGTGGACCTACGAAGGAAAAAACTATGGCGATGGAAGAATTAGAGTTATTTTGCGCGAAATTTGATATTCCAGGTGCTATATTACTGTGCTCTGTTCTCCCTGAGAACACTATAGAGAAGATCTGAGGTAATGGTGATGTGCAGAGGTTTCCCAAACCAAGAAAACAGAGTCAAAAACAGCCTCGTCAAAAGGTAAGCAACTGGTAGGTACGAAAATGTGTCCCTATCACTTGCTTACTTTTTAATGAGACTTGCTGTGACTGTTTTCCTGGTTTAAAAGCCTTTGCAAAATCAACCATCACCTCAGGTCTTCTCTATGTTATCAGCGAGCACGGAAATACAGAAACCTGGAATATAAATTTTTCGACCAAAAAACAACTCTAAACATTTTCATCGTCGTAGTTTCTCTTTGTGGGTTTGTACAATATTCATGGTTATGATAGTATTAAAATACCTTTGATTGAGTTCCTTTTGTTGTCTTTCCTCATAATAAGTAGTGGTACATCATGGTTTAAGTGTTACTTGACGAGCCAATGAATACTATTGGTTACCGGTCATTTCGCCCACACGTCCAATTCGCCCACAAGACATTTCGCCCAATGTAAGAGGTCAATTCGGGCCCCCTCTTAAGTCAATTCGCCCCCACGATGGGTAATGTCACCGTGGTTATGCAACTTGTTTTTTGGATGGGGTAATAAGTTTAAAACAAAGCAAAGGTTGGTTTATGTTGGTAAGACTCGTATGGTATCCGGTCATTTCGCCCACATGCCATTTCGCCACACCATGGAGTCATTTTCGCCCCACTATGGAGTCTAGGAGCTAGGAGGCTAGGTTATATTTGTTTAGGTGTGGTCGAGAACCCCCCCAACCCCGCTAGGAGGTGTAGCTAGGTTAGTTTTGTTTAGGTTAGGTTAGGTTAGGGTAGGTTGGATTTGGGTAGTTTAGGTTAAAATATGGTTAGGTTAGGTTTTGGTTAGATTTGGTTAGGTTAGATTTGGTTAGGTTAGGTTAGATTGGTTAGGTTAGGTTATCGGTGGGTCAAGCCCCTGCTAGGGTAGGTTAATTTGGTTAGGTTAGGTTTATTTTGGTTAGGCAATATTCACTAGATATAAGGAAATTACCCTAGATCTAGGGAATTTACCCCCCCTACACAACTCTTTAATTACGTGTTTTCTGACGCCCTAATTTGTTCCCCAACCGAAAAACCCCGCATTCCCACCGGTCCCCAAACTTTTTGGGGGAAGTGGGGGGAGTAGGACAAACACTAGAAATTTACCGTCATTTGCCCAAGGTTACTGGTGGTTCATTCCATTTCTCGCAGAGGAAGTATAGTTACATGACTCCATGACATGGATCGTTTTGGGGGAATTTACTCTTACATGTGGGCGAATTGACTCTTACATGGGGCGAATTGACGTGTGGGCGAAATGACCGGTAACCAAGAGTATCATTGGCTTTGTCAAAGTAAACACTTAAACCATGATGTACCACTACTTATTATGAGGAAAGACAACAAAAGGAAAATCAATTAATAAGGTATTTTAATACTATCATAACCATGAATATGTACAACCTGCAAAGAGAAGACTACGACGATGAAAATTTTTCGAGTTGTTTTGGGCGAAATTGATATTCCAGGTGCTATATTTCCGTTTTTCGCTGACAACAAAAGAGAGACCTGAGGTGATGGTTGAGTGCAAAGGCTTCTAAACCAGGGAAAACAGTCACAGCAGAGTCTCATTAAGAAGTAAGCAAGTGGTAGGGACACATTACGTACCTTTCCAGTTGCTTCCCATTTGACGAGGCTCTGTTTGACTGTCTTGGTTTAGAAGCCTCTGCACATCAGCCATTACCTCAGGTCTTCTTTATAGTGTTTTTCAGCGAGAACAGAGCACGTAATATAGCACCTGGAATATCAATTTCGCGCAAAATAACTCGAAATTCTTCCATCGCCGTACTTTTCCCTTCGTAGGTCCACCCGCGGCGACCCCGCCTTATCCCCACAATGCACCGATGTAAACAAACCGTGACGTAGTTATGGGTAGGGTCCATTAGGGATTCGGGTTAGATTATTTTTATACATACATGGATTGCTACATACATATACATACATTCTACATGTTAGAACTGTGTTGGTGAGAAGATATATGTCAACATAAATCTGGGGGATTTAAATAATCTGAAAAGACTAATTCAATATTACGTGAGCGACCATTGTCTTTCATCTTGTTCACTTTTCTTTTTGGACGGCAAAAACTTGCCCTCAAAGCAGCACTACTTACTTTACAATACAGGGTAAGATCAAACAAAGACACCCACTACTTACTTTACAACTACAGGGTAAGATCAAAACAAAGCACCACTAATTACTTTACAACTACAGGGTAAGATCAAAACAAAGCACCACTACTTCACTTTTACAATACAGGGGTAAGATCAAAACAAAGCACCACCAAAATTACTTTACAACTAAGGGTAAGATCAAAACAAAGCACCATACTTACTTTACAACTACAGGGTAAGATCAAAACAAAGCACCACTACTTACTTTACAAACTACAGGGTAAGATCAAAAAAAAGCACCACTACTTACTTTACAACTAAGGGTAAGATCAAAACAAAGAACCACTACTTACTTTACAACTACAGGGTAAGATCAAAACAAAGCACCACTACTTACTTTACAACTACCCGGGTAAGATCAAAACAAAGCACCACTACTTACTTTACAACTACAGGGTAAGATCAAAACAAAGCACCACTACTTACTTTACAACTACAGGGTAAGATCAAAACAAAGCACCACTACTTACTTTACAACTACAGGGTAAGATCAAAACAAAGCACCACTACTTACTTTACAAAATACAGGGTAAGATCAAAACAAAGCACCACTACTTTCTTTACAACTACAGGGTAAGATCAAACAAAGCACCACTACTTACTTTACAACTACAGGGTTTAAAATCCAAAAAAAAGCACCACTACTTACTTTACAACTACAGGGTAAAGATCAAACAAAGCACCACTACTTATTTACAACTACAGGGTAAGATCAAAAGATCAAAACAAAGTAAATCACTGGCAAGGAATTTTGTTTTATATTTATATATAAAAAATAAAAAAAAAAGTTAATTATTTTCGTTTTAATAAATATACTTATGTTTTTTTTTTATTCTTTGCAAAAGGGGGGGGGGCATGGCCGTAAGCCCCCCCCCCCCCCCCCTCGGTACGGCCACTAGTTATCCCCCAGCCACTTAACAAGCGAGGAAAGTCGACCCGGGCCAACCCATCGCTCCCCGCCTCGGCGACCAACCCTGGGAATGATAAAGATAGTCATAGATTATAGTAATGAGGATAATGATGATGATAAGCGTAACAATGATGATATTGATATAGTGGCGACGATTCATCTATAAGGTTCCTTGGAAAGTTGGATCCAATGCGACAATGGGGGAACACTTCCCTGAAGCTTGGCATGGAGCATTCAACAGTTTGTCGACAGGAAAGAAAGCAATACCGAGGGGCGCCTTTGGGTCCCGCGGCCCCTCCAGCTCGCTTCCAGCGCTTACCAGGATCCTCACAGTCCCTTTCCCAAACTTGCCTTGCACACACGGGAGGGGCCTCAAACACTCTTTATCTTAATCCAGCACGCAGCTGCCTCCTTTCCCGTGTCTATAATAGTACACTAAACCCTTCATGTTCGCGGGCTTTAAGGCTGCGGATTTGATTACTCGCCGGGGTTTTTAAACCCCCCCTTTTTTTTTTTTTTTTTTTTATTTTATTTTTATTTTATTATTATTATTATTATTTATTATTATTATTATTATTATTATATTAAATTTTTATTATGTTATTATTTTTTTACTCCCTCCCAATTGCTTGCCCCTCTACAGGGGCCTTATACGCCCATGTATGGAGTATGTCTCACATGTTTGGGGGAGGATCCACTCATACAGCTTCCTAAACAGGGTTTTAGTCAAAAGCTTTTCGTCTATCAACTCCTCTCCCTCTGACTGACTGTCTTCAATCTTTAAATCACCGTCACAATGTTGCTTCTCTTGTCTCTTCTACCGTTACTTTCATGTCCCCTGCTCTTCTGAAATTGCAAAATGCATGCCTCCCCCCCCTCCCCCCCGCCCGCGCACAAACTTTTTACTCATTTCATCCCTTTTGTCCATCTTCCCAAAGCGAGTTAATCGTATCTTTACTCTTTCATTTTCAATGGTAAACTCTGGAACTCCCTTCCCCGTTTCTATTGGTCCACTTTCCTATGCTTAAATTTTTCAAAGAAAAGTAACAAGACACCTCCCGAACTAAATTTGGGTACCCCTCTGTTTTTTTTTTATTTTTCCTTTCTGTCTTCTTATAGGGGTGGCAATAAGCGGGCTTTGTTTACCCCTTTTTTGTTGTGCCCCTTTGGGCCCGTTCCTTGTGATGGAAAAAAAAAAAAAAAAAAAAAAAAAAAAAAAAAAAAAAGGGTAAATGAATGATAATGTCGCTCGGGATTACGCTAACGCGGGGGTCTCGTTTTCCCCAAAACCCCCCCCCCAAAATGAAAGGGGTTTTTTTATTGTAGGTGGGTGTAGGTAGTGTTAAGTACAGGGAAAACCACGGTAGGTCTCACACCTCTTGTAGCTTTCCTTATTTCTTAGGTTTTTAAGGCCCCCTCACGGTCGATTGGTCGTACGATCGATCCCAAAACCTGATCGATGGATTTCCCACCACCCACTAACGAACCGACCCCACCTCAAGACCATTTCAGTTGGTGATAGAAACGGTGGAGAGTGGTTCTCATGATGGGTCTATGCAACGAGGATCTAATTACTTTTGATGGAATCTGATACCACAACTTAGGAGCGTAAACATCCGCGTTCACACTAAATTTCACAGAGGCAGTTATTTTCTTAATATATTTCCGGCACACACTTCTCATGTATTTTTTTTTTTTTTTTTTTTACTGTTTCAACATTAGCTCACTTCGCTCACTGTCGCTCCTCGAGTTTCTCTACCAATAGGTGTCTTGCACTGGACGTCACGACCTAGCGTCTTCAAGCCAAATGCCGCCGTCTTCAAGCCAAATGCCGCCCGTCGGAGCGAGCTGGATGACCAACAAAATCCACTTGCCGCCCGTGTTTCCCAGCTTATGATAATTTTCCCCTACCAAAGATATGTTTATCAGTATAAAAGATATACTGTTGTCTTCGGAAATGTTTGTTCTATAATATTATCAAATAAAAAACCATAAAACAC